>JAODJU010000002.1:21102754-21113288 GCA_026776725.1 Gnathonemus echidnorhynchus | reverse complement strand
GACGAGACCAAGACCTTCAAAAACCGGTCTCGAGACCGGTCTCGAGAACGAGACCGATCTCGAGTACTACAACACTAATTAGCACATACAAAGGTTAGTATATAGATATGAGTACTGATCTGATTGTATAGATACATGACATATGAATAAATACAGATATATTGAATATTTATGTACAGAATAGTTATATGTGAAATGCATATAAAGTGCAGCCAAAGTTGCAAATATATGGAAATAGGTTCAGTTATATTTTTTCATAAATAAGCAGGTTAATATAGTTAATGCTCATGTTAATATATGCCAGGCCTAATCTGTAGCAGTTTTATAATGCGTAAAGAACGCATCCCTCTCCATCTCTCTGTCCACCAAAGGGTCCTTGGCCTAATAACGGTTGAAGACTCTGGTATAGAACTTTGTTATGAAAGTGGATGGATGTATGGATGGATGAATGGATGGATCTTATCATACACTGAATAAAACCAGGAGAACAATATTCTTAACCATGTCAGATCATTCTGAGCCCACCGAGGCAGGTGGAGGCCCATTACACATAATCGTTCTGAGCATATTACACACATTATGTCTGTTGACTCAGTCTGGAAGCTACAGTATAAATGGGCCATTTGCTGACTTTAAACGCAGCCCAAAGTTATGAAAGTTAAAGCAATTCATTTTTCATGGTTTTCTCTCTCTCCCACATAAACTATTTTTAACCTCTTGGATCCATTATACTTTGTGATGGTTTGTATCAGTAGCAGGAATATGAATGACCTTCAATGCAGAGGCTTTTAAAAGCATCCACCCCCATCCCCCCCCAGTCAATGTCCATAAATAGCATGCATACCTCAGGGATTCTGCATTATCTGTGTGCAGTTTGGATCTCATGAACATGGGGGGGTCACCATCTGAGCATCAACACAAGAAAAAAAATCAACTTTAGGGGTGAAGACACCTGCGTTCATCATCCAAGCACCACATGATGAGTCCAAGCACCACATGATGATTCCTAGCACCACATGATGATTCCAAGCACCACATGACGATTCCAAGCACCACATGATGAGCTTCACATGCATCTCGCTGATGATGGAGCCAGCTGCAACCACACACTCTTAGATGGGACCAAGCTTGGTGATGTCATGGGCCAGAGCTTCAGCTTAGATGGTCAGAAAAAGAAAACCGTGCAACAGAAACCAAGCTCTCAATGGGGCACAAGGCTGGGGCAGGTACTGGCCCGGATTCCAGCTAATGGCAAGGCACACACACATATACAGAGATGCCATGATTGGATGGCAGGATACTGACATAACCCAGTAAGAACATGTGAACTCCCACGCATACATACAGTGCAGAGTAGCATGAGCGTTACTCACCAATCTGCCTTCAATTAGCCAAAGTGACTAAAGAAGAGCTCATTAATCCAAAAGTAAACAAAAATTTCCCCCATTCATATTTTCTTAAAGAGAGTAATGTTACTCTCTGGCCTACTTTTCTCAAGAGTGCCACGCAGGTCCCCGCACTTTACTCAAAGTAGCAGCCATCTGTAATGTAGTCCCAATTCTGACCACTAGACCACCTCCTGCACTGAGCTGGGGGGTGTAGCTACAGAGACATGTGGCTACAGCCCCCCCACCCCACGTCGCAGGAGCGCTTTAGCTCAGACACACTGATGCGATGAGGCAGTAGGTCCCTAGAGAGATCACCCGCTCCTCCGACTCTAATAATTGGCTGAAGTTTCAAACCATGTGTGAAAATCCCCTCTGTGCAGAAGATTCCAGAGTCTCTTTGGGGTCCCTCCATGTTTTTAATCACAGTCCAAACGGTGCGTTATGACAGATTGTTTTGCGGAGAAAAAAATGAGACAGAAATAAACTTTCCGAAGCTTTGACAACAGAGAAACTGTAACAGTGGGGCCCGCCATCGATCGCTGGCTGAGTATACCTCCCGTTACTCTGGGGCCAGCCATTAGCACTTCATTGGTGCTGCTTTCACAGTCCCGGCTCCGAATCCGGGTGACGGCCAGCCATCGGCTGATAGATGAACCGCAGCTATACTGAAAAGAGGCTAAAAAAGAATTTGAACTCAGGAGAAAAAGAAACACATCTTTAGTGCCAGAAAACGAGTGCTCCTGGACATGTCACAGTACAGTGACACTGTGCCAGCACAGCCTGCTACTTTCTGAAAACAAACGTGTTTATAAGGCAGTCTCATTTGGACCCCTTTCTGCTCAAATAATTAGCACCTCTCCGCTAAAACCCTGCCCTGGAACTAGTGGCCATTTTGTAGAGAAATTACACCCAGTGGCCATTTGCACATAAGCGATTTAGTGGCAGGTCAAAAGCCTCTATATCTCAAAATAGATTTTGTTACCACAGGCAATCAGGTACCTTTAAATCAGCAGGAGACGTCAGCTGCTGTGTTTGTTACACGGCTTTTCTTCCTTCTTTAAACCTTTTCTTTCCTGACAGCTGCTTTTTGCTAATCTCGAGCCTGGTACATTGGCGTTTCGAATATCCCCCCAGTGAATAATGTGAGTGTTGTCATGCACTCACCCGAATCGCACAGTCCGGGATTAAAGATATTCAGCCACAAATTGCTGTTTGCAATGATTTGATTTATACCTCTATTCCCTGCAGGTGACTCCATTTCAGTGCGTTTTAAGCTTGTTGTGTCATGTTATTCTCTGGCTACAATTAAAGCTACTGTGTTTGTGCATATATATATATATATGTGTGTGTGTGTGTGTGTGCACTGTGACTTTAATTGTAGACAGGGAATGACATACATGTACACACATATATCGAACCCCAGACTGCATGTGTGTCTGGCCACAGAAACAGACATCCCTCTTCTCCCAGAAGTCCCGGGAGTCTCCCACAAATTGACAGCAGCTCCCTGACACCCACGAATTATGTGCAATGTCCTGGAAATCCATCCACAGAGAACTAAAACAACCTAACGTCATTCTGCCATTCAGCAGAGGAAGCTTGGAAAATCGCACCCCCCCCCCCCCATCACCGGGCGGGCACATGTCCCACGTCCAGGTGGGATGTCCGTAAAAATCATGTGGCATCAGGCACATGCAGACAGAACAGAAAGATGTACAGCTCTTTTTTTAAATTGACAGTGTTTACGTGACCTCTGTGAATTTGCCCCCAATTGAGAGGGGCCGATTTTCTGGGACAGATGTCAAAATAGATAAGTGAAGAGGGCAGCAGTGGAGAGCAGATAGGGCTATTAGCCAGGAGGGGTCACTATTCTGACAGCACAACGGGCAGGTGGGGTCTACTCCAGCCGTATCTCACAGACAGCTCTGGGTGGCACTTTCAAAGAGGCCTTCCTACAAATTAGGGAAGCAGGAGAAGCTTCCTCTGCCTCTGGGGACCAGTCACGCTCACTGCGGGATCATAAACTCGATCCGAAACGCTACTGGAAACTGAAGACAGAGAGAGACAGAGAGAGAGAAAAGGATTAGACTAACATTGAATATTCCACCTTCTTTGTTAGCTGGATTGTTAGCCATTCTCCTTTTTTCACCTGAACTGCTCATTTAAACAAAAATAAAACAATGAAAGTCAAAATGAGAGCAACCTACCCTTTTTTGACTTGTTTGTCGGTTGTTGTCACTCTGACCGGCCTAATAGATTAGGCTCAACAGTCGGAGCAATTTAATGGTCGCCGGTCATAAGCAGGGCTGCCAAATCAATGGAATGAGATCCAAATTGTCCTGAAAATAAGACACGCAGAACTCCTCCACAGCTTAAGTGAAATCTAGTCTCTCTCTCTTTCATCTGCCTCAACAGTTCCAGAAGTGTGCTGGGCTGAGTCTTACGTGAGGCGAGTCCACCATCAAAGTCCTGCTTTTCATGTGGCGTGGAATGAATTGAGGCCCATCTGCAGGGAAGCTACTGAGTTTCTTGGGCCTGAGCCTCTGTTTGCATCATGTTTCCCCGAACTGTCTCCCGTTATCATGTGCAACACAACACCCATTCCGACAAAACTGGGAAGCGAGTGGGCTGCCGTGTTTCTCTGGGGGGGAGCCCGGCAATATCTCCACGCTCACCAAAACCGCGGCCATGCTTGCCGTTCCTGCATCTCTGCTGCTGATGCCCCCGCAGGCCATTTTTCACACTCCGTGAGTCACTGTTGTCCCAGAGCCGAGAGCCAGGAGTGGTTATGGCTGCCTATCTCGCGGAGTTTGATGGCTGCACGTTGGTGATACCACTTCATGCCGAAATGAGTTTGGGAAGCCCTCTGCCTTGCCACAACCTCTGCTGGAGAATCACGTGCCAGATGTCCATCCCAGAAAGCGTAGAGAAGAAATGCTGGAGCCCGCCCTCACTCTTTTGTCTTCGCTAATTGCCGTCCGGGACTCAGAAAAAAGAAACAGCTATGATTCCAAGAAAAATAGGGTCCTCGACACTAAGGAAACCTTGGGCAGCAATCGAGAGACAGCCTTCAGAGTCGGCTATCATCCATCAGATTGCTGGGAAAATGAATTAACTCCTCTTCCGCTGGATGCGGTCCAAAGCGGCTCACATAGCACTTCCCAGAGGACACCCTGGGAATGTTCGGCGCTGGCAAGGTCAGGTCTCTTCTGCTCAGTTTGCCGAATAGAGCTCGGAAAATGAATCCATTCATCTTGAAGCATTAATCAAGACAGTCGTGAGTTATGGCACACAGGCAATGTAAGTAAACGTCAATGACTGGATTCGAAGGGATAGGTACAGTTTCGTAGCTTAGCTACCTTTAGCTTAGCAACTATTAGCTACAGTTAGCTTAGCAATTGTTATCTTAGCTGCTATTAACTCAGCTATTGTTAGCTCAGCAACTGTTATTTTAGCTACCATTAGCTTAGGTTTTATTGCTATCGTTAGGCTATCGTTTATTGCTAGCCTTATAGTCACCTAAGGCTGAAGCACTTACACTACTCATTCAGTTAGTTGACAAATGCAAGCTAGTTACTATTTACAAGAAGGACCTGCAGTAATTTCCCTAAGGGTCCCATTTTTCAAGATTTAAATGACACCTCAGACTTAGGCCTGTAAAGAGGCAGGGTGCCATTGTGGAGCTGGAGTGTGATTTTTAAAAATTGCATTTCATAAAAGATGGAAAATCTTGTCAGTGGCCGTAGGCTAGCAACCTAGAAATAAAAATGAAAGGGAGCTTTATTTGCTATCTGTACAAGTGCAATTGAATGCATTTCTTTTTTCCACATATCCCATCATGCTCTCCATCTTAAGACACACGCGCATAAAGTCAAGCTTGGGGTCTGAGCACAGGGTCAGCCATCCATCAAGTTCCCCTGGAGCATTCTTCAGGGGTTAAGGACCTTGATCAAGTGCCCAACAGAGATGTAGCTTCTCTGCCGAGCCCTGGATTAAAACTGATGACCTTCCAATCATAGATCCAAGTCCTAAACCACTAGCCACACACAGCCCCCCTCAAGAAGCTATTTCTTGCATTCACTAACAAGAGTAAGCCTGGGCAAAAGTCATGCCTGATGAAGATAAAAACCCAGGGGATGGACCATGCACTCACTCCCTGAAGATCAGGTCCTTACTGGCCAGAGCTATGAAAGAGAGTGAAGACCTATGAAGGCATACAGTATGAGTGCCTGTACTCCCACAATCCTCCACTGCTCACCTGATTCACGATGTTCTGTCAAGAGATCTTCGATGCTTCACAGCAGAAGCTTTTTTGATGGATCACGCAAAGCCCTCTGGATGAAACCTTCAGGTCTGTGACAACAACCGGCTAGCCGTGAGGGCTCTGCGAGGAACCTGACATGGCTGTGTGATACAGACATTATGGAGGGAATTAATGCATCTGGAGACCGTTCAGACCAGCACGCGGTGTGGAGGTTCCCTCCAGAAAAGACTGGCGAGGAAGCAGGAGTTTGACAATAGCCTACAAAGAGAGGTGGTGTCCCGCCGGTCCTGTACCCACGGCTCAGAGGACCGACACCATCTCTCCAAACTGGCTGGTCTGGTTTGTGCCTCATGCTCCCTACTGTGCAGCTGAACACTCCTAACAGGCTGGGAATCGACCACTGCTGGAACCACCAGCTTCAACCAGCACCGATTTACTGGGTGTCAGGGTGAGTCAGCTGAGTCTTCCGCTCAAGGGACTGATCACTGACTCGCTCTGACTCCAGGGCACATGCAGCACACACACGCATGCACGCACACACAGGTTTGTATATATAATTTTGTGGGAACCATCCATTCATTTCTATGGGCATAATGCAAATCCCATTTATAATGACCTTAATCCCTAACCAGCCCTAACCATAACCATAAGTAACCAAATAAAATACAAGAGTTTTGGCATTTTTAGTTTTTTGATTGCAGTCTCAATTTCTTTTTAAAAATGTTGCCTTGGGGGGAACAAAGAAAATGGTCCTCACAATGTTAAAATAACAGATTTTTATCACATTGTGGGAACATTTGGTCCCCACAATGTAAAATATAAATGGTCCAGACACACACACACAGTCAGGTCTACCTGTCACAGTGTAAACAACGTAAATTCCACATATATAAACAGTACCAATAGGTAATAGAAAATCATGAGAGGAAAATTAAAAAGTATGAATTATGTTCTAGTCTTGCATTAGTTATTCATTATGAACTCATAAAATTGGTTACCTCACAGCCCAATATTTGTAAATAACAAACAAAAAATCAGTCAAGCTTGGAAAAATGAAAAGCAAACTGGTCAAAGATTGCCACCAGGGAGACACGAAAGCACAGGGAGGGGGGGGGGGGGGGGGGGGGGGGAGAGATTGCAACCTTCCTGACAGTGTCAGTCCCCTTCCTCCTGACCCCCCCCACGGATCTCCCTCCCAGGTCATCAGCAGCTGCTCCAAATTGCCTGGCCCTCACAGGGGTGTGATTAATTCTGGGCTAATGTCACACATTTTCAGCCTTTGTCCTGAACGTCACAGCCGTTCATTAGCACACCTGGGCCGGCTAATCTAAGCCTTAATTACTTGTCTAGTTGAATTATATTCCTAGTTTTGTTGGGACAGAGGAAAGTGTTCAGAATTGTGTGCCTCCAGCACTGCATTCAAGACATTCAACTTTAAAAACCCCCATCTGTGACTTGCCCTCTTTTACCCAGTTTCCACTTAATTCTCACCTAAAACCGTCTCTAGTTTTTGTGTAATAAAAATGCTTTTGATTTGTCTCCTTAATAAACCAATATCATATCTGCCTTATTGCCTTAACAATTGCCTGTATGATTTCCTAACAGCACCAGAGACATTCCCTCCTAAATATTTAACAAATATGTATTTTGCATCATGTGGTGTAGTTTTGGTAATATCTACAGTGGTACCTGAGGGATGGGGGGGGGGGGGGGGGGGGGGGGGGGAGGATAGCTTAATAGTGGCAAAAATAAAGTATAATGAAAGTATTGAAGAGCAATCAGACTGCATAAGGTAAGGAAAGTTTATTTAAATTTTATATATGTACACAAGGGCCATGCAAAGTGCTTTAGCTAAGAATAATGAAAAACAATAGACAAGATTTGAAATAATTACAGACACAGACAAATTTGTTGGTACTTTTACAGCTCATTGAAACAATGTTTCATTTCTCTTGAAAAGTGATTCAATTAAAAGCAATTCCCTAATGTATACCTGCATACCTTTATTGTTTAATAGAATAAACCAATAAAATTGTGAAAAGAAATGATTTGTTGTTTATTTTACAAACATATCCTAAATTAGTATGGACAGATTTGTTGGCGTCCCTAAAGAGACTATTTAGCCTTGTATTATAGTCATGTTTCAAACTAAGTGTTTAACCTTAATTAGTATCACAGGTGCCTTCAAGCTTTTCATCAGCCATTCAGCCTATTTAAAGGGGAAGAACATGCTACTGTGTTGTTTGGCATCATTGTAGCACCACAGTGAACATGGACCCGAGAAAGCAAAGGAGAGAGCTGTCTGAGGAGGTCAGAAAGAGGAGTATAGATTACCATGGTAAAGGCTGTAAGATCGTCTCCAAGCAGCTTCATGTTCCTGTGATCACAGTAGTCAATATTATTAAAAATTATAGGTTCATGGGACTGTAGCCAACCTCCCAGGACGTGGACACAAGAGGAAATGTAACGCCAGGTTGAACAGAAGGACAGTGAGGATGGTAGAAAAAAGCCAAGTATACAAGCTGAACTCCAAGGTCAAGGTACGTCACCTTCTGATCGCACCATCAGTCACATTTTGAACAATAATGGGCTCCATGGAAGAAGAACCAGGAGGGGAAAAACATAAAAAGCCAGAGCGGAATTCACCAAAATGCATGTTGATAAACCCCAAATTTTCTGGGAGAATGTCCTTTGCACTGATGAGACAAAACTAGAGCTTTTTGACTAGTCACATCAGCTCTGTTTATACAGAAGGAAAAATGAAGCTTTAAAAGAAAAGAACACCATACCTACTGTGAAACAGCGGCGGGGGGGGGGTTGGTTTTGTTTTGGGGCTGCTTTGCTGCATCTGGCACAGGGAACCTTGAATCTGTGTAGGACACAATGAAGTCTCAAGACTACCAAGGCATTCTGAAGCCAAACATACTGCCCAGTGTCAGGCAGCTCAGCCTCAGTCGCAGATCATGGGTCCTCCAGCAGGATAATGACCCAAAACATACAGCGAAAAGCACTCAAGAATGGCTGAGAAAAAAACATTGGACTATTCGTAAATGGCTCTCCATGAGCCCAGATCTTAATCCTATTGAACATCTATGGAAAGATCTGAAAATTGCAGTGTGGAGACGCCAGCCTTCAAACCCGAGACAGCTTGAGCAGTTTGCTCAGGAAGAGGGGGCCAAACTACCTGTTGGCAAATGCAGACGTCACATTGTGAAGCACAGAGATCGCTTGTGGGCAGTGATTGCTGCAAAAGGCAGTGCCACAAAATATTAAATTACGGGTACCGCCTGTTTTGTCCGTGCCATTTTCATTTGTTTTAATTCTATAAAATATTCAACTGAATCAATAACCAAAGTCTGATTTGTGTTAAATATGGAATAAACAATAAGGTATGCCATTAAACTTTTGTCACAAGTTATTTCAGAGATAATTTTGTTTTTTGTACCAACCAATTTGTCCACATCTGTATAAATTTCCTAAAAGCACTTACTGTATATGCCTTCTTAGGTCTTCAGCATGTGGTTCTCGCTCATAAAAATGAATAAAGGAAGAAAGAATGAAAACAGGCACAATTGAAATAATTACAAAAACAAGAAAGAGAAAATGGACACTATAGTGCAGTATATGACCTGACCTGTCAGTCAAAGGCGTTTGGATTTAAAACCAGCTAACAGTGGATATTAGAGTGCAACAGCAGTTAACCTCAGGGCATGTCAGAGATCTTCTGTAACTAGAACCTACAAATGATGTTAAATGCTTAGATTCTCAGTGGCCCCTTGCCACCAAGATGAGTTTCAGTCAATATCCTCTCTAAAAATAAATGTAATTGAGTAATTAAACTCAGGAAGGATAGTGTTCATCCAGTGCCGTAACACACAGGAAGCCGACAGGGGCAGAAAATGAATGCTGACACGTCTGACCCAGATTGGGTTCAGATGCCAGTGGTGATAAAGGCACGTGAGCTGGGAGGCACCATTGGCCCCTCTGGTCTCCATACTTCCCACCCACCATAAGCTCCCAAAGATGGGTGTCATGCTCATCCATGACAGGCTCATGTAGGACAGACGCACGTATCGATCCGTCAAGGAGACTCCTCAGCTTCAGAAAGAAGCTGGAGTAATCTCGCTTCAGTCATTATTCGCTGTGATTTATCACAGGCTTATTTTTCAATAAATATAAGAATCTATACCATCAAAAATGCGTCTACATAGGTCTCCCCGACCCCGAAGTTAAGACACACAGCTTTTATAAATAACGGTTTTCTTCTTTTCACTTTCTTTTTTTGCTTGCAACACTGTGAAAGTTGGTCTGTGTCCAACCCAGGTCCGGTTTGCAGGGAGGATAATGATTTGATTAAATAATAATGCATATCAGGCACCTGCCACTGACATTACTGTAGCTGTTCTAACCCAGTGTAGCTCTGCACTCATATGCTGAAATTAACACATTTACAGACTTGTCATGGTTCACCTGCTAAGGTTGGCCACACTCCAGGAAAACCCGAGACTGGGTGACGTTTGCTGACTTTCAAGTGCTTTCTGTACTACCCTGAGTCAGGGGTGTTTTTAGGTGAGCTTTAGGGTTTCCACACTAATTAATCTATAGCCCTGTAGCTGAGAAAGTCGATGCATCCCACCTGACCCTGGTCAGCCAATGGGGAGCTTCACAGGATCAGCTGAGCAATAAAGGGAGAGCAGGGGATGGGTGACAGATGGCTTCATTCATTTGCTGTGCTTTTCTGAGGCTTACTATAGTGTTTCTAGGCATTTCCCTTTATATATATATATAAATTAAACCTAAATATGTTTTTTTTTGTTTTTGTTTTAGCATTTAAACACAAAATGAACAGGATAAAACAAGAAGAGTATTTTTTTCTTAATGG
>JAODJU010000002.1:21076451-21102654 GCA_026776725.1 Gnathonemus echidnorhynchus | reverse complement strand
TGTTAGTTACTGTAATGTTGCGCTGCTTTATTTGGTTAATCGTCCAGTCTGTGAAGAAGGCATTCAAGTAAGAATTGTATTGTAGTATGACTCATTTCCTGGCGCGTACAATTTATATTAGGTCAGTGTTCAAGGTTCTAGGTCAAGGTCAAACTGGTTTGTTCGACTTTCAAGAAATTCAAGTTCTAGTGAGTTCGAGAACCAAGGTACCACTGTATACATACACAAGTAACTGAGGGAGTTTAGCTGTAAACACCTAAAACAAACCTGAGCAAAGCTGCAGCATGTAGAGCAGTGACTGAAAGCTCTGCACTTTTAACCTGAATGTAGTTGGTTCAAGTCCCAGTAAGGCCTGGTTTTTTTCCCAGTGCTTCTATATGTTGTCCAATCACATAACTGCCTAAAAATTGTTTGGCAACTAAATGTTAAAATGTAGGTTTAGTGTAGATTCAGTGTGCTCATATACAGAGTATGAGTGTTGCAGGATGCTACCAAGTTTTGAAACTTTCAGTCATTGCTGTGAATTGAGCTGTGATGGTATAATTAAAACCCAGGGTAGCTGTGAATCAGATATGCATGAATTGCATTAACCAATCAGTGCTGAAGCTTACTGTACTGTGACACGACATGATTGGGCACCATTATCCAATCAGTGCTGAGGCTGGCTGCATTGTGATGGTATAATGAAAACTAAGGATAGCTAACTCATCCAATCAGTGCGAGTCTGGCTGCCTTGTGACCGAGTCATCTGTGAATGCCAAGCTGACCTTGCAGCACAGGAGGAGGTAATGACCAGATGTCCATCCTCCAGTCAGCCAGAACAAACATCAAACAAGCCAGGATGTTCGGGAGATGTCAGTAACACAGTACCGTGTAATAGAAAAGGTTTCAGCAATGAAATCACCCACAGAGGCATTGATGCTCAGACTAGATTAACGATAAACTACAATGTGCTGCTGAGGTATGGAATCGTGCTGGACTCTAAACAGGCAGCCTGTGAGTTTATGGTTGGCAGTCAGGAGACAACGACCCCAAGGGAATCGCAATTGTAAATTATACATGCAAATAATTATAGAACTTGGAAAAGTTCTGCCATATTTCTGAGCCCTAATGCAACATTGAGATTTGATGCCAGCAAGAAGAGGTACCATGATGCACCTAGATCAGTCCTGTAGGAGAGCACAGTGGCATAATTTTTTTGTGTCTGAGCCCCCACTCAAAAATCACTTAGATGCCCCCCTTGATGCTTGAAAATCCAAATAAATAGCTAATAAGCAGAGACAGATGGCAGCTAGGTAGCTGGTCAGCAAAACACCCTACTTCCGCATCTCTTAAATAAGGAACGTGTTTATTTAATATTTAGTGTAGTGACTGTTTGTGGCCAACAGGGGGCCCTCAAGGTTGAGGGCCCCACAGAAATCAGTGGTTTGCGTGCCAGTGAACACTGGTGCTGGAGAAGGTAGTAGATGAGACCAGACTGCCTGTCAGGTTTGTTAAATTAGAAATGTGCAGTGTATTAATGTTATAAGAGCAATCTGGCAGTTATCTAACTCCATTGTTTAACGACTGTGTCACAAAAAATCAGGTATATATTCCTTCCTAAGTTTTTCATAAAATAACCCGCTGTTATACAGTATATGTCCATGATGCTGAGTTCCTGGTGTGTATGTAGATGATGATCTCACAGAAAATAATAACTGAGGGGCTTGAGATATAAATGATCCAGCATCGTCAATTAATAAACAGACAAACAGTAGCTACTCCAATAATTTCAGCCAATCATTGATAAGATTTCCATTCTCATATTAGGCATCACCCAACTTGTATCTTTATATGCCGTGTCTGTAAACGTTTGTGTTATTTATTTTATTTTTTTGGGGGGGGGGGTCTTTACATTTCGAGATGCATTTAATTTGAAATAAATCCTAATTGTCATGGCCTCTTGCAGCATATCCCCTCAGTAAATTCTTTAAATATTAATTTAATCCCATGGCCACTGTCATGAAGTAAAAATGAAAAATTAAATGCTTGCTGTCAAATGCAATGGCCATTAAATAAGAACACTGTAATGAGTGAGCACTTTTTATGTGGTTCATAAACCTAGTCAGGTTGGAGACTTTAAAGAAGCGTTTTTTTTCAGTGTCACACTTCCTCCTGTGACAGGAAGTCACTTTTATGGCCCTCGGCTGCTGACGGGCTCTGAAGACCTCGCGTCTAGAGTGACACCACAAATGTGGCCGTCAAGGTCCTGGCCTGCATGAAGGCGAGGCCCAGGGACACTGAGCTACATACTGAATAGCAACACCGTACCAAAACTTTGCAACCTCCACATTGAGGTCAGCTCCTCCTTAGTGAATGAACCTAATCTTATTTTAGCGCTCCAGCCTCCTACTCACAAGGGACTCGCATCGAGTTAAATAAAAGTCCAGGCTGGGAGGGGGGCAGATGGGAATCTGTTCATTCTAGACCTGATTAATAGATGCCGACACTTTATGTTGAGTTACATTCCAGCGGAGACATTAAGGGCGTCTGATGAAGACGTAGGTGACAAGCAGCCACCAGGACACACCCGCCTGCCACCTCCCAGCTGACTATCAGAAATGGCGCCCCCCCCCCCCCCCCCAAGTCTCACCAGTGTAAGAGTGACATTAGGGCAAATATTGAAGTTGAACCATGGAAGAGTGAACACAGTTTAGGGAAACCAGAGACACTGGAACACTGGAGTCTGAATACAGTGTCCTAGAGGGAGGGGGGGACAGGTGGGAGGCAGTTTCTGGGAGGGGCAGAAGCCTCACTGACAGCAACCAGTCAGTGCTCTCAAGTGTCAAGATACAACCAGGACACTCACTGCAAGTAACAGACCATAAAAACATGGGCTCGACATATCGAAGTGCTTCGTGCTTATATACTGTCCCAGAGGCGTGACAAAACAGAACATGACCAATTAGAGGTCTCTTGTGGAGATGAGGATGGTTCCAAGAGTTCCAAGTGGATATTGCTGGTACTGCCCTCTGCTGGCCACAATGAGTGCTCACGAAGCCAACCCCATTTAGCTGTGGACAGTTGAGAGAATAAAAATAAGTTCTGTAACTTCATGGTAAGAGCTGTGACTTCGGGGTACAGACTCAAATTCTGTGCACGCACGTATGACAAAATGGTTTTTTGTTCATAAATGATAGCATTTTTTTGTATTCATAAATGACAGCAGTGAGATGTAAAAGCTTGGGCAAATCTATGGGATTTTTGTCAAAGTCCTGTCATTGTTTCGTTATCGTAAAACGTTAAGCTAGTTCATTGTTGGGTTGTACTCGGCACTGTTGGGGCCTTCCTTATTCCTTACAATTTCCTGCCCCTGTTGTGTTCGCCGGTCGCCATAATAGAGGACGGACTCTGAGTGCCAGGCTGTTCCCGAACTGGCTGCCCTCCCCCCACCCCAGGGAGTCTGGCTGCCCCCCCTCCAGGGAGCCATTTTCCATACATATAATGAATGTTCCTGAACAGATTCCCTCCTTTTTAAACAGCAGTCCTAGTAACATTGTCACCATTTCCTCAGTTCTCATGCTGCTTCCAGGACATCTAACAGGATGGACATCTGTCACAACATCTTTTAACCTCCCCTCCTTTGACTTTTGGTAATATTTTATGCCATCCATCCATCCATCCATCTATCCATCCATCCCTCTCTCTATCTTCCTCCTGCTTATCCAGCTCAGGGTAAAGGTCAGCCTAGAGCCTATTCCATTATTTACCAGAAAAAAAACATATTGGAATATCAGTCCTTTGTCGGCTTTCATGTTACCATACAGTCAAATTGTTTCATAATACTGTATAATCTGCTGTTATACAGTATATGTTTATAGGCCTCTGTTTGTTGTATATGTCCATGATGCGGAGTTCCAGGTGTGTATGATGTGGCAAATGATGACCTCACAGAAAATAATAACTGAGGGGCTTAAGATATAAATGATCCAGCATCGTCAATAAATAAACAGATAAACAGTAGCTACTCCAATAACTTCAGCCAATCATTGATAAGATTTTCATTCCCATATTAGGCATCACCCACCTTGTATCTTTATATGCCGTGTCTGTAAATGTTTGTGTTATTTATTTAATTTAATTTATTTATTTATTTATTTATTAGGGGGGGGGGGGTCTTTACATTTCGAGATGCATTTAATTTGAAATAAATCCTAATTGTCATGGACTCTTGCAGCATATCCCCTTAGTAAATTGCATAATTTCATCCCTCATATGTATAAACACGTAAATCTCTTACAACCTGCACAGCTGAAACTTAGCTGTCATGCACAATAAATCATTACACATTCATTAGCTGTTTTGTGTCTCTCAGATTAAAATCATATGAAGGAACTTTACTACGGTCCTCTTTCATAATAAGGCAAACGGTAGCGGACACTTTGGATGATATGTAAGAATAGGCACCAGCTGACCATCCATCGGAGAGCAAAACGTTCCTTTTTTTAATCATGATGAAAATATATTCAAGCACCGGGCTATTTGGAGAAAGGCTCCCCAGGACATCAGCACAGATCCATGGTGAGTTCCTGATCATGTGATGCTGTCTTTGTTCCCTTTGAAGTGGAGAAGAAAGAACTGTGGGTAATGTTCATGTGGAGATAATTTAGCTTGAGACTGAGTCTTGTGTCTTCTCCCCGATTGAGGGACTCTCCTTTCCTGACACTGCGTTGACCGCTGTGATCTTTATCTCTCCATGCAACATTTTGTCTTGCATACTTTTTTCTAATTTGCTCCATGAAAACCATTAATGTTGTCTGTGTGTGTTGCCAGAATACACGCCTAATCTATCTGTCCGCCAATTAAATAGTTTATCTTACTGATTGACTAACCAGGTTGGTAATTTGTGCCGACATGATTAATTACAGTCAATTAGGTAAACAGATGGCAGCCTTCTGTAAAAGGAAAGCTTGATTTCCATTATTAATGCCACGCATTTGGCTGCAGGAGAGGACCACAAACATTGGGTGGGGGGGGGTGGGCACCCCAACACAGTGGGTGGGGGCTGGCTTTGCTGCTGCTTATGGTGGAAAGCTTTGAGGCTAACTCACTGTAGCCTGATAGCTTTGCTAAAATTCCCATGTCGTGCTTCAGGCGTAATGATCTGACTCAGTAAGAGGGCATTTTCGTTTCTTCGTCCAGCTAACAAAACGATACAGTATAAAATCGATATATTATAGATCACACACAGGAAAGAGTGCAGACTGTCTTTAATACTGGGCTTGTAGATGAGAATACTGGAGAGTCTGCTCATGCAGATGGCATATTTCACATGTCTTCACAATTGCCTTGAGACAGAAAGTCCAAAAACACAATGCGTCTGTACGTTGTATTCAGGTAGTTCACTCTAAGGTACATGCTTCTCGGGGCATTACAAGGAGACAGAAGGGCAGGCCTCCACATCTCTCCACATCTCTGTCTCTCTGCACTTATCCCTGTGTGTAACGTCAGCATCACACATCTTATAAACCTTTTAATAGGCGTTCTTCTATCTCTTCAGCTGGTGCATAGTCATATCGAACACATGATCACCTCAATAACAAACAGGGATTTGGGGCGTCACCATAACAAGTGGGCCGCTGCTATGACTGCCCACCCCCCCAAGTCCTAAAATAAAAAAATAGTCCTGATCTTTGGATCTTTCACAGGGCATGAGCTTGATCTTCAAAAAAGCAGCTCACGTGAATGACATCATCATTGAGTGCTGAGAGGGAAGAGGACTGACCCATCTGATGTTCTCGTGTCAGGAGAGAGCCACACGGCTGGCTGGTGGAACCTTTGGCCTTTTCATCGGCTCAACAAGTACATGATTATGAATTTGAGCTCCACCTCCTGTGCCTTTCCCATACATGCCACCCCAGGCCAGAAGCCAGACCTACAACAAAAACCAAACAAGAACCACATATTTTCTTACAATATTTACACTCATATAACCAGACAAAACTGGCACATCTGAGGCAAACTGGAGTTTAAATAAAGCATGAACAATGCAGATTTTACGGAGCCTTCATTTAATTTCACAAGGTCCTAAAACTCACCGTGATGCTGCTGCCCTCAGATTAGGAGGCAATGAAAGAAGCAGTGAGACGTAGAGTATAACCAAGAAATTTATACTCTGCTGAGTGGCGCTGGGGTCGAAATGTCCCCCTGGGTAGCCTGCTCTGTTAATGGGTAGCCCAGGCCATTTTAATGCCTCTCACACATTCACAGAGCAATATACAGATTTAACATTTCATGGTGGCTTTGTTGGACCTTTATTTCCCAGCCCTCAGCATCTAAGAAGGGGGAGTAACTGGCCAAACAGGAGTCAGAGCTTTCTGAGCACAGTGGTCTGTTTGCGTGCTCTTCGATGTGACATCACAGGAAAAGGCATGACATCACTTCCTATGCCATTCTTCACAAGTGTGCAGCTACAGTTCAAAACATGTATGTTGATGCTTTCATGTCCCACTCTCGCCAGTGTGAGGAAGCACTGAAAAAGGCCAATAGGATGTTGGGTTACATCTCTAGGTATGTGGAGTTTAAGTCAAGGGAGGTGATGCTACGATTAAACAATTCCTTGGTAAGACCCCACCTAGAATTTTGTGTGCAGGTTTGGTCACCATACCTTAAGAAGGACATTGCTGCCTTTGAAAGGGTTCAACGTAGGGCTACAAGAATGATTCCTGGTCTTAGAGGAATGTCTTATGTGGAGAGGTTAGCTGAGCTGAATCTGTTTATCCTTGAACAAAGGAGACTAAGGGGGGACATGATCCAGGTCTATAAGATTCTAACAAGTCTGGATGCTGTTCAGCCAAATGGCTATTTCAATATTAGTTATAATACTAGAACTCCTGGCCATAGGTGGAAATTAGTGGGAGAATATTTTAAAATGGATGTGAGAAAGCACTTCTTTACACAGTGTGTAGAGTATGGAATAGTCTCCCTGTTAGTGTAGTGCAAGCTAAAACCCTGGGTTCCTTTAAATCAGAGCTAGATAAGATTTTAACAACTTTGAACTATTAGTTGAGTTCTCCCCAAATGAGCTTGATGGGCCGAATGGCCCCCTCTCGTTTGTAAATTTCTTATGTTATTGTGTTTTTATGTAACATCTTTGTGGGGGAACCAGACCAAAGTAGCTGTATTTTTTCTCTCTATTGCAGGTCACTGATTGAATAGGAATGACATCATTTTAAAAAACATTAATTACAGGACAAGCTGATTTAGTTTGTTGTAGTTGAGCTAACTCCAGAGTGTACCATATAAATACATTCAGAGAAAAGGCGATTCAAGGATGTTAGAGCATGCCCTGTTCCCAATATTCTCGTGCCTTATTGCAACACAATAAAAACCAGGGTAGTTTTAATTCAAAAAGCATGCAGCACTGTTATGTGGCTGTAGGAAACTCGTTGACATGAAACTGTAATTCTCAGTCGCGTTAGAGAAATCTCTGCTGTAATTTGACATTTAATGAAGATGGCTGTTCAGAAGAGGAAATTTCATTTTAAAAATGTACACCATTCTTTTTCTCTGAACATGGTGGTGGAGCATTTATCCAACCCAGGGATCAGAAAGATTAGTTTGAAGATGTTTTCTGAGCTAGATGGCTTGTATCTTGGTGCAGGATCAAGACCTTTTCATATTGTTGTGCTTGTTACGATTCAATGGATTAATGATGCAGCAGTAGGAATTGGCAAATCAGTTTGGAAAGATTTGGTACGTCTTTGTAAAACTTGTTACAGTTTGGTAATGCTTGAAAGGGCTTGGTAAGACTTGGTGGAGCTTGTTAAAGATAAATCGAGCTTGGTAGGACTTGTCTTGTCTTGGTATTTTAATTTTTTCATAATGCTTGGAACAACGGATTAAAAAAAGTACGCAGTACTAAAGGCTGGCCCTGCCGAGGTTTTCACAGATGAGTCTGCAGCAGAGCGCGATGTTCCCTTAATGAGGAAAGCGAATTGCAGAAGCGGCAGGGGCTGTGAAATGTACCAGTACAGGCGGTAAAAGCAGGGCGGCTATATAAAGCCCTTATGAATTGCATCAAAAGCTCTTCAAGAGGATGTAAACAATTGTTCACAATTTCTGCTGAAATAATGGTGAGTCGGCCAAGTGAACAAGCTTCTCCCCCGATATTGCCTCTCACGCTCTCACTGCATTCTTACCTGCAGGATTATTATATTACTCTCCATAGTCATGTTTCAAAAAGTCCCTTCGGGTCCAAAGCCAGCCTGCCTGAAACTGGGTCATCTCTGGCCTGGGGTTAAGAACTACTTTGCAACATTACTTTGCAATTTTTTATTATTATTTTTTTTTTTTCCAGAAACCAATGAAATAACTTTCTTTTAGAGACAGGGGAAGCTTTTGAGGGATGAAAGCACATCAGGTTTTTGGGTAAGTTAAGCCAAGAGCACAGGGGAGGTCACACGGGAATGTGACACTCAGCGTGACCCCTTATCGTTTCGGAATTCTGCACTTTATTGTGTTTTTTTTTTTTCTTTCTTTCGCCAGCAAAGAGCGAGTCTGTCGGTGCTGTATCAATTTGGATCGTAGCCGTGATTTGGTGGAACAATATTTAAAATACGATGTAAGAAAAAGAGAGGGTTCGTGTCCTCTGCCTGGCTGCTGCTGTGTCTTGGAGGCAGAAGCGTGACGTACATCTGTGCAGAAGAAAACATGCCCAACTTATGAAGATGTGAAATGTAGGGAGTGTAAGTTATTCTCATTAGATTCCCTCTCCAGCTTCAAGAAATGCCTCAAGACCCATCTATTCTGGGAACACCTCCATTATCCTAGACCGCTCCACGTCCCCGAGTATTCTTATTGCTCATTCTGCAGATTTGATTAGTTGTTTTATTATGTTCTTGCTTTATTTGGAAGATGTTGTGTATAGGGTGACCACCTAATCCATATCAGGAGGGACACTATGAGTTATGAAAGGGTTTGTAAACACCATTTTAATTAAAAGAACCTGGATTACACTTTAACACTGAGTTCTTGCTGCGTTCTGATTGGTCAGTCTCCTATAATCATGCATGTATCCAGGGATGCTGTAAAGCGGGGGAAAAAATTTGGAGCATAGTCCTATTGATCTGGGTTGGGGGACCAAAATTATATTCTTTCATGGAGCCTAAAATCTTTAGTGCCCCCCCCAGCATGTGTCACTAATGTTAATGTGAAACAGCTGGATGAGTCTTTCAATCAGGGAAACAAACCATTAAAAGTACAAGAAGAACAAAACAATTTAGCGGAGCACGGGAGTCTTGATTCATCTACCTCACTTGTGCATTGTTTTAGAGAAAAGTGTCTGCTATATAAAATAAATGTAATTATATTCTGCTTAAAGACATCAACAGTATTGTAATGATGTGGAAGGAAAGAAACAGTGGATCTTCAATAACATTGTAAATTATTTGTTTAAAATCGCAATGAATAAAACGTTAAAACATTCTCCTCTCTGGAGCATTTTCTTAAAATGCCGATCAAGGTGTGAGCTTTGACATCAAAGGGCTGACCCAAAACAGGCGAATAAAGCTCTAGAAAATAAACTGTCATCCAAAAGGAAGTGGCAGAATCATTCTGTGTGGCTCAAAGAGCACTTTGCCAATTAATTCTGCCGTTTTAATTAACCCGATAGCCCGTTAAAATTAGCTCTGAAAGATTTGCATTGTGTTGTAGGATCTCCTGGTGCCTCGGATTACTGTGTGCCAATATCTCGCACCCGCCACCACCACCTAGCTATGGGGGGGGTGGGGGGCGTTCTCTGAAATAATAACTCTTTGCGGCGCTTCACTGAGGCTTCCCTGTCCCTCAGTAGATTCTCTGGATGAATGACACCCCCTCTGTCACATTTTCTTTCCTGGAAAGGCATTGTGGTTCTGTTTATAAAGTATGTTTATTGACTGTAATTAGCTTTTTCCCAATGCTAGTTGTTTACAGCATCCAGTGATCCCTCAAATCCACGGAGAGCCAAGGAGGAAGACCAGCTGTTGTTTCCACAGGAGAGAAATGGGATTTTCAGATATGTTTGTTTATTTATTTTGGTACAAAAATGACAAATGTTACATGCCCGATAGCACAAAAAGGCTATCACACTAGAATGTAACAAGCATGTTAGCACATAAAAAAGCAAACATGTCAGGCTCAAATGTAACAAACATGTCAGCACAGAAAGGCTAAAATGTCCACCTAGAATGTGACAAACCTGTCAGCACGGAGTGTCTAAGATAACAGGTTAGAATGTAATAAGCATGTTAGCACAAAAGGCTATGATGGCCACTGAAAATGGGACAAGCCTGTCAACACAGAGTGTCTAAGATATCAGGTTAGAATGTAAAAACCATGTTAGCACATGGATGCTAAAATAACAGCCTAGAATTCATTCATTTTTCCTGCTTGGTGTTTTCTATGCCAGATCGTAGGGGATCCAACACCTGTCCTGGTCCTGAAAGCAAGAAAGGAAATAATACCTGTACCTGGACAGTTTGACAACTCTGATTCACTTTAGCATGTTTGTGGACTGCGGGGGCAAACAATGCAAACTCCACACATAGGGCCAGAAACTGAATTCAAAGTCTTCAGAGGTATAAGCCTGGGAGGTGAATATCCATCCATCTTCCGTGATTTATCCTAATCATGGTCACAGGGCAGCCTCTAGTCTATCCCAAGTGACACATGTGCACCCTGGATGAGATGCCAGTCTGTTAATTTGAGGACACCCAACTCGTAACATTAGCAAACCAAAAGGTTCCTGATGCAGTACAGATTTTATGTTGAATACAGAAATAAAATAACAAAATAATACATACAGCTTATTACACAACAGGCAGAGAGTTTCACAAGGCTTTACAACCATGATTATTTGTAACACAGTCCATAATAGGGCTCACACATGATCTCACTCTACATGCCTGAGTGGGAATCCTGTGTGTGGGAATCCAGTGTGTGGGAATCCAGTGTGTGGGAATCCTGTGGGACTGTGGAATGTGAGAGTAGAGGGTCAAACCCCCAACACCAGAGGCATGAAGCAGCAGATCTACGTTCTGGGCCAAATGCAAACCCTGAAACTGAAATTATTCTTCCCAATAAAAACATAGTTAGTCGACTGATGAAACTGATAAAAGAGAACACACATTTTTTTCAGCAGGATGGTTTTGTGTGAGGTGTTCACATTATCAGAAGGAAGAACCACTTAAGCTGTTAATTATGAATATAGGAAAATGTTCTGGGTGTCTTTAGGAAAAAAATGTGCAAATTTGACGCTTTGTGTAAATTCATCCCTAGAGAATTTCCTCAAATCACTTAATGATAATTAGGAACACACTTTATAGACACTGGAATCAATTTACCAGCAGCTTCATGTAACTGCAATCAATGCTATATTTTAATTAAGCAAATTAAGGTTATCACAGAGAAAATGCAAAATGGTAGCAATGATAGTTTCAAATATTCTGGGTGTCTGGGACCAGCTTACAAACCCTCCCCCGGTTAGACCAAAAATGAAGTCAGGGGGGTGATGTGCTGTTGCTGTGCCAGTGGTGGGGTCTGGGTTGGGTTCTGGAATGTGCCGTTGATATTCAGAGGCATTGGAGCATGGCAAAGAAGGGAAGAAGAATTGGGTGAGCACAGAATCAGGAACATGATAAAGAGCTGGTGTTTAAAGGGTCACTGCCAGCAGAACGCTCTGCAGTGCCCGCCCCAAAAAGTCATGCTTAAAGAGTTACAGCTGGCAGAATGTCCTGCAGTGCTCACTGCAGCAAGTCATGGCTGAACAGCACACCTGTATGAATATAACGCTGCGAGAGAAGCAGCCCCCCTCCCTACATGTCACGCTGCTCGCGAGTGATGTCAACTCTGAGTCTCATGTCTTCTGCCTCAGGTCAGATAAGAATTGTGGTCCATTGAAGGAGATGCATGACTCCAGAAGTGGCTCGTCCCTTTGACGTCACTTAGAGGCACTACTTTATTGTTGGTGTGATTTGCCTCTTGATTAAGTCTGAGATAATCAAATATGCAATGTACCTAGGGAGTTTAAAAAAGCTCCATCAAATGCTTTCAGAGTTACTCTGTTCACAAGTATCTTCTACAGTTGCTGCTTCCTTCCTTTGCTGTCATACAGCACTGCTGCTTCCGGAAACCTTTGGCACTTTGACATTTTATTTCTGTTTTCATGTGAACAGTAAATCGTGTCATTTGCTTTAACAAACTTTAGCTTAGTGTTTTGTAACTTTTGTTGAAAAAGACGGACCCAAATTTTCGTTTTACAGAGAGGTTAGGAAAAACTCGTTAATATTAATAAGAGCTCTACCTGATTGGTCAGTGAATGTGGAAACTCATTACTATTCATGATAAGCGCTACCTGATTGGTCGGTAAACATGAAAACTCATTAATATTCAGATCCCCAGACATGCTCCGTTTTTTTCATCTCACGAAA
The DNA here is from genome assembly GCA_026776725.1 of Gnathonemus echidnorhynchus. Taxonomy (NCBI): domain Eukaryota; kingdom Metazoa; phylum Chordata; class Actinopteri; order Osteoglossiformes; family Mormyridae; genus Gnathonemus; species Gnathonemus echidnorhynchus. The sequence goes on along the minus strand of JAODJU010000002.1, from coordinate 21,090,205 downwards.
TATGGTAACCCTATGTCCAGGAGATTTTCCAGGTCCTTCTGAGACTCTGACCAAGATAAGTGACAGATGGAGATATGGATGAATGGACAGATGATGGATGAATGGACAGATGATGGATGAATGGACAGATGATGGATGAATGGACAATGATGTCTACCAGAACATGCTTGACGCACCTTAACATGGAAAAAACACACTCAACTCATACTGCACACACAATCACAGCAGAACGCACACAACTGTCATTTCAGTTAGGGTCCCCGCTAAGTATCACTAAGCTGTGGGATCACTGTGAGTGGGTGTTTGGTAGCACTTTTAAACAGGGAAGTTTAAAAAATAATCCATAAAAAAAACTGACTTTATCCAAGGTCTGGTCAGCTGGACACCTGGTCCGTTACTACTAAACTTTCTCACAAGACTGATGCAGCAGATTTTGCTCAAGAATGAGGTTCATTCCTTTTATCCCAAAGCCATCCAACTGTAAATACATCTGCAAACTGGCATGAAATACTACTGTGTGATCCAGGGGAGAATCAAGCTTTTAATCACTGTCCAGTCCTGTGACACTGAAGTGCATCGATAGTGAGAATCAGGGTTTTTATCGCACTGCAGGGAGAACCCCCCCCCGCCCCCTTTTCTCTCCTTGTCCCATGAATGCCCCATTCTTATAAACGCTCCAGTCTGACCCGTTAGAAGAATGCACAGCCGATCCCAAAACCCCACCCATTGTCGCTATGCTCGATCAGGCTGGACTTATGCCTGAAAATGAATTTTATTTTTTGGGCCTCTAAATATGTATGAGGATGGACCAGGGACTCGGCTGTAATTTTCCTTACATTTCACTGTGGTGTGAATGGGCTCTCAGCAGAGCTACGTCTGTAAAAGCAGATACTGGAGAAAGCTCTTAAGGAACTGGACGTGTCATCAAAATACCGTTGATTCAAATCCCAGAAGTAAAACCCTACAGCCTCCATTTTCGACGAGAGTCTCACGCCGGGTTCCTTTGGTGAATGTCCAGCACAACATGAAGCATAAAACTGTAAGGGGCCGTCCGTGGCATTTCACAGCACCAGCGCACAACCCGAAAAAACACCTTTCACTGGCCTTTTTATGATGGATATTTAAACGGATAAGGAGAAAATAGTCATGCAACGCCATCACAAACATTCAGAACATCTCAAAAAATGATTTATTCATTTCAGACATTAGTAAATATAAACTGTTTAGGCACCAAAAAATGAAAATTCTATTCCCCAAATTCCTTATGAAATTTTTAATTTGCTGCGATGGATTGGCGTCCCATCCTGGCTTGTTCCTTGCCTTGTGCCTGTGGCCTCCAGGATAGACTCCTGAATCCCCATGACCCTGAATAGGACAAGTGGTTACAGAAAATGGATGGATGGATGGATGGATGGATGGATGGATGGATGGATGGATGGATTTTTAATTTGACAAAAAATAACTTCTTGGCTTTTTCCAAATTGCTCTGCTGGACTGTGGTTAGAAGTTGATGGATGGATGGATGGATGGATGAATGGATGGATGGATGGTTTGGTATAAACAACAAATCATTATCTGTTTACTGTTCATTATCTGGTTTCTGAGACTTATGGCATCTGCCTCAGGTCCGATGAGAATTGTAGTCCATAGAAGAAGATATATGAAGTGGCTCATCCCTTTGACATCACTCAGTGGTACTGCTTTAATGTTGGTGCGATTTGCCTCAGAATGAATACCTCAGAGATAATCACATATGCAATGTACCTGGGAAGCTTGAAAAAGCTCCATCAAATACTTTTAGAGTTACTGGGTTCACAAGTATCTTCTGCAGCCACTGCTTCCTTCCTTTGCTGCCATACAGCACCACTGCTTCAAATTTGGGGGAATTTCTCTCAAACTGCGTAATTAGGTGTAGACCTTCCTCTGCATAATGATTTGTGAAACAGTAATAAGGCCCATGAAATACTTTTTCAGGCATGGTGTTCACAAGTCAAGTGTCTTCTGCAGTCACCCTTCCATTTGTGGCCACTATGTGGTGTTACTTCAAATTTGGTGCTATTTATCTAAAAAAATTCCAGCTTGAGTTCATCACCCATACAAAAAATTAAATGTAAAAACATGGGGCAGGTTCAATGTATTGTGCCAGATCACTTATTTAAAGTATGGGTGGGGCCAGATTTGCATGACATCACTTTATGAAAACAGGAGGTGGGGAAAGTGGCAGGAACAGACAACTTGTTGTTCATGGTTGTCATCTTCTTGTCAGCTGTCACCCTAGTCATGCATGTAGGGGTCCATTACACACACAGTGTGCAGTTTACAGCTTGAGACAGGCATTGATTATTTCAGTGTGTGATACAGGGACCAAAAGTCCCTCCTGTGATTCGAGAGCAAACAGGAAACCTTTCAACATCACATTACTTAGCAGCTGTTTTCAACCAAAGAGACCAGTGCACCTTGCTTGTTTCTGTCATACAGACAGATGTTTAAGCACGCTGCTCAAGGGTACAACAACATTTCCCCCAAGAGGACACACCACATCTGGCACTTATTTTACATCAAGGAACAGTTTCTTTTTAAGTTCTAGTTTGTTTTATTTTTAAATATCTTCGCTCTAAGATGCAAAATGATTTACTTACAGCCCCACTGAAGGTTAGGCAGATTAAAGGCTTTATGTTTTATTTAGCCACAGGAAAAAAGCTGAATGATTTGAAACAGGTTTTTTGTGAAAGAGCCTGGTATTTCTCATTATTGTAAAAATGGCAGGTGTTGATGAACGACACTATTAAATATCCCGCTGCCTCGCCCGGCGGAAGATTCCGGAGAAGGAAGCGTGAACCAAGGTCTCTATCAAGAACAGGCGTCTTTATTAACATGCAGCTGTTTCACATGGAACCCTGATGGGGAGCCACGGGGGGAGGCAGCATGCAGGTTCTGCTGTTAGCAGAAGAAGAGCTTCGACACTTTACCTTGTTTTCACTGCTGGGCACCTAAAATATGGTGGAACACAGGTCGGAAAATGACATCGACAACAAGGACTCAAGGATTGAAAAGCTTTGCTCATTTGTACAAGTACATTGAAATACTTGCTTGCATATAGCTCCCTGCAGACTTAAACAACATGCAATCATAGAGAACAATAAATGCCAAATATAAGAGTAGTGAAACCAATATATATACAATATACATACGAACAAATCACCACGGTCTGATGAAAATGCGTGTCCACTTTTTGAGGATTGTGACTTTATACTATAGATGAAATACAGCCATTCATCTCTGTATAGGCTATAAATTGATGGCCTTTTACATCTAATTGACTCATTTTTTTATGAAGTCAACTATATGTGTCATGACCTGCTCGTCCGTTCCTCATGTGTGCCACGCCCCCTCATTTACCTCGTGTGAATTCCTGATTGTAACCAGCTGTTTCGTGTTATTTCTGCTTAGTCCTGTGTATTTTAGTCTGCATCTGAGTCCGTTTCCCTAGGTCTGTCATTGAAGTCTCTCATGCTAGTTTGCCGTCCGTCCTTCGTTTTCTTGTTATTTGATGTACTCACCTACAATAAAGCCCTTGTTTCCCCGACTACCTGGACTTCTCCTGCTCTGTTCCTGTTCCATCCCCGTACGGCATGACAATATGTTTGTACCAGGCAGATATAGCAAGATTATCACTTTGAACCTACTATTGAAATCTCCTGAAGTGGACCTATGGATCTACGCCAGATTTTCCCCCAGGATCAATAAGCTTAATACTGGACACTTCACAAAATTTATTTATGGCTACAGGCCTGTTTTGTACTAATTAGCATTTGTATTGACGATGATTGCTTGGATAGATTACTTTACATCGCTAATTTTAACAGCTTCCTGTTAATAGCTACATAGCTAGCTAACTAACATCGTTAACTGTGAATATAAACTGAGATTAATCTTTATCTTATTGACACTGACATATTTGCCTCTCTGATAAGGATCCATGTAAGTCCATTTAAAATGTTAAACTGCTGACTGATGGCTGTGTAAAGAAGGTTTAAGTCTGTGGTGTCTCATTAAATTGAAGTTTTTTACAGTAGTTTTTTATATAGTAGAAAATGTGTTTTTCTTTCATGCTCCTGAAGTAATGAATTTTTGGTGTTTTTTATTGGACAGCAATAATTTACTGTATACATACAAAATACACTATACATGCAATATACTATATATAAGTACGACAACAAGGTGCTGAATCACAGGCAGTGCAGTGTGTGTGCATGAATGTGTGTGGATGTGTGTGCAGGTGTCACTGCAACAAATGCACCACGAAGTTCAGGCGCCCAATATTAGGAGTAATTAGTGAGTCATGTCAGCGTTAAACATGCATGGGTCAGGTCCCAGGATCAGCCAAAGCTGAGTAAGACTAAGGGAGATGCAGGAATGTGACAATAACTGCTAGGTTTGTTGGATGGATCACGAGCACTGCGCTCGTCTGGCAGTACAGCGCTTAATAATTCAAGGGGAGAAGACAGCCGCCACGTAAAAGCAGATCTAGATAGAAGTCAGCTAAGAACATATGTAAAAGCACACAGCATGTCAGATCATTAGTGCACATCAGGAATGATTCGTGTTGAGGAGACGTTCGATTGAGCCTAATCTGATCAGATCTGATAACGAGGGCATTCGGTCAATTAATGTCTCATAATTTACTTTCTGAATACATTTTCACTATATAGATCCAGAGAACCTCATACGATGTGCATGACTTGCATCTCGTTATAATCTTTCAAGGATAAGATATCCCTTATTGCTGCAGGCAGGAGAGGGGCATTGATGAAATCTGACTGATTAACAAACTTTTAATTGTTCATTAGACTTCACGGTGCAGACTTATTAAAAAGGAGGCCATTGTTCAGGGTCAGCGCTCAGAATTACCCTGTGGCGAAGAGTAATGAGGCTCGACCAATTGGGCGGTGTCACACCTGCCATGTGCGGTCAGGGGGCATCAACAAGGGTAATAGCTCAGTGATTGCTACAACTTATTAGCATCTGCCAAGATACAGCAGCAGACGAGTGACTCAGATACAGATTCCGATTTCACTTTCAGTACAGGAGTCAAGTCGCTCGCTAACTAGGTCATCGCTCCGTCGTCTTGATGCTCCACGCCAAATGTGACGGAGTGCCAGATCTTTCTCCAGGTCGTAATGGGATCAGCCTTCCGACCGATAATCCTGGGTGGGCAGAAGCTGCCCTGAACCGCCTTGTTGAGTTTCGTGTGTCATTAATACTCACAGTTTTTAAATCACTGCGTAATGAAAACTTGAGTAAACAGTCAGTCTGTGGGCTGGGATGATGTGTTGTCATGGGAACCATCAGAAATGTGCCATTATTCAGGTATAATTCAGAGCCGATGTGTGGGTTTGAGAGACAAGCGATTTGTCTCCTTTTTAAATCACGCTAAAAGTCGGCTTTTGACTCGGCGGTGAAAATGGCACATTGTCATTACGCGCATGAGTTTCCTTATCAGTGCGCTTCCTCACAACGCGACGCAAAGAGGAGCGCTCTCCGGGGAGAAGCATCTGAGCTGGGTTCCCTCTCCGGTGCTCTATCCGGAAACATCAGTCACCTTGTGGAAGGCTGACAGACTTAGCAAGCCCGTGTCTGCCTCTGTCTGCACAGTGGCCTCGTTAAGAAGTTCTGAGAGATGGGCATCCCGCTCGGGGGGAGGGGGGTATGGACCCCCCTCATGTCCAGCCAGGAAGCAGAAAGGGTTGCGGGGGGTTTGGAGCCTATCCCAGGCAGCACAGAGCACAAGGCTAGGCAGCACCTTGGATGGGTTATCTATGGGTACCTCAGGGACACCAATTAGTTTTTTGACCGAGGGAAGAAAGTTGTGTGGAAAAAAACACACAAACCTCATGCACACAGAGCGTAGGCTGGATTCAGACCCACGGCCCTCAAGGTGGGAAGCTCCAGCGCTCCCCACTGAGCCCCCACGCTGTAGCGGTGCGGCGGTGTGGGAGAACGGGACACCTACGCTGCACTCAGATATAAATATATGTAAATATCACTGCAAGATAAACAGGGCAGGTTGGAGGGAAAAACTACCCAAACCTGCAAAGTCACCTGACTAACCTCACGGGAAAAATGGCTGCCCCCCCCCCCCCACCCATATTTAATCTATGTAAATTGCTTCGGATTTAACGTGCCTGCCAAGCAAAGAAATTAGTTCATTTAATTTTTGGCCTTTGTTATATTAAGGGTATAGAAAGCCGCTGCTGGCTTATCTCTGAACCATAATGTGGAAATAATTATGATTGGTGTGGCCTGGAATCGATGGATTAATTGTAGCTTTTTGGGGTCTTTTCTACGTTAGCTTGCTCGCTAACCCAACGTGAACATCTTCATTTTGCTCTCTGAACGACGTCTTTATTTTCTCATAAAAATGACACAGAATACAGCCACAGCTGTCTTCCGATTCTCACTGGCTCATTTAAATATCTAGCAGGGAAATTACAATAAATATACAATAAACCTTCCTTATCCTTAGACATGGGAAGTATTATTTAACTGGAAAAATCACTACTGACTTAAGATAGAGGGAGTAATATCGCAAGGGCGAGGAAATTAGCGTGTCGGTGATGCTTTTCCAGAGGTCAGTACGTACTTTCTTTGTGTGTGTAGGGGACCATGGAGGCAGTGACAGAATTACGTGTGACCTCATTATTTATCCCAAACATATTCAGCCATCTGGGTCCCATAATTATACGACTGTTGACTCTGTGTGGCTAAATAAGATTTCAGTGGTGCTGATCTCATTGACTCCTGAAGCATATACTATGCAGGACACGGTCTTTGTATTTGGTCACATATATCTATAACAAACTGCTATCACCATGCTGCTTAATCCAACTCTTGACAATAACTCGCTGGTCTTGTTTTGGTCGGCTCACCAGTCATGGACACAGATTCCATATGAGAAGCAGAGTTTTGCCTTTATGCTGTAAGTAACCATGACTTGCATGATTTTTTTTTAGTATGTCCTTTAATTATTCACACCCCAAGGTATGAGATCTCAGCCAGGCACATGGAGGCTATTTTTTCAGTCTATACGTTTTTTAATTCCTTACCTGGATTGGCACTATTGATTTCACCAGGGAAAGGGGGGGGGGTCCTTAGTAGAAACAGAATAGCAGTTGTGCTTCTTCCCCATGGCTGAAGATTTATCAGACAACCTTGACCTTTCATTCAGTAAAGTAAGGCAATGTGGCCTTTCTCACATCCCACAATGCACCTCCCGTGCCCTGCTAGAGGAAGTAGAGTGGAAAGGAAGACAGGAAATCAACAAAGTAAACATGAGCCTCCTTGGGGGACAGAAAGCAGAGAAATTATCCGGAATAGGGTGAGCAGTCCAGCAAACACATCTCATTGCACAGAAGATGGCCGACGCCTTCGTTTGTTTACCTGCAGCCCGGGAGATTGGCGGAGTTGGAGGCGAATAACCTCTGCGTGATCGGCAGACTGTTAGCGGTGCAGTTCTGTCCACAGCTGAAGGACGGCAGTGGCGCGTAATTGGGCCGCACTGGCAGTTAGCGATAACGAATCCCGCCGATGGAATTAGTGCCCCGGCACGGAAGCTGTCGTTTTTAGCTCAGCCAGGTTTTTTTTTCACTGCTCAGAGCATCCGACTGCGTATCCGTTTAAGATCTGGCAGTGCCGTGAGCCCACGGCCATCTTCGAATAAGCTTCACTGCGTGTTAAGTGCCAACTATACTATGTGACAAACAGTCGAGCATACAGCATCATGCTGATTGCAGTACTTACAGGAGCAAACAGCTGCTAGACCCACAGAAGTGACATGCAAGTACCTAATGATATATTATACTATGAGAAGCATTGTGTAAATGTGTTTATAGTCGATACGTGTTTACAGTCTGAATGTGTTATTAGGCAAGAAACATACATATTGCTTGATACAGTGCTTGAAATACACAGACATGCTACACACAGGTTTCCTATGCAGTATTTGTACACCTAATTACAGCCGTGAGACCTAACGTAAATCCATACCAATCATCGCATTTCATTCCAGAATCATCCTGAGACTGCCAGATGATGGCAGATTACTGATTAAATCTATTCTTCAAATATTATTCGTTCAGTTGAAAAAAGAAAAAGAAAAAACAAGATGCCAAGCAAAAGGTTTACGGAGAAAGGAGATATTACATTATGTTTTCCTAAATCAATATCTGTCGGTTGTGGTGTGCAGTGTAAACGTGAGTGTTTGGGATTGGCATGGTGTAGGGGATAGGCAGTGTTTCAGAATGTCTTCTGGGCAGATGGGGTGGCTAAGGGAATGTGGGGATGTTCAGGGAGAATGTGACCATTGGGTAGAGCTGTGCTGATTGGGTCATATGAGGGAACCAGGATGGGCCCGATGAGGTCACAAAACATCGAGAACGGTTTGACTGAGGTGGACTGGTGTGGGTGTAGGGTTAGGTGGGGTTAGGCGTAGGTGGTCTCATGGTGTGAGGTGTAGGTAGTCTTGGGGTGGGGTCAGGTTTTTACCTCCTACAAACTTCCTACACTGAAACCATCAATGAATCAAGAACTCAGAAATATGCGACAGCAGACAGTTAGGTGGGATTAATGCTGTAGAGGGACAGCATTTGGCTGAGTGTATGTCGTTAAATTTTCCATTCTTCACCGTCCCCCCTACGGCTGCATTACGCAGCAGAGAAGTTCAGAATAACGCCTTTCCGCAGCTCTATCAGTATGCTAATCCGGACCGGCACTTAGCCGGTCGATGTGCAGTGCCTTCAGCATCCAACTTGTTTCCCACTTTAGCTCTCGAGTGAGCGGCTCCCACACACGCTGGGTTATGGGGCATTTTCGCAGCTGCGTCTCATGCCTCAATGCTCCTTATGGATCGTTAACAATTAATTGACCTTAACTGATGTTAATCATTTACAGGATAAATTAGCACAGCTGAAGGCTGAGTCATCGATATCAGGCGAACGAGAAACACTGGCGCCATGGACCCTCCCATGTCCAGAGACACCTTCTGTTGTTCGTTGACTGGCATAGTCAAGTCTTTCACAAAAGTCCCCAACGATCTTCCCTGGGCCACAGCTTTTGCCCGGCTGGCTGTACACTCTAACACGTCCCCGGAGAGCTCCCTCAGCTTGTAAACACAATGCGGTTTGGTTTGCTTTCTGTGCCTTTATAAACAACTCAAGCACCATTTATCTACCCAAGGTGGCCAAACATGGCTTGATCAACATGAAAATAAGCCTCCACTCTGTCTTGTATTACCTGGGGACACCTGTTGGGGGCGTCAAGGGGGTGGATTTCATGCACAACAACACATCCCAGTTTGCCTTTGATTATAGCTAATAATAACCTGGTGGAAATGGTGAGTTCAGAATTAATACCCATAATGCTAAACCTAAACTACTAATATTAATCAAAATTTTATCAATTAGGAGTCACGCTGGAGAGATCATATCTCTTGGCTGGCCTGGGAACTCCTTGATATTCCCCCAGTGGAGCTGGAGAAGGTGGCTGGTGATAGGGAGGTCTGGGCATCCCAGCTTAGACTGCTGGATAGATGAATTAGATTAGATTAGATTAGATTGACTTTATTAATCCCACAATGGGGAAATTTCTTAGAAATTTGGATGGATGGATGGATGGATGCACTGTATCACTGCAATACCATTAAGAACCCTCGACTAGGAGTGAAACTGACCCCACAGCATGCTGGGAAGTGGAGAAAGAAGCTCGTGTCACTCCAAGATACCGGTTTCTACAGGTGATATTATGTGTCTCCATGGAGTGACGAGGCAGGCTGCTCGGGATTTGCCAGTCAAAGGGAGTAAGGCGGCCTTAGGAGGCGGACCGTCATTGTGCCTGCTTCTCTACCCACGCATGCTTCTGTTATCTCAGAATAGACTATGTCTGTGATGCTGACCTCTGACCTCTGCAGGTTAGAGGAAGTAAATATATTTTTAGATAATAGAGGTCTGATTAAAAAAAAAAAAGTGTTTGATTTCCTCTCCCCCTCCCCCATGGAACAAAGAGGAGGTTTCCAGCGTACCTGATGGTCGAAAACGAAAAGGCAGTGATTTACCTAAATGACAAAATTAATAATTCAGCAATTCATTACGCATTCATTTTAATTCAGAGAGTGATTAATCTCGATCATGCTAAGTGCTGCTTCAAGATCAATTAGCGTGAGGGCCAACTTTCAGAATGAGTAATGGGCGAAATGAAGTTAACCCACACTCATAATGAACTTGATAAGAGATTAATACGAGGCTCTCTTTCTGCTGCATGAGTCGTATGAATTCTGTCTTTACTTAAGCACTGAGACGGGTATGGAAATAGAAGCTTTATTATGACGTATAAACGTGTAGAGAACAGTGTGGGAGGAGAGTTTATTATAGCACAGACTACAGTGAGAGCTCCACCCGGACAGGGAGCAGAATTCCCAAGCTGCAGATTAAGCGGAAGGCTAACGACGGCCAAATTAGCCTCTCCAGCTGGCGGTTTCACGGGGACAGTGGCCAGGCCTCTCCGCCCTCCCCTGTATGCCCGTCTCTGCTCCGCACTCCGCCGGGGATGAATGGGATGTCACGGCAGCTCAGAGCGTCCAGTCGGTGGACCTCCAGTCACCAGACGGGGAACATCTTATTTAAGCGGGATGGACCCTCCTCCCGAACGCTTAGCCTCATCTACAGGTTTGAATGAAGTGGTGTGTTTCGGGATGCTTGGTAATCATATTCCACTTTATTGTGCTTTCTGGGGTGACATGCCAGTCCCTGTGGAGGGACATGCACCCACTTAATTTTATTTACAGACATTGTTTTATGTCTCCTGGTACTCATGTTGCAGGTATTGCACCAGGACGAGAGAAGTGCATCATCCCACCAAATCGTCCAGCTCAGAAAGGGGGCGGGGGGGGGGCTGCATCTGTATTTGGCTGAAAAGTGGATCGTTATTTGGCTGGCGTCCGACATGAGGAACACCGGATCCCTCTGGTGGGACCGGAGTCGTCTGAGCCTCTGGGGCTGGAGCTCTGCCAGGGTACAGGGCCGGTCCTTACTGGTGTGAAGCGGGAAGCCCACTGGCCCCCCAACTACCGACACACATAAACACACCACACACACGCACACCCTCACAGACACACACACACACAGGTTTGTAATTATACTCTCCATTAATTTCTATAGGGAATTCCCAACACGATGACCTTACCCAGCCCTAATCCTAACCATAAGTAGCAAAATCTGAAACTTTTGGCATTTTCGGTTTTTTGACTGCACTCACAGATCTTTATGGGGACCTGGAAAATGGTCCCCAGAACGTCAAAATAACAGGTAATCTCACAGACACACACACAGACACAGTCACATACACAACCTCACACACAGAAGAGAACACAGTGACACACACATATACACCCACAGACACAGACGTGCTGACTGTGTCACACAGATATCCCTTCCCAGTGAGGCACCAGCATGTGGCTGAGTGACGCAGAGACTCTGTGGGTCGGTACTGAAAACATTTAAACATTTTCACATGGGGAAAGATGTGGGGGTGGGGGATGGGGGTTGCTGGCAGAAGGCAAAAGCTGGGATTGATTCAAGTCACGTGAATGATGATATAAAGAAACAACATCCACAAGGCATGTGGGGGCATGCAAAATGCTCCATCTGGTGCCAGGGTCCTGCCTCGCGCCAGGGCGGAGTCTGGGGCCTTTTCCTGCCAATAACGAGGGGCTTCTTTTCAAAGATCATAAACCTTTTAGAATTTTCCTGTGGTGACATTAACATTAATTAACATTTCACCAAAGTGTGAGTCATTGTGAAGTCTTCTCAGGGAATCAAGGCTGTGTCCGACTGCGTCGCCCAGTTTTACTGTGACGTGGACAGAAGCTGTGGAAAACTTTGCGTTTGAAATAAGTTTCAAATTGATTTTGAGCATTTCTGGTCATTCATCCATGTGGGAATATTACCATAATACTAAGGAAACCGTAACGGTCATTTAGGGGAAATAGCACCCCCTTTTGTCAGATTGGAGTAACAGCAGGTAAGAGAGGAAGGGCATGGTGCTGATGTTTGCAGAGGATGAAGCGGCGAGCAGCTTGAGGAGGATTTGCATGGAAATGACAGTCAAGCCGCAGTGCACAGCATTATAGACACGCTGCATTCCGTATCTGGGTCTTCATAACATGGGCCATTTTGTTCTACAGCAGTTATTTGTTTGATACACTGATTTGGTGTCATGAGTCTGTTCTCCTCCTGATGGGATGTGACAGGCTGATCGACACACTTCAAAGGATCATCCTCCCTCCAAGCCCCATCTCACCCTGGCCACCTGCCATCACGTCCTATTTCCACAGAATGGCCAGACGTTTCCTTCGCCGCGTTCCTGTCTTCGCCGCGTCTGAAATGTGTCAGGAGACCCAGCCAGCTGCTCGCTGCTACTTCAGGGAAGCCACGTCATTCAGGAGGGAAGGACGGACCTGTGAGAAGGAGCCTGAGTTCCCTTCAAAGCTCCCCATGACCCCGCCATTGACGTCTCACTGGATGCAGGATGACGGGGTTTGATGTACAGCTCTGACAGGTTGGCCGGTCTGTGATTGATGCTAACTTAGCATTAGCGGCGATATTTAGCATAATTTTATCCACGCATTTGCATGGGGTCTCTGAGGTATTTATCAGCCGCCGAAGCAGCACGATCTGCTAACCAGCTAGCTAGCTACCATCTTCTGACTTTCTAGCTATTTATCTCATTTAATCTCTGAGGGGTGGCAAAGGGACCCAAACAGACTTTCTCATTGGGGCCCCAGAAACAGCAAATCGGCGCCCTGCTTAGCACATAAATAAGTGAACGATATGAGGATCCAGGAGTCTGTTTTCAGTATTTATCACTCTTTTCCAGACCTGGAGATTTAAAGCTGATATCTTTGTGTAGGAGGTAAGCAAACAGGCAAGCCGGCATGTAGAGTGAAAAATGGTGAGGCTATCGTGATTAGCATTTCTGTTCTCCATGCGTGTTTTTCTGAGGCATCGCAGTGGCATACGGGAGAGAAAATACGCTAATAAACATCAGACAGCGGGTTTATAGCACCCAAGATAACGGCGGGATGTAAATGTCAGCCGAAGAGGGGCACGACACCGCGTTCCATCATTTCATTCAAGCATCACAACTCCAACGCGCATCATTCTTCTGTTAAACACTTAACTCTGCGTGCGACAGATATGACTGTTTAAAGAGATACGTAAAGTAAGTGATTTCGTATTTAATAATGCCATCTTTAATCTTAATCGATGACAATATGCAGTTTTATTATTGGCTATTTAAATGCTTGGATGGTGAGTCTGGAACTCAAAATTCAGAACTGGTTCCCTGGACTTTAAATATCAGAAATGAAATACAATAATACAACACTGTCATGCATATGAGCCGAATGCAAATGTGATTCAGTGAAGACAGACCTTTGAGCAGACATGCAGGGAAATCTAACATTTTATTCCTATCTCAGACACGCAGGGAAATCTAACATTTTATTCCTATCTCATAATCCCACACACACACATTATCCATCGGTGTCTTTAATCTGAAGCTCGGGGAATTCACTGCAATGTTCTGGGAATTTCAAGCAGGCCACTGGACCTCATACATTGACTCTTGATCTATCTATATCATGCTTATTTACCCTCAAATTAATCAGAAGCTGCACTGTGGTGCCACCTGCCCCCCCCCGC
>JAODJU010000002.1:21046236-21058862 GCA_026776725.1 Gnathonemus echidnorhynchus | reverse complement strand
GCATTTAACCCATATGTGACTTTTGTGACATAGCAGGGGGCAGCTAATTCAGCGCCCGGGGAGCAGTGCTTGGGGACAGGACCTCACTCAGGGTACCTAAGCGGTGCCTAGCTGGTCGGGGATTCGAACCTGCAATCTTTCAAATACAAGTGCGCTTCCCTAACCATCAAGCCACCACTAACCAGCTAGCTAGCTGCACTCTTCTGTTAACGTTTTATACAACCACGAACCAATCATTTCCCAGCGGTTCCGCAAAGAGACAGGAAATCAAAGATGAGAAGTCTATGAAAGAAAATTTAGCAAATTTTTCAAACAAAGACGACAGGGGGTGAGGAGTGACTATTTGAGTGTGAACAAGAACAAACCCGACCCTGCTTACAGTCAATTCCTTAAGTATCGTTTCCATGTGCTTTGAGAAAGAGACAGAAATGCAGCAGGCTGCCAAAAAACAGGGAGTATGGAGGACAAGGGATACTTCATACGATTCCTTCAAAACCTTCTTAATGACATCCCACCCTTATTCGGCTTTTGAAGCTGCCTGCAGGCTCCAGAGCGCCCCCCGGGGGACTCTGCCCGTAAATCACCTGCCATTTTGGGTTCAGACGGCGCATTGCTCATCAGCCCGGTCGCCTGCTTTGGTGGCGCCCCCCCCCCACTCACTAAATCAGCATGAGCGGAGCGTGCTCGGGCTACAGTGACACTCTGCGCGGCTGCGTCAGAGAACAAAACCCAGGATCTGCAGAAAGACTGGCCTCTGAGGCCCGGTGGGCACTCATCACGCAAAAACAACGCAGTATTCAGTTCAGTTTGATTCATGTTTAAATAGAAACGCTCCACGCAGAGCTGCCTGAAAGTGCTTCGCAGAGAATATAGAAACATGACGCATAGATCAGAAGCGATTTATAGGACTGATGGAATCACAGGCAGACCTAATAGTGAAATGCTAGTCACACTAGCATGCATTTCTAAACTTAGTGTATAACTATTATTTAGTATTATTTATTTAATATCTATTTTATGCTTATATTAAATTCAAGTATTAAATTCATGTCTTGTATGTGGTGTTGAGTTTATTGGATTGTGCTTTAACAAGGCTAGTTTGCATATAGTTGCATATAGTTGGCAGTTCTGTATTTTTGGTATCTATCTAGAGTAATTATGTGTCGTCCACAGACAGTCCATCAAGACCAACCAGCTCCTCCCCACCCACCCCACCTCACATATGAAGATGGGCGAGAATGAGACGTGGGAACTGAATATGTTTGACATTTAGGGCAGCATTTAAGCCATGCAAATGTGCAGTGGAAGCTGAGGTAGTGTGTGTGTGTGTGTGTTGTATATGCATGTGCACCCCACAGCACCACCTCAAAATGCGAGGGGTGGCTTGTTTGCAACCGTTTGTGCAGAATCGCAGGTGTGAGGCTGCAGGAATACAATGTAACATCCCTCTCACTGTGGACATTTACGGCACGTATGATATAATAACAGCAATTAAGCTGATTAAACAAACTCTGTGTCAAAATGGCATTTTTATTAGGAACTGAGGATAACTGGGGAAAGATCTATCCTGAAAACAAAACTTGTGGGTGATATATTACCGTAAACATTTTATTTGTTCATTATTTCATGATACAACTAAACTCTGAAGTATTCTACTGTAGGAATTCATTCGTTTTCTCTATAAATACCAAAACACGGGAGCATTTCATTCCGTGATATCATACGATCAGTTTCCATAAATGCCAACCCACTGGAGTATTTCACTCTGTGATATCATACCGTCAGTTTCAATAAATGCCAGCATGTTCGTGTTATGGTAGGGCATGACAAAGGAGGGACGATTCACGTAGTAGCTCTCAACAAAACAGGGTGTTTTTTAACAAGACAAACAGAAAGGGAGAAATAGAAAAAGTGACCGTGAGGGGTCAGAACAAAACTGATAAACAGAAACTAAGGCAGGAGGCAACACTGGGCACAGGAATACTAAAGGTGGGGAGGAAAACTGCAATAACTAACATTCGGTAACAATCATGCCTGTAACTAACAGTCATACAGTTACACAGGACAGCAGCCACAAGATAACACAAGTGAACAACAACTGAAATGACCAACTAAGGAACAGAACAAAGGCACTTAAATGCAAAGAAAATGAGGACTATATGTGGGGCAGGCGCGGACCAAAGCAATTAACCAAACACTAGGACTGGGAACAAAACACAGGTGAGGCTTATGATAAATATTTAAGGGTTCCATCACTTGGTGAAATCAGGATTACGAGAGTTACATAACTGGGGCACAGGCTGGAATAAAACAAAGGTACTAACCAAGGAAGAGTCCCAAAATACACAATAGGAATAAAACAAGAACCAGAAATGAAAAATAAACACCGCTGTCTGCTTAGGCCATTAAGCCACATGGCAGGAGAACAAGGAAACACTAGGGGCTACTAACCTGGAACATAAGAGGAAACGGGATGACCAGTGACACCCGCTGGCCCAACCGGGAAATGACACATGAACCAAGGCAGGACAGGGACTGATCCTGACAGTACCCCCCACCAAATATGCTAACACCAGGTGTGCGAGGTCACTGCCAGGACCACAGAGAAGGAAAAACAAGACCAAAACAGTACAAGGCTAGACATGGGAATCCAGGTGAACAAAGGACTGGAAGGTCTGGAGCAAGACAGACAAATGGAACACAAGGAGCTGGTATAGGGCCACCTGATTAGGGAACACTACAGGGAACTGGACACCAGGACAGGATGACACCCAACAGGTACACTATCAGGGAGCAAGGAAGGAGACCATGACAGATTAGGAGAAACAAAAGGGAAAGGCATGAATGGAACATGGCGGGAGAGCAAGGCAGGAAACGGGGGGGAAGGATCCTAGGAGAGGCAGGACCAGACTGGAGTTGACGGGACACTGGGGTTTTAACCAACCAGGGAGGACGAGACACAGAAGCATGGGGGGAGTAGGCCCCTCTGGGCCAGATTCTGGACATTTTGGCAGAGTGGGCTCCTGAAGGCTCAGGATGAGTGGTGACCCCTGCCTGGGCCGGGCTCTGGAGGCTCAGGACGAGCCGGTGTGGCCAGCTTCTTCTGCTTCCTCCTCTAGGGATGAGGACCAGGCATGGCACTCACAGGGGGTGAGGAAAACCCCCTGTCCTCCTCAGGACCGGGAACAGCCAGGGTAGCCCTTGTTGGGCCAGTGACTTGGGACTCTCCTAGGCAGTGGCCTCTCCTGGGCAGGGATCTGGAGATGTGGCAGTGGCATCCCCTGGGCAGGGATCTGGAGATGTGGCAGTGGATCTGGAGATGTGGCAGTGGATCTGGAGATGTGGCAGTGGATCTGGAGATGTGGCAGTGGCATCCCCTGGGCAGGGATCTGGAGATGTGGCAGTGGCATCCCCTGGGCAGGGATCTAGAGTCATGGAGGCAGCCTCTCCTGGGCTGGAAGCTCAGGAGGGTGGTAGCTCTGGCTGGGTGGTGAAACAGGCTTTCCCAAATTGCTTGAAATGCACACAGGTCACTCACCCAGATACCTGGAGTGGTTCCCTCTACGGGGGTGGAAACTGGAGATGGGCTGAGGGATACAGATCCCAACATGACCAAGCATTTGCTGGAGCCATGGGATGATCAGTTTGAGCGGTTTATTTTGTTATGGTGGGGCATGGAAAAGGAGGGATCCCTGTAGGAACTCAAACAAAACAGGGTTATATTGACAAAATGAACACCCAGGGAGAAAGAGATAACAAAGGGACGACAAGGGGTCAAAACAAAACTGGTAAAACAGAAACTAAGGGAAGGAGCATCACTGGGAAGAACAATAGTAAACACAGGGAGGAAGACAGGAAAACTGCAATAACTAAAATGGGATATCTACTGGACTATCTCACTCTGATGTCATATATTCAAGTTCTATAAAGGTCAACACACTGGAGTATTTCACACCGTGATGTCATAGGGTATTTTCCTTTAAAGGCCAACACACTGCAGTATTTCATTCTGTGATGTCACACGTTCGTGTTTTACAAAGGCCAACAACTTGGAGCATTTCACTCTGTGATGTCACACATTTGTTTCCCGTAAATGGCAACACACTAGAGTACTCTACCCTATAATCCCATATTTTCAGTAAACCCCACAAAAAGAGTTCTCCCCGGCCTGAAGCTGACATGAGTGCTAATGAACAATCCCACAGAATCCCCCCCTTATCGATCACACCACTCGCAGCATTTTGCCCCCCACACCCACGCCGCACTACGGTCGCTCTGGCGACCAAAAGAGCTTGTCAGATCCCGCTCAGACGCTTGCCGCTATCGCTGGCCTTTTATCATCCCCTGACAACAGGCCGGATAGAGCCGTCGCGCTCGTCACTGGCCGTACGAATAAATCATCCAATCCGCTCCCACACGCAGTCTCGAGGAAAAGCTGGGTGAAACTCTCACGCAGTCATACATCACAGTGGCACACACAAAATGGAAAATCGCCCTCACAACCATAAATCATATATTAATCTACTTTGCTGCGCAATACCAACATTCGGGATTTGGGCACTCTGTGTGCTATTACACTCACTCTCAAGCTCAATATAACAGCCTATACAAAAATTTAATTAACTAAAACACAAAAGGCCAACTTCAATAATGAGATTTTTTTTATTTGACATGATATTTACTTATGATTTACTATGAAACGCAAATAATTTGCCGCATTTGCAGCCGCAGCTGATCGAGCCCTAATGGCCACAAACCCGCCTCACGGAAAACAGAGACGGGAAAGTGAGATGCAGGAAGACCATTGAAAGGTGTGAAAGGTCATCCTAAAATGGGGCTGGCACAAACATTAAGAAACAGTATAATCGTTCAAATTAGTCCTGGACCCTTCTGGAATCTTCTTTAGAGCATTTCATCACCAGATACAGAGTTTATTAGGAAGCTGTCGCTCTATCGTCGTCGAGTTTGGGGGTGGGGGTGACAGCTCGTGTCCTGACAGCTGTACTTTCTGTTTTTTTTTCTTTTCTCCCAACCTCATCACGATTCAAGGTGGGAACACCTATTTCTGGTATCCCATCATGCCCTTAGCAAGCGCAAAAAATCCGCAGCTCCCGGCTGACTCTGTCAGGTGATTTAAAAATACCATCCAGAGCGAAGCCGCCGCAGTAGCTGTGTGGAGTTCCCGGTCTCGACAGATTTTTTTTCCCTCCTTCGTCGTACCATTTTTTCCTCCACTCATTCGTTTACTGTCATCTTTTCCCCACAGCTAAACTACAGGTGCACACCATGCTGTCACACCTTGTGGAGTTGGGGTGGAGGGGGGCACTTCGCTTTGTCAGGCTGAAAAGCGGGGGCGGGTCGGTCCGGTCCGGATCTGTGCCACTGTTACCATCCGTTTAAAACCTGTCGTGCTCATGCATCTGGTGATTTCCAAACAACATTATTCGTTTTCAGCTCGGCTGCTTTTCAGCCCAAAAATGCTTGTATGTTTACTGCTGGCTGATATTGTTCGAGCTGCATAACTATTCGGTGCATAATAATGAGATTCAGAAAAACTTACCGAGCTACAACCTCCATTTGCGAAACATCTTCTGCTCCATTACTTGAAAAAAATCCCTGATGGTTCCCAGTGTCAGATTGGTGTCTTGAAAATCACTTCCAAGTTCTGTGGTCCAGAATGTTTCACTTTATTTCCCATTAAAATCTTACTTTTCCTCCCAGTGCTCAATTTGAAAATTATTTCTCTAATACCTTTCCTGCCAGTCTAGGTCTTCATCCCCTGTTGCGAGTCACACATGGAAAGGTGTTTGGATTGTTCTGAACTACTTTTATTACTCAAATAAATAGCTTTTATAACACAAACATAAAACCATTCTCCATTTGATGCTGGATCTATCATCAGTTTTATTGCTTATTCAGTGTGTGCAAAGCATGGCTATATTAATGTTTAGAGTGGAATGTGCATAGAATGAAAAGCCGAATCATTTACAGCCAGAAATGTTATCCGTTACATTTCATTAAAATCTTTTAAATCATTGGTTTTTTAATGTACTGGGCGAGTTTCCAGTGACTTAATCGTTCTATGTGGTGTCCCTGACAAAGTCCTGATTTGATAACCAAGATGTTTCAAATTAATTTTTTGCTAAACACTTGCCTCATACTATTACTGTAGTTACATTTATTTTATTTATAAAATAACACTTCAGCTCATAGTGATACACCTACTGTCACGTCCTGCCCGTCATGTCCGCCTGACCCTCCTGTCTCCTCCCTAACGTGGCCCTGATAAGTCGCATTTGTTGCTTGTTACCCCTCGTTAGTCCTTGTATTTAAGTACCTGTTTGTCTCGACATGCCCAGTCTGGTCATTAACGTCGCTCCTTCTGTCAGCCTGTGTCCTTTCTCGTTTTGGTCCCTCAAGGTCCTGCTAATGTCCGGTCTCTGATTATTTCGTTTTTGACTCAATAAAACTCCTTTTGATTCACCAAAACGCCTGCCCTCAAGTCCTTCATTCCACAAGTCGTGACAGAATGACCGGACTCCCAAAGAAATCCCATGGCTTGTACCTTCGTCCCGGCTTTCAGGCCACCCTGCATCCAGTAGACCAGATCCCCTGTGTTCACTGGATCCGGAGGCCAGCGAGGTCACCAGAGCCATGGGACCTGCTGGAGCCGCCCTGTTTGCCAGCCGAGGACTTCTTCTCCCTCTTGGACACCCACCTGGAGTGGAGGCAAGATCCCGCTGTGTGGAAGGTGCCCAGGGCCAGGGCACTCTTCTTACAGGCAGGAGAGATACTAGCGGGGCTCACCCTAGATGCAGGTACCCAGGAGATGGAGAAGGTCTGGCGCTGTATGGGGGAGATACAGCAGCTAATTGAGTGCCCACTTCGCCTCCTACCATCCCGTCGGTGCCTGCCTCGCCTCCTACCATCCCGTCGGTGCCTGCCTCGCCTCCTACCATCTCGTCGGTGCCTGCCTCGCCTCCTGCCATCTGGTCGGTGCCTGCCTCGCCTCCTGCCATCCGATCGGTGTCTGCCTCACCTCCTGTCTTCGCCTTGATGGCCTCCTTGCAGCCTCCCAGCTCCCCGCCAGTGATTTTCTCATCCCCTGCAGGCCACTGCTATTCCTGCATGCGATTCCTTAGTCACTACCAGTTCGGTGCCCAACTTCCCAGTCGCCGGCAGGCTGACACCTGACTCCCTGGAAGATGCCCTGCTGCAGGACTTAGAGAGGGACCCTTTTCGTGGTCCCCTGCCTCAGCCCAAAGTCCATGCTGACCCAGCCCTAAGTCCTGGTGCAGTCATCGGTGTCAGCTGGGGCCTAGAAGAGGGAGGGGTTGCCCAAATCTCCATCTCCAGTAGGGGAGACGGGGACACACTACCCATGCCAGCTGCCCAGTCTCTCGCCTGCCTAACGATGTCAGCCCTGACACCTGTAGCCATGAGGAGAAGAACCACAGTACCTACTTGATCCTGCCCTGCTGTCCCCTCAGTGCCCTCTGGTCCCGTTGACCCTTCTTAGCCGTTAGGGCCCTGTGGTCTGGATGGGCCTTACCTCGCCAGGAGGGTTCATGTCCCAAGGTCGCTGCCCAGCTCCCAAGGGTCTGGAAGACTTCCCGAACATTCCCCGTTTCCTCTGCTCCTACCTTGGTGCCTATCCCGCTACCCTGTCTTGCCTCCGTCTTGCCCTGGTCTATGTCTCCTATTACTCCCGCCAGTATTTCCATAACTGTCTCTGTTGTTCCCCTTCTTATCCACTCTGTTCTGTTGTGGCATATTCTGTCTGTCTTTGTCTGTTCTGCTACTTGGTCCCTGTTTGATGTCTGGTGTTTGTCTCTTGTGCCTGGTCATGTCCAGTGTTTGATCTGATTCATCTGTGTGGTTTGTTTGTTGGTCTCTTCTGTTGTTCTTTTCCATGCCCCTTATTGTGCCATTTGTTCTGCCCTGTCCTGTCCGGTGGCTCTCTCCTGCCCGGTGGCTCTGTCCTGCCCTATACCTACAAAGGCATATGTGAATAATTAGCCTAAACGTCCAGCAATGATTGTCAATAAAAAGCACGTGATTGTCTATTAAATTCACGATAATAAATAAATGGCTGTTTAATATTCATGCTAATGAGTCTGCAACTCGAGACGCACCGCAGATTTGGCACAGAAAGCAGCCAATCAGACCAAATCTCCGTGGCATTCCGGCAGGTAGGATGAGCTGGACGGTCGCATCCACCAGCCAGTAATGAGTCCCAATCGCAGCCACTCAGTCCGTAATTCTGAGCAGTACGGCAACGTGTGAGTCACCATTCGCCTGGGACACCGCTTTTACCGGGGCAGGTCGGGGAGATCGCTTGCCGCTCGAGGGCTGTCTGCCCCTGCCACCCCGCCTTATTATGTCATTATTAGCAATGTGCAACCCCAGCAGTTTGTGTCCCCCTATGCAGAGGAGAAGCCGCTACGCTCTCTCTCTCTTGCTCTCTCTCTCTCTGAGGCGCTGCAGGATGAAAAAAGCACACATTCAAATCTGCTGCTTCTGTCTCCCGTTTCTGCTGCTTGTGCGTTTCTAAAAACAGGGACTAAATCCCCGGGAAGGACAGATCCCTTATCTCGAAATGCTTTATTACTCGGGGAGCCGACAAAGATGGGAGTAGTGTGTGTTTAGTTTCTATGATTTGAATAATTAGGGGAGTCCAAAAGCCATCGCCTAAACCACTAACACTGACTGTGTGATTCCTTTAGCAGGTATATCGGGCGGCCAACGTGGGGCACTGGGACCCCTGTGTGGCCTTAGGATTAGGATTTGTGTTTCCCCACCTTCCAGGGCTGAGTCTACATCCAGCAGCAAAGAACGGATTTGCTTCAATCTACTTCTCCTTTGCCGGGAGATGACAGGCAGATGAGCATCTCTCTTTATCCGCTAATGCCACGCGCTAAAAACATGTCATTAAGTAAATTAGCGAAACAGCAGAAGACATGTGAGGGGCGGAAAGCGTATTTCTCATCTGGTGGCAGGCATCAGGCAAGTGTATTTTAACATTTGCTTTAATGCAAATCATTCTATATTTCTCAATAGAAAAATAATATCATCATCCAGCCACTGGAGCAACTGAGGCTTATGCAAAGTTCACACTACACGATTTTCGCCCCTATTTTCTGCTTCTCAACAGTTTTTGGAGATCATCAACCAAACCCCAAGATCGGTGCTGGTAAATCTTAGTTCTTAGTGTTCAGTGAGATACATATATGTATATATGTATATATATTTTATATGCCAAGTCACAAAATACCCAAGGCATGTGATACCGTTTCCTGAAAGTCCTATGTATATGAGGGTTAATTTGCCACGGGTTGTGATTTTGTGAAAAAATTTAGTTTGTAGATCAGACAGAATCATCAATGATTGCTCCAAGTATGTGGTGTGGTGTGTGACCCTCTGGCGCTGATCAGTTATATAGTGTGTAAACAACAACACCCTCTTACAAGATGTGTAGTATGAACGGTATGGCGACTTAGAAATCCATGTAGTGTGAACTTAGCCTTAAGGGACTTACTTGGGGGCCTAACAATGAAATCACTCTGCCCATCCTGAATTTTGAACTGATGACCTTCCGATCACAGGCAGCTTCCCAATCCAGTGAGACGCACAGCACCCTCACAGTAGCATGAGGAGCTGCAATTCCACAGTGCTGGGCGTTCTGCACATACACAGTGTGGGTTTACCCCAGTGTGTTAGTTTGCGGTAATGTATATCGTAAAGTGGCCGAAGATTGCACCAGTGGTTCCCTAGATTGATATGTCGTCCCAGAGAGGGTAGGGGGCAACAACGAGGGCATTAGCAGTATGCTAATGGTCTTCGCCATCCAAGTGTATCGACATGTGACAAGCCTCAAACAGCTCACAAAGCATGCGTGTGAATAGTCGTAAGGGCAGAGCTGGCTCAGAAGCCGGACCTTTTAGGTTTATTGTTGTAAGTCTCCTCCCAGCATTCACTGCACTATGTCTTGGAAACTGGCCCAATATGTGTGGTGGAGATTTTTAGCTGTCAGGGGACAGAGGGCTTCAAATGACCATGCCAAGGAAACATCAATAGTATTGCTGTTTTTTGTGATACTGGATAAGCCGTTACTGAGGATGCATGGATGGACAGGTGAAATTCCCCTAGTACAATCGCATCAGATAGACACTGGCATTTTTGTAAAGTTCCTCTGCAATTTCTTTTTCATTTGAAAAAAGGGAATAATGACTCTTCCCTCCAACATGGGCAATCATTAAATTGGTCCCAGTCTGGCCATTTTGACAAGCCATGAAATGGGGAATTACCCTTTGGTGTCCCGCAGATTTTATGTGGGAACCCCACTGTGTGACTCAGAGTGCCCCAGAATTCCCCTCACGTACTCCTACCGCAATTCTGGTGAGTTGAACAGAATTCTGGAGTACTTCAGGCAATCATTTAACCACGCATATGGAAATAATGTTCCCATCAGCACACTCTATGCAAAACACAAGAACAATCATTTTTTGATCAAGTCAAGTAAACTTTAGACTGGTACATTACACATAGCAGACTGGGCAAATGTGGAAGCAGCTCGCACTGCGACGTGGATTTCCTATTTGTCCGCTTAAGAGACGCAAACTTGGACCACATTTGGGGTAGCTACAGGTGTTCTGGCTTCCCAACCTCAGTCTAGGCCTCACTTTGAAGAAACCACAACAGAGGACATCCTGCATTTGTCAGTGGCATTACGGCATGTCACACTGATGGGGTAGATGGCGGTGATGACTTTTTGGCTTAAACTGAAAAAAGACAAGGTGAGAAGGACTTTGACACCAGTTGGACAGGTTTCAGCATATAATAATAAAAGCATGGGGTTGTCACACCACGAGGGGCGGGGCCTGTGAACTGAGCAGAAATCAGCTCCCCTTCCGGCCCACACATTCAGCACGAAGTATTGTTGCCCCGATTCACTTCACCAAGCACTTGTATAACCTTGTCTCTCGTGTCTCCCACCTGCCTGCTCCTGCCTCTATGTTCTTCCTGGTGTGTCTGTTCCCCTCTCTTGGATCATCATAGGACCGACCTTCTCAGCTTCCGGACCCCCAGGACCTCCTACTACGACTACACTTCTTGCCTTGTGACTTGGTTTCTGTTTGCCTGGACTCTCCAATAAAGTATTCGGTCTCCCACATCTAGGTCCCCTGTCCTTCCTGTCTCCCAAGTGCCCCTGTGACCCCCACCCCCATGATATCTAACCATGATCCAGCCTTCTGGTGTCAGGAGGTCGCCAGTGAAGCTGCCCTTCCCCGAATATTGTATATCCTTCAAAAAGTTTTTGGAGAAGCTGGGTTGAAGCAGTGCCGCCAGAGTGTGGTTCAGCAGGTTAGAGTGATGTGCTTGTTATTAGGAGATTGTTGGTTCAAATCCCAGTGTGCAGAGAGTGATTTCACCATATCCTAAGCAATTGTTCCAGTTAATGTTGTCACAATACCAAGCAAAGTCTTGAAACTCAACACAACATATAAAGCAACTCAATAAAAAGAATCCAGTTGCAATTCTGTTTGCAGTAAAAACTTCACAACCTTTATAAACTCATCATATCTTAAAAGAAAAAAAAAACATTGCATTACTTTGTCAGTAAAAACGTAGTAAAGTCCAGAAGAAGCCATTGTTTGTAAATGTGCTGTAATCACATTCAGAGACATTCATGAGCAGTAAATAATCACCGTTAAAAATTACATCTCACCGACACGCCTTCCAGTGTGGAAGTAGAGTATGGGGACTTGGGTGTGGACTCCCCTGTCTCTGGGGCAGAGGTCACTGAGGTGGTTAAAAAGCTCCTCGGTGGTTGGGCCCCGGGGGTGGATGAGATCCGCTTGGAGTTCCTTAAGGCTCTGGATGCTGTGGGGCTGTCCTGGTTGACACGCATCTGCGGCATCGCGTGGACATGGGGGGCAGTGCCTCTGGACTAGCAGACCGGGGTGGTGGTCCCCCTCTTTAAGAAGGGGGACCAGAGGGTGTGCTCCAACTATAGGGGGATCATACTCCTCAGCCTCCCTGGTAAGGTCTATTCGGGGGTTCTGGAGAGGAAGGTCCGTCGGATAGTCAAACCTCGGATTCAGGAGGAGCAGTGTGGTTTTCGCCCTGGCCGTGGAACAGTGGACCAGCTCTGTACTCTCAGCAGGGTCTTGGAGGGTGCGTGGGAGTTCTACATGTGCTTTGTGGACTTGGAGAAGGCATTCGGCCGTGTCCCTCTGGGAGTCCTGTGGGGGGTGCTCCGGGAGTATGGCGTGGTGGGCTGTTCGGCTGTTCGGTCCCTGTACGACCGGTGCCAGAGCCTGGTCCGCATTGTCGGCAGTAAGTTGGACTCGTTTCCAGTGAGGGTTGGACTCCATCAGGGCTGCCCTTTGTCACCGATTCTGTTCATAACTTTTATGGACAGAATTTCTAGGTGCAGCCAGGGCATTGAGGGTGTCCGGTTTGGTTCACTTCCCCAAGTGGAGGAGTTTAAGTATCTCGGGGTCTTGTTCACGAGTGAGGGAAGGATGGAACAGGAGATCGACAGGCGGATCGGTGCGGCGTCAGCAGTGATGCGGGTGCTGCATCGGTCTGTCATGGTGAAGAAGGAGCTGAGCCAAAAGGCA
>JAODJU010000002.1:21027118-21046136 GCA_026776725.1 Gnathonemus echidnorhynchus | reverse complement strand
TGCCTCCTGGACGCCTCCCTGGTGAGGTGTTCCAGGCATGTCCCACTGGGAGGAGGCCCCGGGGAAGACCCAGGACATGCTGGAAAGACTATGTCTCTCGGCTGGCATGGGAACGCCTTGGGATTTCCCCAGAGTAGCTGGATGAAGTGGCCGGGGAGAGGGAAGTCTGGGTTTCCCTGCTGAGACTGCTGCCCCCGCGACCCGACCTGGAAAAGCGGTAGATAATGGATGGATGGATAAAAATTAGATGTTACTCTACATTATTATTGCAATGTATAATAGAACAGTCTCAAAGCAGAAACTCATTTAACAGTTGCACAATCATTGTATCTGAATGATCAACACTAATCAACATGACCTCACAAGATCATACGGAGCCAATCACAACCCACAGGTAAAAATAATAATAATAATTGTTGTCTTGATTCAGAAATTTCAACCAACTCCCAAAAAATGTTTTAACCCGTGAAAAAAATGCATGTCACATCTCGACCCTAACAGGTTTGTCCACATGAATATTTTATTAATTCAGAAATAAGACCCCTATCCCTCGAATCTTGAATTGCATCACCATGCTGATCCTTTACATGTTTAGCTAAATTCATGGTGTGTGGATCCCTTTGTATTGTTAACTTTGTTTCTGGATCTCTTACAATAAATGTAGTTGCTTCCCATTTTTCTACTGAGAAAATTCTTGGGTTCACTTTGGGTTCCTCTTTGACTGCACTTTTCCCGGCTTCTTTGTGAACCCGATCCTTCCTACCTCTCACTCCCATCCTGGCGATAGAGACCCCTGGATCGCAGTCAGTCAGCAGACAGGTTACAGATGGTAGGGAGGACCCTCACCTTCAGGGACCCACTATGAGAATGAACCGAAGCAGTTAGTCTCAGCTGACAGCCGGTCACTCCTCACCCCCGATGGCCTAGAGAGATGACCTTGTTCTCTGGGGTGGGTCTGTGCCCCAGGGCCACATGTCAATTCAAAAAGGCGAGAGGAAAGGGACACGCAGCAATTATGTTTATATAAATTTACATTTATTTTAATTTAGCAGACACCTTTGTCCAAAGTGACATACAGGTGAGGCAAATAACACATAACAGACAGACAACAAATATGCAGAACAACTACATGTAAGTGCAGCTAGGCTGAGTATCTAATGCCCAGCCGCAGGTCTAAGCAGTATCAGAGCAGGAGCTACACAACATCTTTGAAACACAGCAAGATCCTTAGAAGACAACTATCCAGCATGTCCAGAAATGCCGAAATCGCTCTTATCCCTCCACAGTCCAGCAGTGTGACTGTGCTACTGAATTGGGGGGGGAGGGGGTGCCTGTGATCGGATGGTGGCTGGTCCCATGCTTAGCACAGAACCTCTGCTGGGCCACTGTGCAAGGTCCTTAGCCCCCTGAAAAATGCTCCAGGGAGGCTGGATGGACGGCTGACCCAGAAGCTTCACTTTCACTTGTGTGTGTGTGTGTGTGTGTGTGTGTGTGTGTGTGTGTGTGTGTGTGTGTTAAAAAGAGAGCAAGATGGGATATGTAAAAACTGACACATTCCGATGTACCTGTACAAATGACAGATATGGCTTCATTACATTATTTATAATTCCATTTCACCGTAAGAGTCTTTCATATTCATAGGTGTGAAAATGCTTGTCACAGCTGCCAGGAAGATGAAGGGATGGGACTCAGTCAAGAAGGGGACCTAAAATGATTCATTAGCAGGAACCAGGTCACTGACAAAATTAAAACTAATTGGCAATTTCTTATACCATTTGATACTAAGGAGGTAGATTATTTAAGGACTGGCATCTGTTGTTGTTCATCTGTCGACTCCATCTTCCATTCTGCTCCCAGGTTCGGAAGAGCCCTGTGATCTTCCCCATGGCTTTTCTGACAGGGGTCCTGAAGGATACCAGGTGCAAACATTAGCTCCAGGACCGTCTGCACATAAGCAAACATAAAGCACAGGGACATTGGCTCTCTGAGGCTTGACAGAGGTTAATCCCGTGTTGCTGAGTAGACGTCAAACCCTGACTCATGCATCTGTCACTTTAGATATTTCTGCCGATTTATTACATTTATTATGGGGCAACGTTTGATTTAAAGAACGCGCGAAAAGCTCCTGGCTGTTTTTCATATGCAATATATCACCTTCCTGTATCGGCCTGTCAGCGTAATGACGGCAAACGCCAGAGTTAAGTACCTCCGCAAGCCTGAAGGGTAGGCAGCCCCTCACAGGGAGAATCTGCAGGGGGGCTCTCTGTGGGACCTTAAGAAAGCTACTGAAAATAAAAATTGCTTTTTATGTAACAGTGGCTATATATGCCAATGTTGTGTGGGGCTGTAGGATGTGTGTAAGCCCCTTTGGAAGGCTGAGTCTGCTGTATAGAGAAATAATGTGAAATATGAATAATAAAGCAGGTCTTAAGAGTGGTAGATTAAAGAAGCTCGTGTCAGGGATCTTTCCGGGAGCAATTGGGAGGTTTCGGGGTGGAAAACCAAGGCTCCATAATTAAATCTGCTGCTGTCATGGATCACATCCGATGCCACCTCTGAATAAATGGAAGCTGATCTGATTTGCCACAAAATGATTACAAATACAATCACAAATTCTGCTAATCAGTCTGCCGATGTGTGTGTGTGTGTTGGCGGGGGGGATTCTAGAATTCTCCATTGCAGCCCAGTAGGTCCAGAAGCACCCCTTCAGCACCATCCTACACCCAACCCCCCTTCCGTACACTCAAGCAGTCTCTTGCTTTATGTGGCAGCAGAGAGTTTCTGGCCAGATGTGCTGATGTGTGTGCAGGAGGCTTTGGGATCCAGCTCATTTTGTCCTGAGGTCCTTTTCAATAATGGATATGAAAACCGCTTTGTAGTACGACATATCTTAAAGTGACCTCGTCCATTTTCATCGGATGTGTCATCCGATGTCATTTGTAGCTCAAGCAGTACTGCAGATGCTCTGATCTGGAAGAAATGGCTCTTTAAGTGAACAGTTGTCCTGCATGGTAAGTTCACTCAGCGTCTTGTTTCCTTTCCATGTCCAGTCCCTCCATGTCTTGAATTCCTACAACACACAAATAGATGAACACTGTGGATACCGCAGATGAATGGGAAGAGCCAAATGGAGGATTATGTGTGTTTGGGCCTGGGGGGGGACCTTCTCAGGAAGCCTCAGAAACATCTCAGAAATGGGATGGATGGATGGATGGATACAAGCAGGGCTGGGTGCCAACTTCTGAGGGGGTGTCGTCATGCCAGCGAATTTCACTTTTCATCGGACGGTGGGTGCTGACTGTGATGCTTACCTAGGGTGTCACAGGATGGGTAATGGATACAAGGCTAGATAAGCCAGCAAGTACAGTCATGTGTCACATAACGATATTTCAGTCAACAATGGACTGCATGGTCCCATAAGATTATAATACTTGAACTATTTTACTGGTTTATGTATTTACTACATTTTAACATTATTTTAGAGTGTACTCTTTCTACTTATATTACAAAAAAGTTGTATAACAGAATGCTGTGTTGTACATGATGTTTGCGCAGTGACGAAATCACAAAACGACACAATTCTCAGAACGTATCCCTGTTGTTAAGTGACACATGACTGTAATGTCTGCTTAGGGCTGGAAGGGAGTTCCTGAAGACAGCAGAGGCGAGGAACCGAAGCTGCTTCAGCCAAAGACCCCCTTTAAGTGGCCAGTGATGCTAACGTGTTAGCTAAGCCACTGAAAGGACATAAGTATGGCTGTCAAAGTTAAGGCATTAGCATGTTAGCATTAACCGTCATAAGTCATAACATGTTATTATCTCTCTGATTGTTCATTAATTTTGATACCCCAATGGGAGAATAGTATGAGCAATAGTATGAGATTTTTCATATAATTTAATTTCTATACTTTATACACCATAAAATCTTGTTTTTTTCTTCCTTGTATTTTAGTATGATTGTATATGTGATCAGTCACAATTAAGAAAGAGAAAGGCAGGGGTACCAAACTTTCCAGTTCTGCTCAAACAGCATCCAGGATACAGATATCTGGCCCCCTGCTGGTGTTAATTTTGCACCCAATCCATAAAAGTAGCCTCAGAATCCACCCAACACCGAAAACTGGCATTTAAATCAAATCAGCCAGAATACAACTGAAATAAAGAGGCTTATCAGACTAAGCAGAGCTTCATTTTTATCGCGGCGTGAGCCGGGCGGCTGTAAGGTCACGGCAGTGGGCTGCACGGTGCTAACGAGCGAGGCTCGTTAAGAAGCCCATTCCTGCCGTGTGATAAGTCAAATTCAGCTCTGTTCCTTCCTCTGGGCCTGAGCTGGAACCTCAGTGCCTGACAGCCACCCAGCGATTAAACGCCACGCCGTCTCCACGGCCGGCAGGGGCTGGATTTCCTGCCTGCCTCTGGTCAAAATCTCAGGCGTCTGTCAGCCAATTAGGGGGCAGCCTTTCTGGGAGGGGGCTCATCAAACAACCCCCACCACCCTAAACTCACTGCTTTTTCCCCAGAAACCTCATTTAAAGCCCCCAGTTTTCGGCTGCTCACAGACAACAATTGTAGGTGTCTCACCGTAGGCCAGCTGCGGTTTCATCTTCACGGGAATCTAGACCTTGACAAATGCCTTTTTCCGGTTCACCATTCCTGTTTTCTCAGTATGTTTAAACACTGTGTAACTTTATCTTAAATGCTTTTGTAGCTCTGGGTGAACTTCACTGACTTATGTTCTCTTGGGGGGCAGGGGGCAGTCAAGCACAGCATCCAGACCACATTTCTGTCGCTTCTGGTGAACATATTCAGCAACTCATCAGCGCCCCCTATCTATACTTTCTGTTCCGACGGAACCCTGCTGCCAACGCATGCCTCCCACAGCCGTAAGACCCAGCCCCTCTTCGGCCCTCCCCCTCGTCTCCCTCCCGCAACTCCAACAGGGTGACTGTCAGTGGTCAGTCCAGCAGAGACCAGCGCCATAATTAATCTGGAATCAGCAGCATAACCCCCCCCCCCCCCCCCACCCCCCCAGTTCGATGGAAAGCCCGCAGCTACCAGAGGACCTGCGTGGATCCTCTAGGCCGGTTTTAATTTCATAAGCGCTTGTCTTAGCCTATTCAAGAGCAGGTGCATAATGGGAAATAATTTACTGTCTGTTCTGAAAGCCACCGCGATGGTGTATTATTCATCACAGGCTGATGGGAGACGCGGCTGCCACCTCAGCAGAGGGGGAGAGTGGGGGGGGCCTCCTGAAGCACAGCACCGCCATCCTGCACGCCGCGGACACTCACGCGCGCCAGTCCCTGACCTTACCTCATTAAGAGCCATCTCCTTCTTAACTGTTAGCGCCACAGATGCTATAGCTGCCCAAATATTACCATTTTGATAACAGTGCAATTAGACGCCCGGGAAATCATTAGAACAGAGCAGTGAAATAAGAGCAAGCCAGCTGATGCTAATGATGGAACTTCTTAAGAATTTTGAGCTTCCTCCTAGTAGATGGATAGTGTCTTAGTCTTAACTGCTGGCAAGGAGCCAGTGCCACCCCAGACTTTCTGGTGAGCAGAGATGGGGGGCAGCTATTTAGAGTAACTCTGTGTGCGACTTCTGCCTTCAGGGTCCTGCGTGCCGAGGGACAGGTTGGCCGTCACCGCTGCTGTCGTGTCACATCCCGGGGTACACATCCGCTGTTCTTAGCATTTCTTTTCTCACCTTTGCCCGCTTCCTCTGGGGGTGCAGGAGACAGCACCGAGGCCCCGGGGCCCAACGGGGAGCGGGAATAGGTGTGTGGGACTCTGCGGCCTCCCGGATGTGGTGGGGGCCGCGGTGAAGCGGGTGTCAGGCTCTACCATCTGGTAGGAACTGGCTGAAATATTCATCAGAGGCGTGAGTCAGGCTGCAGATCGAAGTGCCCGACTTCTAATACGTTTTTATTTGTGCTGTTATGTGACAAGTGAGACCTGATATGTGTTTGCACAGGGGTTTTCTGTGCTTTGGGGGGGTTTGGGAGTCACTAACAAAAAGAGATGCCTCTGGCAAAATTGCAAATATGGATAAACTCCCAGCTTGTGTCTCAGTCAGAGACATTACCCTTCAGCACAACGCACACACACACACACAAGGACACACACACCAAGAGACACATGCACACACACATCACATGCGCAGAGTGTCTTTCCCATCACAAAAACACAGCGATTTTATCCTGAAATGAAGCCTGTAATGGGTAAAACTATAAAGCGCTCTTGATGAAAATGTTAGTATAGAAAGGCGGCAGATGGTCACAGTGAATTCTGCATTTAAGTGGATTTGCTGAGCTGGTGAGCTGCAGTCTGGCCACTGTGGAAAAGCAGGGAAACCAAGCATTTCAACATTTTAACTGAGATCTACCAAAACATCCCTCAGAGAGGAAACAGGTTCGGTCAGTGGAGATACTGGGCTTCCATTGATGAGAGACGGCTGCCAGAGTCACTGAGCCTCATTCCCTATGAGATAATGACACAGTGGGTGGTTTCAGGCCTGTTTGCATGATGTCCTGCAATGGGGGGGGGGTGCCCTAGTTCTGCTTTCAACCCTACAGCAAATTGTCTCATCCCAGTGGGAAGGAGGTGATTGAATATGGGGGGGGGGATTCTGTGGACACCACTTTCAGCTTAAGCTTTTAGATGTAACACCTTCCCATGTTAGTCTTCCCAAATGATCAAAATCTCTTAGACTGTTATCTAAGTCACTTCCATAATGGAACACAGGCGCTAAAACAGTTCTGAGACCCGGGAGAGATTTTCATGGCCGCTTTAAGCTCATGGGAGTTCTATTTACAAAAAAATGTCCTGAGGGAAGAAGGAAAATGATTGGTTCTGAGAGACAGCCAATCAGATTGCAGACGTGGGTCCAAGCAACTAGAGGAGGTCGAACCAATAAATCCGGTTGTTTTTGTCCCACCTCCACTAGCTGCTTGGACCTACCTCCTCTACAATATGATTGGTTATCTCTCGCTATTCACATCTCTAATGTCAAAAATAAGCTCTTGAAATTAAACTACAAATTTTCAAATTTGTCAGAATAACCAATTGACACTAAAAAATACTGTATGAATACTGCATCTATAAACATTATTCAAATGTCACCTTCTTTGATTAATGAGTACAAGGATTGTGAATAATTTTTCATAAATTTTTGCCCCAGAATCCATCATGTGGCTGCAGGACCGTCTGTAAGAAGAAATACCTCAGTTAGGATTTTTGGGGAGTCACATGACAACAGACATTTATCATGCGGACACGTGAGATGTGGATCATAACATGTTTTTTTTTTCTTTATCAGAGTGCCGTGTGCACATTCGGACAGATTGTTGGAGAGGGCTAGGGATAAAATAGTTTAAGTAACATCAAGTTTTATTTCCAGGTGCAAATTCTGTTAATTATGGTCCGGCAATCAATCGGACTAAATTGTAATATTCCTCTTCATTTGTTACGCTGCAGAATGCCAGTGGGATGATGTTGAACTTGGAATCACTGGAATATTTCAGGGAATTTCAGAGCTAATTATACCACCAGGTCTGAGCCGGCATTTTATTGCCTTGCCTGTGAGCTCAGATAATACCCCCACTCTTCCCTCCCAGTATGCTGGAGAACATCACAGTGTGTCGGAAATAAATTACAAGGTTTTGTTCCTGTCTTTCATAGACACGTTGGCATTGAAGAATCGTGAACTTTATGAATTCAAGTACACAAATAAATCAGGGCCCTGGGTGGACCATTAAGCTTATCGCGATGTCATCCGAAATTTCCCAAATTGCAAACAAAATGCATGCGAGGCCCCATCCCTTGAGCGTGTTCGTGAAAACAAATTATACAGGCGTTTAATAGCCTTCACACATTTATGCATCCATATCAAACTTCCACAGAAATACGGGAAGGTTATATATCATGACAAGATTTATGCCGCTCACGGGTGAGGAACGAGAGGGTGTATTTACCGTGGCAAGTCAGGGGAATCAATCAAGCAGGACATCGAAAGAGGATCCGTTCCACCACTGGCCTACAGTAGATTCTGGCAAAGGATTCTGGAAAAATTCCAGATGGTCAATTCATCCAAATTAAGAAATGTGGGACTAGTTATATCTTGATGCTCCAGGTCCTGCATCATCAGGTGTTTCTCCAGGGGATCATAGGCGGTTGCTGAAAAAGATACTTCTGGGGAAACCAGGCACTGGGAGTTTGGAGATGGGAACTTTTCTACTCACTCAAAGGGAGAGAGGATACCTTCACAGGCCAGAGTTGGGGGCAATGTGTGATAAATGAAATCATGAATCAAAATATTTATAAATACAAATTAGATTCAGCCAATGCCTAAGTAAATACTGTGAACAAAAGAAGAACATAAGAAGTTTACAAACGAGAGGAGGCCATTCGGCCCATCAAGCTCACTTGGGGAGAAGTCAACTAATAGCTCAGAGTTGTTAAAATCTTATCTAGCTCTGATTTAAAGGAACCCAGGGTTTTAGCTTGCACTGCACTAACAGGGAGACTATTCCATTTTCTAACTACAAGCTGTGTAAAGAAGTGTTTTCTTAAAACCAGTTTAAAATGCTCTCCCGCTAATTTCCACCTATGGCCACGAGTTCCTGTTTTTGAATATTAATATTGAAGTAACTATTTGGTTGAACAGCATCCAAACCTGTTAGAATCTTATATACTTGGATCATGTCCCCCCTTAGTCTCCTTTGCTCGAGGCTGAACAGATTCAGCTCAGCTAACCTCTCCTCATAAGACATTCCTCTAAGACCAGGAATCATTCTTGTAGCCCTATGTTGAGCCCTTTCCAAGGCAGCAATGTCCTTCTTAAGGTATGGTGACCAAACCTTCACACAATATTCTAGGTGGGGTCTTACCACGGAATTATATAATCTTAGCATCACCTCCCTTGACTTAATCTCCACAAACCTATGTTCTAAGAATTAGTTTCCTTTGCCCTCCTTCGATATGTTTTGCAATACTTTCTTCTCATGGACTTTAACCCGTTAAAGCCCAATAGAAGTGGATCTGCAGATTCGTTTTTGTGGCTGGATCTTCCTTATGGAAGCGAATACTGAAGGTATCTTCCCAAAAAGTCACTTCTGGTTTTGACACGAGTTCAGATATTTTACTATTAGCATAGCTGTGCTAACACCATGCTAGGAGACTATATTTAGAAATAACCAGTAGACTTTATAAAGTCTCATACAGTGGTTTTCCTTTGTACCAGCAAAGCACACCTTAGAGGTCTCAATAAAGCCGTATTTACTGCTAAGACTGTAAGGTTTTTCTGGCCCAGTTACTCTGTCCTGAGCTGCAACCTCCTCTGGGTCTGCTCCTGATGCACGACAAAAGAAAAGAGGCTTTTCCTAAGAAAACTGTCACCTAACGGATATTTGTCACACTCTCTCGGCGACACCAGCTTTCAGAACAGCAGCGCATCGATTAATTAAAGAGTTCCATCCGTAGGACGGAGTCCACAGATGAACAACAACAGATGCCAGTCCTTAAATAATCTACCTCCTTAGTATCAAATGGTATAAGAAATTGCCAATTAGTTTTAATTTTGTCAGTGACCTGGTTCCTGCTAATGAATCATTTTAGGTCCCTTTCTTGACTGAATCCCATCCCTTCATCTTCCTGGCAGCTGTGACAAGCATTTTCACACCTATGAATATGAAAGACTCTTACAGTAAAATGGAATTATAAATAATGTAAGGAAGCTATATCTGTTATTTGTACAGGTACATCGTAATGTGTCAGTTTTTACATATCCCATCTTGCTCTGTTTTTTAAGACGCACATACAGAATTGAGAGTGAAAACACAGGTTCAGCTATCCATCAAGCAGCCCTGGAGTATTTCTCACGGGTTAAGAGCCTTGCAGGAACGGCTGAGCAGAGGATTTGAACCAGTTCTCTTCTGATCAGAGGCACAGAGGCCTAACCCACTAAGCTACTCAGCACTCCACCAGAGTAGGATTCAAAAACAGACGAGTGAAATTGAACTCAGTCCTAGGATTCTTCACAGGGAGGGGTTCAGTATGAAATTCAGTCCTGGACCTGTCGGGGGCGCTAAACATGGATTTGACATCAGAGACGCAGATCTTGCACATGGACTCACACATAACATTACCACCCCAGATGGTCATAACGTGTGTAGGAGGCCTTTCAACAGAAGACTCTGAGAGTCAAGCATCACAGTGCCAACTGGACATTCTCGTTCAGGAAAAAGTATCTCAGATAGCAATGTTCGGGTCTCTCATGGAGATCTGTGACTGTGTGTGTGTGTGTTTATGCATGGTGAGCATTATGTTTATTTTGTGGTGCCTTCAAATCTACAGTCTAACATACAGTATATATTCAGCCACTATTTTTGTATTTTGAGAGCATTATTAACATTTCCCTTCCACCATTCACTGTGTGTAAGAGTTCACAGGTGTACTGCGATTGTGGCTGATTTGATATTTAATGGCTTTATTTAATGTGTGTCCGCTGCTCAGTACAGCTGGGATTTGTGAGCCACCCAGTCTGCTCAATGGGATCGTGCCCCCATGACGGGGAGAGGAGCCAAGACGAGTCTCCGACCTCCCAAGCCCACGGGTCCCCAAAGCAGACTGAACCCTTTGTAACGGGGGGACAGGGCGGCACGGTCAGCCCTCGTCAGAGGCAACGGTTGGGGTGTAAGTCACGCTTTCCTCTAACAGACAACAGGCTGGAGCGAACTGCTTCCCTGCATTGCAGCCCCCTTCCAAATGGTATCCTACTGTTATTTTGTTCACTGGGGCAGATGGACTCTGAAAAGTGTTACTTAGCTATCAGGCTCAGTGAGAGAGCGTGATAGTTTGAATTTCCCAAAGAAGAATCACATTGGGCAGGAAGGTAGTACAGTAATAGTAATGTTACAAACAACATGGTCTTTTGCTAAGAGATGACTGACTGACTGACAGACAGACAGACAGACAGACAGACAGATAGATAGATAGATAGATAGATAGATAGATATTAAACGTGGTTGAGTGATCACAG
Organism: Gnathonemus echidnorhynchus; assembly: GCA_026776725.1. Taxonomy (NCBI): domain Eukaryota; kingdom Metazoa; phylum Chordata; class Actinopteri; order Osteoglossiformes; family Mormyridae; genus Gnathonemus; species Gnathonemus echidnorhynchus. The sequence continues at coordinate 21,035,093 of JAODJU010000002.1, read as the reverse complement.
GGTCACAGTCGCATAACACACATTTAGACAATAAAAAAGATATTTACACAGTAATATACATCATCAATAAATAATAAATCTGATTTTACTAACCAAATGTGGGTCACAATGACTCAAAATTTATTCCATAAAACTGGATGGGGTGGGGGGCTAGGACGTTCTGGATCGTGAGTTTAAACGGGATGGATATCCTGAATAGGCAGCCCAGGGAGTGAGAGCTGAGGCCACCAGGGGGGGTCACTGTGCTGACAGGCTGTTTTAAGTCCGTCTCTGCGTAGGGGTGCATCTGATCCTGGGTGCCTTCGCTGCTTTTAGGTCATCCTTCATCTGAATCGAATTCAAAACAAGCCCAGGCTTCCGAGATCCGTATACCTTCTAGTCATTTACTGACCTAAAAATGTAGCTTATTTTGTGACAAATTCTGATTGTGCAGATCAGATGGTGCATTTGCTTCTCCCAGCTCCTGGCGACAAACCAAAAAAGCTCAGGATGCCAGCAGAGGTTATAATTTTCAGGCTTGCCCAGGTTTATAAGAAGAAGGCGTCTGACTTACTAAGGAGCCTTAACAACATTGTCACAGCACACCAGTAATGGATGCTCGCTATATCTGGCAGTGCATTAATGACCTCAGAAATATATGGTTGCCAAACAGCTCTGTTTATGCGGAAGTGCCCTAACATGTGATTAAAAAAGAGAAAACAGTCCTTCCTCAAAAGGACATCATCCCATACAGGGGGAACCCCCACCCTGTGCTGCCTGGGATAGACTGGGCTGGATGGATGGATGGAGGGATGGATGGATCAATGAGCGGACAAAATGGATGTATAGCACATTTAAAAGAACAGGACAGCCACATATCAAGGAAATTAAAGACTGGTGAAAATGTCCAAGATATGTGCATTAGTAGGAAGAGGTTTTTAAGGGAAACTCATTTTAAATTGATGCTTTGTCGAACTTCCATGTTCATTAATGAATAATACGCATTAAAAACCGCCCAAATCTCACTGAAAAGGCTATAATGGTTATTCATTAGATGTTATTCATTAGAGGAATCATTCTTTGAAGAAGCTTTAGATAATGAATCGATACCTATGGATGATAGCTGTTTGCTGTTGATACTATTTCTGCACTCCTCTCTAAAAGCCCTCCAAAATCATCTGACATCTTTAAGGGGAAGATGGCGCCCTCATCTGGTCATGTATACAGATACGTTTGACAGGCACATAGCTGATGGCAAAGAATATTCACAATGGCCACTTCTCCTATTTCTCTCATGACCATGGTGTCTCTGCCACTGTAGTGGAGCTTGATCCCAACGCTGTCCTTCTTATCAAAGGTAGATCCTAGTAGTGAGGTTCAGAGGTCTGCTGGAAGGGGGAGGGGGGCGGTGGCGGGGAAAACAGGCAGCATGTCCTGTTCAAGTTTGATGTCCAAGCACATTTCCCCTGTAAGTGTACAACATGACAACAGCTGATGCTGCAGAGTGCCTGAAACTGAAACAAGGTCAGAAAAGGGGATCATGTTTCACATATAAATACTGCACCAGAAATGAAAAACAACAAGCTTCTTCATAGGTCAAGTGAAGGTCTGTTAAATACATTTATGAGTAACATAGAAAACACATTTTACTACACTTGTCTGGCACATTGTGCTCCTGAAATCAACAGTTATATTTCATTGTGTAGTTTGCCTCAGCAGTGCGACTCCCTGACTAAGGCAGCTCTGTTTGCCATCTACATCGTATACAAGCCTGCTTTGTTTGAATGAATCAGCAGGGATATGTTCCCTCTTCTCTAAAAGACTCTGGCCATGTCTGCGGTAAAAGCTGATCCATTTAATTGCCCTCTATTATACTTGAAAATGTCCACATTGGGCTTCAAACACTGTGCTACTCAGTTCTACAGCTATTCACTTTTCCCTGTGTTTTTTCTGTGTCTTGAAGAAGAACCAATACATTAACCAACTGATAATGAGGCGAGCCAGGCATTGGCTGGTGCCTCATGATAATCCCGCCCACTTTGGACTCTGAAGATTTGTTTCTACCATCACTAGTAGTATATTCTAGTTAAAAAGCTATACATTTTTTTGATTAATTACTAGCAAGCTCCACTGAGCTCCTGTCCACCAGTTAGCATGTTAGCATCCATCACACAAGATCTTGTTGCCCTTGCAACCATTCTAAAATTAACGCTCTTGCTAATTAAACTGATGCCAATGAAATATTATCTTCTGAAATTCCTTGCATCATTGATCCAAAATGTGAAATGACTGCTATTCGGCAGTTGTGACTTGTACCACTTTCCAGGGTCTAAAACTGTCAAACATGACAATATTGCATCTTGAGGGGCTATCCAGTGGTGACCCCCCTCAAAGGCTGGCTATGTGGTGCGGGGTGACCGGGTGGGCTTGATGAAGGACACAGCCAATCAGCATGTTGATACCAGAATGTGTTTTGTTGTGCCAGAATCAATTAGCCAATGACACTTAATTAAAAGAAGCAACTGACCAAGCATTTGCCACAAAGATTCTGCCATCCTGCCAATCTACAGAAGTAGGTGTAACTATCACCAATTAATCACAACCTGTAAAACACTAGACATCAGAAAGAGTGAGGTAAACAGATGACAACAGCAAGCATCATGTATTAAGCAAGCCGTTTAATATCTACTCATATTACGTTTGAAGGCATATTACGTTGTGCACTGACATAAAGTTGTAGTTGACCACAAATCCCAAAAACCCCTGTTGATGATGAGGATCCATCTTAAGTGATCGATGGACGAAGCTCTTATTGATAGCCACCTGTAAAGCGATAAATCCATACGGCTTTTTTTTGGAGTTGGCTGTTTTCGAGAAGGCAAAACGTACAAAGCTAATCCCTCTTCTGAAATACCCTTATCTAGTGACCATTAATCCAGGCTGCCACTCTGCAGTTAGAACAGTCACGGCACAGAGGCATAGAAGCTTGATTTCTGCAGGAAACGGTGCATTTTTATTGGCTTACAGCTGGAATATAACAATAAGGGCTTTTTGTTTTGTCAGATGGGCACCCTGCAGGACTGAACAACAAGATGCTGTAAAATTTAACAGAGTTGTGCTCCTGAGCTCCCAGGATTTATGGAAATGACATATTTTTTTCAGATGTATTAATACATCACTTCCCTTGTAGCACTGGAGATGGGAGAGCAGGCAGGCTGTAGTAATCTAGACAAAGGAAACACATTGCTGCTATCGCTGGTGTCCCTCTCCGTGCCTCTGTAATGAAAATCACAAAGGAGCAGGGCTAATTTCCGAGGCTGAGGGGGCGGGAGCTTCACCTCATCTTCCCTGGGATGAGCCGTCCGTTGGGAGTGGCGCAGCATCACAAGGGTGTCTCAGGCGCGGCCCTTCATTCTTTTTCTGTCGGGCAGCGAGGCAGGCAGCTCAGGTCCCGTCAAGCTCCCACTTCATCTTCTTCTGGCCCGACTGCGCCAAGATACTGGCCCCGTTTGTCCATCGAGGCGGCCCATTTTCCATCTCAGGGACCACGAGGAGCAGGAACGCGAGATCCGAAGAAGATAATTGTGTTCAGGGGGAGAATTATGAAAAAGCCCCAAGGAGATGGTTAATTTCACCCTGCCCTGGGCCTGGCCCCCAGTTGATGAAGGGTAAGGGGAAACTGGAAATTCAGGCCTGATCCTGAAATTCACTTTCTATCCCCCAGATATATATTCCAGATACACAACGGCACCAGCCTCCTCATTCTCAGCGCTTTCAGTCAGCTCAGAAGCTCCTAATGTATTCCTTTTTAATACTCCTTAATCACTATAATATTGAAAGATCAGATTTTTTTCCTCTGCTGATTTATTACACTCCTTCACCCGCGTCCTTATCAGGCTCGTGGCGCAATAAGACCGGCCGTGATGAGCAAATGCATTTCTCTTCATTATTATTTCTGCCATTCACAAAATTGCACTCAGATCACTGAAGGACTATAAAATTTATGCTATTAGAGTGAAGATTCTGTTTGTTTTAATTGCATTATTAGCAGAATGGGTTAATTTAATTTTGTTTGCAGTTACTTATGGCAGATCTTTGCAGAGACACAGGCCATTCATCTACGTTCATCGTAAGTGTGACATTGCAGTAATAGTAACGGTTAATGATTTGAATATCCAGTAGCACTTGATTACTTGCCTCTGCAGCTGAATCCCCAGCATCACTGAATGATATCCAGAAGGCATTATGCTACGTCCCACAAAACTGGTTTCCCCCGCCAAAACAAAACCTTTATTCACTCGTGACTTGGATCAAAGAACAGTCTACACCTTCTTTTTTTCATAAACCCATTCCACAACGGATTCGTGGGAGTAGCACTGCAAAAATAACAACCACAACAGAGCTGAAGTCTCCAGCGACAGATACAAGCCCTGAGCATCTTCTAGAAAACGAACTTGCTATTTATAGATGAAACGAGGCCGCACGGCTTGCAGTGTGGCTGTGTTGGGAATAGACTGCACTCAGCTCCACAAAATCCCCAGCTAAGGCAAACAGCACTTTGATACAGTCGAGTTATCAAGTTCAACATCAAGAGGTACTACTTTGACCAAAAGTGAGCCTAGAATGTATGTTCCGGTTTTTTCTCTGTGGCGATGTTGTGATAAACTATGCTTATCTCATGCCTATAAAATGCTAGTTTATATTTTACTCACTTCTGGTTGCCTGTGGTACTCTGAATGAATGGTTAAACATTAAAGTCAACCTAAAATGCACTATAACTGTAGAAGGTGACTATAAAACTTTTAATTCCATGGAATAATATCTTGCTGCGTTTATTATTTCACTTCAGTATTGAAGTCACATGAAAATGAGACTTAAGTGTTTCCCCTCGCCTGCAGAATTGAGATACAAACACTGAATTAACACTGAAACCAATCAGGCCCAGAATTGATTACTCAACAGCTCGACATGATTGAGTCGCCATTGAAATGTGCCCAATAAGCTCTCGATTTCATGCAGTTTCAATCCCAGCATCCATTTAAGCAGCAGCTCAGTCAGGGCTAATTTATTAAGAGCTGGATTAGAACAAAAACTCAATGTGAGTCTCCAGGACCAGGACTGAGAACTTCCCTGTTACTGCATTTTACTAAACATCGAGGGTAGCTTTCCCAGTTGCTTTGCCACTGCTGTTGTAAGATGTAAAACATCATTTTCTAGTGTAAAGAGAAAGTATGGTAAAACTTTATTTTTACTACTGTTACTACTGTTTTTAGTAAGTCATAAACACATTCATAATGTATTATAATGCATTAATAAAGCATTATAAACATGGCTATAGATATTTATCAAAAGGCATAAAATATAGCCATGTGTATTATGCATTATGAATGCTTCATGAAGCTCTCATCTATAATGCACAATAGATATCTTTATAGTGCATTATATAGGTTGTTATGCGCATTAAGGATGCTTTGCACTGCATTATAAAGGTATCTATAATGCATTAAAAATGAGAGCTTCATAAAGCATTTATAATGCATAATACACATGACTATAATGTGTTATGCCTTTTTATGGGAATGTTTATAATGCTTTATGAATGAACTATAATGCATTATGAATGTGTTTATAAATTGCCAAAAATATGGCCTTAAGTAAAGTGTTACCAAAAAACACCAATTTGAAATGAGACTGGTAAACTTGGCAACTCGGGAAACAGAAACATCCATCCATCCATCCATTTTCCAACCCGCCTTATCCTTATTGGGTCGCAGGGGGTCCGGAGCCTTTCCCGGAAGCAATGGGCACAAGGCAGGGAACAACCCTGGACGGAGGGCCAGCCCATCGCAGACAGAAACGTGATAGAATAAAATAATAAAACAGAGCTCAGCACAGCAACAACAGGATGAGCTCACAGCCAAATCTGAAATCCAGCCATCAGTTCTGACTCACAGACATAAACCCAAAATCCAGACAGGAGTACTGACTCAAGGACATGAACCCAATATCCAGGTTAGAGTTACTGACTCACAGACATAAACCCAAAATCCAGACAGGAGTACTGATTCAAGGACATGAACCCAATATCCAGGTAAGAGTTACTGACTCACAGACATAAACCCAAAATCTAGACAGGAGTAGCACAAGTCATCTCTGGAATCAGCCAGCCAGCCTCACTACTGTGGATGCCATGAACCTTGAACCTGACTTAGTCTGGTCCTCGTCAAACTTGCTCTTTCAGGCTCAGCACACAATAGGTGCCCAGAGTTATTAGTGAGAGCATTTAGGGCCATTATATATACACACAATAAAGTGCAATGAAGATCCTTCCAGAACCATTAAAAAACCAAGCAAAGATCAAAAATAAAAGAGCAATATGGTTGTGGCTGATGCCTGTTGCCGAAATAACCTGAAAGTCATAGAGAGTATGGAACAGAAAATAGCTCAAGATTAATCTGCAGCGTCAATTTGCACATAGGAGAAAAGGGGCCTTGGCTGCCTTTTAGCTTTATGCTTCTGGAAGCTACCAGCTCAGTGATATATGCACTGCAAGGCTTTGTATATTCAGCAAAGTTCTTGTTTTTTAGGCAGAACGGACTTGACTTGTTTCTGTATTTCATCAAAGTCCAAACAACCATGCTATAATTATAAATCTTAATTTTACCACACAAGCAGAAAACACTGCAGCCCTCACAAGGAAAAGTGATTTCAGATGGATGTATGGATGGATTTCACCAACAGTCTTTCACATCAAGTCACAGTATGAACTTGTCCAAGACTAATGACCAAGACTAAGAGCAGGACTAAGACTAAGACCAGGACTAATGACAGTTGTGTCAGAGTCGGTCCCTGTCATGGCCCTTTTTTGTGTCCGATCCCTATTTAGCCAGCAGGTGTCATTGGCCATCCCATTCTTAGCTCTGAGCACATTCTCCTGTTCTGTGGGTAGCTGTGTGACTTAATGGGCTAAGTAGATGGCTGTGTTATTCACACTTCCTTCTTGGCATGGGTTTGAGGCTAGCCTGAATAATGTTTTTTATTTAGCATTTAGGAGTCTTTGTATATCATGTGTTATATATTGGTGTATTCCTGTACAGATCCTTCTTCTTGTCCCTTTGTAGTTCTTCCTATTTGTAGTAATGTTCAGTAACCTTTGCTATCTAGTCTTCCCTGGTCTTCGATCCTTTGGTTTCCATTGATTGCCCACACTCGTTCCTCAGTGTTCCTGGTCCTTAGTGTTGTTAATTATCCACACCTGTTCCTCGTTGATCCCTATCATGTGTGTATCTAAGTGCCTGCCCATGCTCCTTTCTTCATTTAGCCATTGTGTTTCTGTGCCGGTGTCTGGTGTTCGGTGTGTTTCTTATGTGTGTTATTGCCTTGTTTCCTGCCTGTTCCCCTCAGAAGTTGAGTTAGTGTTTGGTGTCTACCTGCTGTATTTTCACCCCTTGTAGTTCCTTTTGTTTTCTGGCTACCTGTAGAGTTAAGTATTGCTCAGTAAAACCCTTTCTTTTTCTGAGAGCCATACTGTGGATCGTCATTCCACCAACGCGACAAGTTGTACAGTGAACCTCCCACGCTTCCATATTATAGAGTTGGATTCTTACCGAATCCCAACCCATACCATATTTCTTATGAATCCACCCCATTCAAATCCCATCTCATGGTATCCAGCGTCCTCCTGAGTGTGTCCTGCAGGTCACTGCATCCCAGAGATCTGAATTCAGACTCATTACTTTCCCTCATCGATTGGTCAATTAGTCCACTACACAGCTAGTGGTAGGTTTATACTCTCCATCTTCAACTTCCCTCCATCCAGGCTGAAAGTAGGCCGAGCTGTCACCGTGTCACACTGTAACCACAGGGCTACTGTCGGCTGCACATCACACAAAGTGACACTGACGCTGACAGCAGGCCTGGGGATTCTGGGAGGTGGGGGGGGGGGGGGGTGGGGAAGGACCCAAAGCCCAAACACCAGGGCCCGGAAAGCCCAGGG
>JAODJU010000002.1:21010268-21021956 GCA_026776725.1 Gnathonemus echidnorhynchus | reverse complement strand
CCGATGTTTGAGTTCAGCTCATGAAAAATGGGAGCAAAAACAAGAGTGTTGCGTTTATATTTTTGTTCAGTGTAGCTTGGCTTAATCAGACTTTTGACCCAGCATGGTTATGGTTCGGGTATAGCTCACATACTTTGCAATGGAAAACCACTAGTTCATGGTATCGCTCTGTTCTTAATAGCAGTGGAAAAGCATCATTTGTTGTCCAGTGTTGGAGTTGCCAATCACCCACACATAGCCTATTGGACAATAGCATGAACAACAGATAGCCTCCTCTACAATGTGTTACAAGTTTAAATTTACTGAGCTGCAATATACTGTAATGTTGCGTAATATGTGAGGACACATTCATAGATGTTTTTTTGCTTTAAAAGACATAATTTAATATTAGGTGAAATTTAGGATAAGTAGTTTTCTTTGCTGAAGTAAAATAAATTAGCCTATCAAAAATATGGGGAAAACCATGTTGACGTTTGCATCCAACATAGGCTTGGTATAAATTAAGCCTGTATAGAGTTTATACCTACTTACATTCCTGATGTCTACTTATTTGCTTATTGCTTTACATATTTGAGTGCCCCTGTGAAGTGCTGGGTCCTCTGAATCTGCTTGGGTATCCATGCCCCTGTTCTTAGGTATACCTTTAAGTAAAGGTACATGTACACATTAATATATGCAGACAGTAAGTTTTCATCCAGAAATCACTACTGTTTAAATTGTAGGCAGTAGATTTACTCGCAGCTCCTAATTGTTGTCACACCCCCCTCATGAAAATGTGGAACACAGATGACAGCACTCACCTGCACCTGATTTAACCCCTGCCGGGTCCTGCGAGCAGTGCGGTGCATCTCCGGAGTGCTCTGTGAGGTGTACTAAGCGTTCTGACCTGGGTCTCCTGTTCAGCTTCGATCTGCCCTGCTTGTTCTGCCCGATGTACCTGTCAGTCCTGCCCCACCTCCTCAAACTTCGCCCTCCTGTTATCCCTGTGTGTAGAGTCTGCGTTTGCATCTCCAGATTAATCTCCCCAGCTTCAGACCTTTTGGACTGTGAACTCTAGACTCCAACTTTGCCCGCTCTTACTGTTTATCTGTGGAGGGTGTCTAGTAAACAACCAAGACCTCTCAGTCCATGTGCAACTGTTCTGTCTGTTGCAGAATACCTTGCCAAATACCATGGATCCCTCCGAGATGCAGACCGAGCTACGCCCAGATTGCTCAGCTCACAGACCTGGTCAGACAGGTCCAGCAGGGTATGGCCACCGCCACTCTGCTACTGACAACTCCACCCTGACGATCTTCTGTCATGTCGATGGTGATGCCGAACTGGTACGAGCAACCCTGACACCTGCCGGGCCTTTCAGATGCAGTAAGGGCTGTATATCGACCTTCACCCGGAGCTGTTCCCCAATGACCAAAACCACATGCATTTTGTGATCTTGCTGCTGAGTGGCTGAGCACTGGAGTGGGTGACTATGCTCTGGGCTGAGAACGGTGCACTGCTGCAGTCCTCTAGTGAGTTGCAGAGTTTTTGATCATCCATCCATAGGGCGTAGCCGGGTCAACGGACTGCATGTGTGATCAGTGCCAGGGAACAGATCAGCCACACTGCTGGTTTGGGATTGCTTACAGGTGCTGTACAAATGGGGGGCTAAATTCAGAGCTGTAGACAGAGACTGCCTGCCAGGGAGCCGCCCATTCTTTCAAGGAATACATGCAGCTGTTGATCACTATGGACAACATCATCCATGAACAGCGCCATTCCCACTCAAATGCTGACAATCGACATGCTTCTTCCACTCCCTGGGTGACAGAGTCAGAACCAATACAACCGGAGGGGTTTTCTCTACCTCCAGTAGATTGATTGTGGAGGTATCAGAAGCAGTTGTGTCTCTACTATGGGGAACCAGTACGTGTGATCAGGACCTGCCCTATGCGCCCAGTGAGAGGACAACCTGACACCGACCCAGCATAGCATTGCCCTGGAGCCGTTGCCAGCCCCCCCTTACGGTTCAAGGTGTCTACGGCTCTCCACTCACCTCCAGTTGGGTCACTCATTAAATCGGCCCTCTAAAGATGCAGGTAGGGGCTTTTCACATGGAATCTATCCAGCTCCTGGTTCTCTGTTTGGTTCCAGATTAAATCGTCCGAGGTCACCCCTGGCTGCCAGTGCACAATCCCCACCTAAACTGGAAGGTAGGAGAGATATGGTCCTGGTCCAGTGAGTGTTTTGGAACGTGTCTTGTGTTTCTATGCAGAGAGTCGTCAGTGGAGATCCCCCAACCGGACGGTGTGTCTACCATTCTGCCTCAGTATCAGGAGTTCTGGGAGGTCTTCCACAAGTCAAAGGCATTTAGCCTCCCTCCACACCGTCCTTCAGATTGTGCCATCGAGCTGATTTAGGGACTGGTGCTCCCTAAGGGCAGCTTGTCCTCCCTCTCCTATCCCGAGGAGGAGTTCATGCGATCTTACAAGCAGGAGTACCTCATGCAAGGTTTAATTTGTTCAGCCCTGGAAGAGTGGTGGCATTGGCTAGAGCGGGCCCTACACCCCTTCCAAGTGCTTACTGATCACTGGAACCTAGAATACCTCCACAGTACCAAGAGGATGAATTAATACTAGGCACTCTTCTTCACAAGCTTTGATTTCCACGCTCCCAGAGCTTCCCCGCTCCCATTTTGCCTTAGATGTGTTTTGTAGGTCCAATCACCTGGGCTCTCGAGGAGCAATTGAAGAAGAGCAATCAACAACATTCTCCTCCCACCGATTGTCCCCCAGGGAGTAGTCCCCCTGGCTCCGCAACATAGTGCCCCAGTGGGTCCACATTTCCTTGGGGTCCAGGCATCCAGGTGTAGCTGTGACCACCCGACTGGTCTCCTGCAGATACTGGTGGCCTGGCTGGCGACGTGAGGTGGAGCAGTATGTCAGCTCCTGCCCCGTGTGTGCTCAGAACAAGGTACCTCCCCTGCCACCAGCTGGCCTTCTGCAACTCCTTCCCACACCATCCCGGTCATGGTCCCACATCTCCCTAGACTTTATCACTGACCTGCCACCCTTCCACAGTTGCACCACCATCTTGACGGTGGTAGATCATTTCTTCAAGATGACTGGTTCCACTGTCCGAGTTTCCTCTGATCTAACATACCTGCTGTTAACTTTGGTGTTCTGATACTATGGGGTCCCTGAGGAGCTTATCTCAGATTGTGGACCTCAAATCACTTCCAAGGTATTCCAGTCCCTCTGCTCCTGCCTGAATGTTACCCTGAGCTTCACCCTAGCATGTCATCCCCAGTCCAATGGCATTGCAGACAGGACAAACCATGAGGTTGGGAAGATGCTCTAGCTGATGTGCGTCTCCCACCCTACTGAATGGTCTCAGTACTTCCTTTGGGCAGAGTACTTCAGGAACTCCCTGATCCAGCCCTCCATGAACCTCTCTCCCTTTCAGTGCATCCTGGGTTATCAGCCCCCACTTTTCCCATGGGATTCCCAGCCCAGCAACGTCCCATCAGTGGAGAAGTAGTATCAGCATAGTCAGGTCTGGAAGCAAGCTCACTGTCACCTCTGCCAACAATCCTCCAGAAATGTCACGCTGGCCACCAATGCAGACCCGGCCCAATCGTCCACCCAGCCAATGGGATTGGCTCACCACCCAAAACCACCGCATGCCAACTGGCCATTAGTTGACCCTGAAGTATATCGACCCTTTCCATGTCCTGAAATGACTGGGGACCATTACCTACCACTTACAGTTACTTCAAGTGTATCGTATCACTCTGTCCTTCCATGTGTCTCTTTTCAAGCCTGTCCGTTACAGCCTAGCACACCCACCCTTGGAAGTGCCTCCGTTGATTCCATTAGAGGATGGAGAGGTCTTCTCTCTCCAGGCCCCCTTGGATTCCCACTGCCGGTGAGGCCAGTTGCAATACCTGTTGGACTGGGAGGGTTACGGCCCGGAAGAAGATTCATGGGTGCCTACCACAGATGTCCTACACCCAGAATTGATTACCCAGTTCCACCAAGATCATCCAGACCAGCTTGCCCCACATTTCCCATCAGACCCCTCGGCCTCCAGGAGGAAGCCAAAAGGGGGGGTTCTGTCACGCAGAGTTTCCAGCACACAAATCACTACTGTTTAAATTGTAGACAGTGGATTTACACACAGTTCCTTATTGTTGTCACGTCCCCCTCATGAGAACGAGGAACATGCAGCTGACAACACTCACCTGCACCTGATTTAAGCCCTGTCAGGACCTGCGATCAGTGTGAGGTATTACTGAGTGTTCTATATATATACCGGGGATGCCCAACTCCAGTCCTGGGGGGCTGCAGCCCTGTGTAGCTTAGTTCTTTCCCTGTTCCACCATAAATGATTCAGCTCAAGAGCTGTGTGGTAATTACCACAAGGAGTTGAATCAGGTGTGTTAAATGAGGGGAAACCCAAAAATGTGCAGGGTTCCAGCCCTCCAGGACTGCAGTTGGGCACCCCTGATGTATACTAAGTGTTCTGACCTATCTCTCCTGTCCAGTTTCAATTCAACCTGCTTGCCATGCCCAACCTGCCTGCCAGCCCTCCCCAGCCTCTACCCTGCCTGTCCCCTCCTCTAACTTCCCCCTCGTGTTCTCCAGGTTTGTAGAGTCTGCGTCTCCATATTGATCTCCCTGGCTTCAGAGTCTCCATTATTGACTCTCAACTGTGACTTTGACTGCTCCCTTACTGTTTGTCCACGGAGGGTGTCTAATAAACAGCTAAGACCTCTCAGTACATGTGCGGTTATTCTGTCTGTTACAAATCACGTTAAGACTGACAGTTTAAATCATACTTTTTTGGCAGTTTCTTTTTTTTTCTTAAGCTATACCGTGTAGTTTGCCCCATCCTGCAGCCCATACTTGTGCCAGTGGGCACTGGCTTATTTGTGGAGGGGAAAAAGAAGGTCTTTGCAGTTACTCCATTCTGCAATCTATAAGTGAGAGGGGCAGATGAGTAGTCTGAGAGGGGTGGGGGGAGAGAAATGCGGAAGAGGGCCTTCCGGTCATTTGTAAAGTGCAGCAATCAAACAGATTGCATCGGGCCTCGCTGCTTTCAGTACCCCGCTTCATTATTGTAATGAACGGCGTCCGGCAGAGCCTCTAGTGACGGGTCAGCATGGCCACATGCCCTCTGTGCTTGCCTTTCCTCTCCAAGGGAACAGTTCCTGTTGGCCGCCTGACCTAACAGCAGTTGGGTCGAGTGTTAATGAATCAGAATGGTGTGAAGTGACTAAAAGGTGATGCATTTTATAACCCAGGTGGTGCCTTAACACCCAGGAGTTCCTTAACCTTGAAGACAACAGCTGTACGAACAGGCGGAGGTGGCACAACTTTGAGCGATGGAGGTTGCTACGGGTCAACCCAAGACACTGCCAACTCCTGGCCCATGGAACGCTCTATCCAACACTCTCACCAGGTTGATGTGGTGCTCAGAAATGGGCAAAACTTGAGCAAGTGGCCTCTGGGAATGGAGTGATGATGAAGATGATGAAGATGATGATTATGATGTTATTTATGCTGATACTGATGGTGTCAGTGATGGTAACATCTTACACGATCACAAAGTTCTTGTTTATCTGTTGTAGATGAAGCTCTACGTGGTGGAGGTCCTCAAAGGAGCATTCTGCCTTGCCTCTGAACAGCACATTAAAAATGTAGTCTAAACCACCTTGCAAAGGTGAGCCAAATGCTGTAGGGGGCGTGGTCTGTGGACTGCTCATCCTGGTATTGGTTCTCCTTTTCCTCAGGGAATCCAATTCACATAAAAACAGTCTAAACTAATAAATCATGGAGCCTTGGGCAGTGTGTGGGCATTTGAGCATACTGCATTGTGCTCTTAATGGGGTAAATAAACTGACCAGTAGGTGAGACTGTGAATCAGAAATTGACATGGACGCAGTCATGTCATCTCCCCTCCCCGTGACAGAAAATGTCTGCCATGTTTTGCAGTGAATCACAGAAAAGACAAAAAGCAGCAGGGCTCTCCGGGGCTGGAGGTGAATTTGCGGGTTGGAGAGGGACCCATGCAGCATCTCCGGGGATGTTTATGAGGCTCTGGTGTCACCTTGTGGTCAAGACATGAAATCATTAACAGACACACAGGCCGGGCTAATGTCCACACCGGGGACAGCCACAGAAATGACAGCTGCATGGCCCCTGCTTGCATTGTCCTGCTTTCTTTTGAGTGACTCATCTGCACAAGGGTGACATCAAAGCCATCTCCCACTCCATAAAAGCTTCTTTTGGCTTCTACATTAGCTTCTCCCACTCTCCCATCAGCTCATTTATGGGGCTTGTATATTCTGCACAATTTTGCAAAGGTGCAATTACTACAACACATACTTTGCTCAAGGGTACAGCAGTACACTATCATCACAGCATAGAACTGCAGCTTGGTGTTTTAATTATGAGTAGCAATAACTCACCACTGAACTAGTCCCTATGCTAAAGTACCTGGCTAGTGAACGTGCCCTAGAGTATCATCCTCAAACGGGGGGAGAGTGCCACCTGTCCCCCAGGACATTTGCTTCCATGGCCAGTGTCAGCTGCATGTTCCCTCGAACCTCAGCCCAATCCATGTGACGCAACGGCGGAGTGAGTCAGCCTTTCCTGCCAGAAAGCTGCTCAGAGAAGATTCTGGAAAGCCTGCGGGGACTGACATGAACAGCCAGGGACCACACGGGCTCATTAGACGGTGAGGCGGTCGCGTCACCAGCACCACTAACGTCAGCACGTTCACCGGAACAGCACGACCCAAATGGGCCGTGAAAAGGGAACGAGAGTAAAATCGTTGAAAGGGTCGACGGGGAATGAGGATGAAAACATGGGATCTTGTAAAAGAGGAATGATAAAGTAGACAAAGGTGGCAATAAAGACGAAGGGATCGATGTGGGCTGTTTGATCAAGCTATCAGACCCCCCCTCCCCTCCCCAGGGAGGTGGCATCAATTCCAGGTTGATAAATAGTAACACATATTTACTCCACAACTGCCATTAATCTTTCCCTGCATTTCACTGGGAATGATCACCGCTACAGAAGGTAATTAAATTTCTCTGCGTCTATATCCAGCCCATGAAAACGGCACGCCAGTGTTCCTTGCTGTAATGGAAAAGTGGCTCCCGGCTCGATTCCGGCCCAGCCTATTGTTATCGGGAGAAGTCTCAGTAAGCGCATTACTGACAAACTTGCTGCTTTCTCCCCCCCTTTTTCCAACTGTTCATAATGGGTTTTTCAGAAGAAATAAAGCCTTTTTAGAGCTTCTGTTGTGATGGCAGCAATAAACAGATCGGGGCTTTCACAGCTCGGATGAATATCCCCTCGTCTCTATCAGAAGGGGAAGACTCTAGAACAATGCCGTTACTTTGTCGGTAGGGATGGATCCGGCCGGGTTTTCTACTTGTGATATCCGTATAATTGCGTCTATAGCTCAGCTTCCCACAGAGCGGACGGGAAGCTGAGAGCGGGAAAGCCGGAACCGCTCCCTATCGGTTATCGGACGCGTCTGGGCAGGAGCGGGCGCGAAGGATTAGGCCTGGCCTGTTTCAGATGAGTGCGTGGGTCTGCCAGCTCCTTCCAACAATTGAGGTTACCATTTCCGTGGCTGATTGCCAAGTGGGCAGGCTAACGCTTCTCCGAGCAAACCGGAACAGACGGGACTCCTCTCCCAATGCGGGTGATACCTCAGGACCACTGACAGCTCCTCTGTGGGGCGCAGGAGATGTTTTCATTTATTTTGACTACATATTAGCTTAGCGGGTGGTCTCTCTCTTCAAAATGATTCTTCAACCATTTATAGAGCTGTATCTTGTCAAAATCTGAAGTTATTTTACACAAAACTGACCACTAAAGAGGACAAGAGCAGGGTTCCACTTGGGCTTTAACGGTGGATCTGCTTTTGGCAGTCATTCAGGGGTTCATTTCTTCATCAGGAGAGCTGCTGTACTTTAGAAAGGTGGGCAAAAACCTTGAGTGGGTGTTTTTACCTTGTGCTGAATCTGGGAGGTTTATTACTGCTGTTTTACAGTGATGTGTCTTCCTTTGTCTCCTTACCAGTGAGCAAATTGCTCCGTAGCTAAATCCCAGCACTTTCAACGGTCCCCCTGAGACAGTGGTCATTTTTCCTGACACAAACAATGAAAAGAAAAGTGCTTCATAAAATGTAGCTTGTATTCTAGTACAGTTGGTTCCATTGTCCAAAGCATTGACCAAGGTTATCTGTTATGACATCACCTTATCATGCCAATAATCCTGTATTGCATTTACATTTGTTTAACGTAGCCATGCTCTAATACTTTAAGCTATTCAGTGTATTAATGAATAGGCCACAACAGGCTACATGAGCATACAGTAAGCACCAAAAAAGGTGAAAATCAGATGCAGCACGTTTCAGTAAGTGTGCTGAGTGTTGTGCAGTGCGGATGTTAGATGAAATGTTACATATGACAACATAATTCTGTAAATATCCGTGGAAAACAGGGTGAGTCAACACTCACATCGAGGACTCGAAATCAGACAGCAGAGCTAGAATCAGCTTCATAAAAAGACGAAGACACGAGTGCGAGGACAGGATAAGGAACATATTCAGGATGTGGTGGGAACTTCGAGCTGGAGAGGCAGCTGAGTGGAAAGCTTCCCCTCCTCGAAAAGCGAGAGGCATTTGGCAGGGCCGTTGTGGGGCGGTTTGTTTCAACACACAGGGGCCAAGAGCGAAACCAAATGGGATTTTAATTTTTGACCCGTCAGACCTGGAACTGTCAATTGAGCTGATGTAAGGAATCGTCTTGACAGTACAGGGACCTTAATGAGACTCTGGAGTTATAGTGCTGTTTCCCTGGCTGCCTTATATACCAAGAATTACCTCATATACCACGAGGAAGGTCCGGAATTTCAGATGAGCTTCTGACAGGTAGCCGATGCATGGTGATCCAGAGGGAAAGGGATGTGCGAGTCTGGGGAGGCTGAACACAAGTTCAGAGGTTAGGATAAGCCCAGCTCGAAGAGAGGGGCATAGGTGAGAGATGATCA
The DNA here is from genome assembly GCA_026776725.1 of Gnathonemus echidnorhynchus. Taxonomy (NCBI): domain Eukaryota; kingdom Metazoa; phylum Chordata; class Actinopteri; order Osteoglossiformes; family Mormyridae; genus Gnathonemus; species Gnathonemus echidnorhynchus. The sequence goes on along the minus strand of JAODJU010000002.1, from coordinate 21,012,906 downwards.
TAGCCTGTGCCAGCAGTTAGGCTGAAGGATTCAATCTGCAGACATAAAGTCAATGTTGCTATGTTCTGGGATAGGCTGAGGGTCTTCTTAAGGGTGACAACAAGGTTTATGGCTATCCTTTATGTATTAGGTGGTCTGTCTGCTCTCTGATATCACACTGCTGTTTCAGCTTGACCTTCTCTTTCAAAAACCCCACACAGCCAGAAAAGACGTGACTTCAGCCCAGAACCTTCTCTCCCTCAGGGCATGATGTTCATGGGATCATGGTGGGTGGGATATCAAAGCCCACAAACCGACAAAGCCACATAGACCTAAAGCTGGCCATCCTGCAGAAGAATCCAGAACCACAGGATCCTAATCTGTCGAACCCGCCACAAAGGCTGCAGAAAGCCAGGGCGAGGTATTATACACGAGTCGCCTCCCGGTGAGTCAGCGTGTAGAGCAGCACCAAGCTGGAACGGCAGTGCTTTTAGGCTGGCTAATCGCTTTTTTAGGAGGTGAGCGGAGCTCTGGGGAAAAGTCATTATGTTTCGCGGTTGGCGAGGCCAGCTGTTGATTGGACGGCGGGAGTGAGTGCTTTTGATCACGCGGAGAGGGAACACGTATTGGAGTCACACAGAGAGTTTGGTTGAATTACTGCTTTCGATAAAACAGCTTCAGTTAAAACGTGGATAAAGCATAAGATAAGAAGTGTGTTTGAGGACAATCTGGGGGTGCTACCTACTGACCTGACAGCTGGACCAAAATGTGCTTTTACATCGCCTGAGCCAGCAGATTGTCATGAAAATTATACACCTATGACTAGTCCTGCAGGTTTCGAACCTTGACAATGAGTGTGTTTCTGTGTCTGGCCTCTGGGGGAGGAAGTTTGGGTTTTGTTTTAATTGTAACTGTAGCCAGAAGGTTTGCGGTTCATATCCCATGAAGCACCAGCAAGCCACAGCAGTATAAATGGGTCCATAATAACTCTGATAAGATGATGCTCACTGTTCGTATAGTGCAGTGCCCTAGACGGTCACCTCCATGTGCTCCAGGCTAACAGCGGCCCGGATGCTTCAAGTGCATCTCATCCACACAGGGAGTCAAGAAGAGGATGTTATCCAGCACTGTCATCCTGCATTAACTGAACATCAGAGTAATCAGTGCAGAAATGAGGCCTGGAGTGGCCCTCAGTGGGAGGGGCTTACCTCCTGCGGCCAATCGCTGATAGGCTCGGCCACATGGGGAAACAGGAAGTGACCAATGAGAAGCGGCTAAACCTGACAGACAGAGCACACACGTCTAGATGGTGCCCTCTCTTTGTGGTGTTGCACTTAGCACAACACACCCATGAATAGCGCCTTGGGGTAACTCTACTGTGAAAGGCGCTATATAAAATAAATTAAATTGAATTGAATTAAATTGAGAGCAGCGCATACTGTGGGTCCTACCGAGGGAAGTGGCCGGACTGACTGGTATGCCTTCTTTCTTTTGAAAGTTAATTTTTTCACAGGTTGCTGGTTTTTAGCTTTGCCTGGGAGGCTTAAGGGGCTGCGAGTCACAGCGGCAGCCAAACACCTGGTACATCACTGTGGGGCGTCTTTGTGTTACACTGTGTAGATGCCTAACACAGCAACAAACTCATATAGTGTGCGTGTGTGTGTGTGTGTGTGTGTGTGTGTGTGTCTGTCAGAAAAATGTACTAGCTATATTTCCATTCAAATGATCCGAGACAAACCACAGAAAAGGAACAAGAACTCTTCTAAGTTCTACTAGAGGATGAACTCTTCTACTTCCAAGGGCACAGAAATAAAACAAAGACAATTTATGCTTATTCTACTGATCAACAATGGCACAGAAGGAATCCATGACGGTTTGCCAATTTTCCATTCAAAATGACACATTTTCAGTAGCAAAAGTCAAGTGAACCAAGAGGTAATGCAACGACTGGAATGAATCACTTTAGAAATGAATGACATTAAAGGTGCAGCCCAACAGCACCACGATGAGCAAATAACATAACAGGCTTACATCAATCCTCAGGAAGGGGCGCCTGAGGGGAGCATGCTGATTGGATGTGCATAAACTCCAATCAGAATAGGGCAGGATATGAGCACGTTTGGTCATAAATCAGGTGCCATCCAAACAGTCTATAGCTCAGGTACATCTGCGCGTTTAGGAATTAAGGGTTTTATTAAGCCTGTGTTCAGACAGACTAAAAGAGTAACAGCACAATATAAACCAAAACTGAGAAGGAAAACAAGAAAAAGAAAGGCTATAATTTAGAAAGGATAACACTATTTTGAACAAAACTAGCAAGAAGTTACCTAGATCTACCAAGCACCCAAGCCCAAATTCATTGATGAATCAGGCCCAGTCTGGCCTTATGGTATATATACTCTGAATATGCACGCAATTAACCCTCCAGCAATATCACGCATTACATTACTGTGTGGGTCATGGTGCAAATGTCACACCCGGCTCGTCCAATCCTCCTGTGTGCCACGCCCCCCTCGTTACCTCGTGTTACTTCCTGATTGTAATCACCTGTTGCCTGTTATTTTCGGCTTGTCCTGTGTATTTAGTAGTGTTGTAGTACTCGAGATCGGTCTCGTTCTCGAGACCGGTCTCGAGACCGGTTTTTGAAGGTCTTGGTCTC
>JAODJU010000002.1:20976636-20993614 GCA_026776725.1 Gnathonemus echidnorhynchus | reverse complement strand
ACACGCTGGACAGGATGCCAGTCGACCACAGGACACGAGGCAGGGACACGCTGGACAGGATGCCAGTCGACCACAGGACACGAGGCAGGGACACGCTGGACAGGATGCCAGTCGACCACAGGACACGAGGCAGGGACACGCTGGACAGGATGCCAGTCGACCACAGGGCACAGACACAGGAACAGTTTGGGGTGGGGTGGGGGCGCAGGGGCCAGTGCCCCTGTGACAGCATGCATAGCCCCTCCCGTGCCCCCTCTAAGTACATATGCTACTTGGGTCTGAAATAAATGTATTATTATTACTATTATTATTATTTACATTTATATATGTGGGCTAAAATTTTATGCGCTAGGAACAGGCGAAACACAAACATTAGTTTGTTATTGTTATTTTTAGTGTTTTTTGATACTGTGTGATCCCTTTTGTTTCTTGCCCTGGTTCTTTTGATTTCAGCAAAGTCCCTACGTTTCCCCATAATCCTGCTCTTCCATCCTCTGTCCGTCCTTCCTGGCACATGACAGCTTACATATTTGTATCAAATATGTATCAGTTGTGAAAACTGTAAAGTGTTACTGCAAAGCATTGCATAAATACCTTACTGGTTTAGCTTTTAATAGCTTTTTAATGTTGGCAATCTAGTGTAAGTAATATTTGGAGGACATTAAGGTCAAATGCATCTACCCCCCCAACAGAACAACTGGCCCCAGTCTGCCAGCCCCCCACCCCAGTTGAAATGGTCTAGAACTATACTGCACAGACACACATACAATGGAAAAGTTTCAAACATGTCTGCATGTCTTTGGATGGGGTTGGAACCTCAGACAGGAAGCCGACACATACAGTGGGATTTAACCCCACATCCTGCAGTGTGAGGCAACAGTGTTAATCAAAGAGATACCGTGGAGACATCGTGTAACTTACTGGCATGACTCACCATGGGGAGCAATTCCATTTAAGAATTTAAATGACTAAATTCAGGGGCTCTTTGCCTTCTCTTGATTTAATTTTTCTAATGAAGCTACTCCCTCAGGGTAATAGAGAAAGATAAGATTCTGTTTATATACACCAATAATGTGTCACTCAAAAATAAGTAGTCACACATAATCTCATAATCAGGAAGATCACGGTTTCATGGCTGCACCTACTCAGCGGTGACCAAACAATCACTGCATTTAGGTTCCCCGTCTGTCAAACGATGCAGGGTTTGGGTTTGGGTCTGAGCCATGGACCTGTTTGAAGAGCCCCACTAATGAGCTTTTGGGAAAAGCATGTTTCCTTGAACCACGAGGCATTGCCTTTGAGGTACCTAAAGCAGGTAATTCATTTCCCCTGGGGGCTTTTTAATCTTGCAAGACAAATTAGAGTCTAAAAATCACTTTGTCAACAAATGGCTCATCTTCGGCCTGTGCACCCTGCCTCCTCTTGCCATAATCACAGACGCTGCAGTGAGATGGAGTGGCGAGACAAAGCGAGCGGTTGTAATTAACGGTGGGGGGGGGACTGGAGGCCTCTGGCTAGCTTCAGTATACAGGGACAGTGCCTGAATGACTACGCATCACGCTAATGGCTAGCATTAGCGCCGCTGAGGCCTTATAAACAAGTACAGCCATCACAGAGCATGCTAGTGGCAGGGTGCTAGCGACTGGCAAACTTTGGCCAACCAGCAGGCCCACAGTGCCCCTCTCAGGCAGACCCCATCCCACTCCTGCACCCCCATGGGGAACTCCCGCTGGCGAGAGTCAGCGTTTTTTTAAACAAAACCGCCCGGCTGATAAGCGGACGATTTAAAATGGATTGTCTCGCTCCAGTGTGGAAGCCACATGCGAGCGTGTGTGTGTGTGAGTGAGTGTGTGTGTGTGTGTGTGTGTGTGTGTGTGCACGCATTTGCTGGGGCCTCAGAGTGCTGTGAAATGCGGTGTGTCTGTTCGCTGCCGCTGAGCTTTGGCGCGGATAGCAGACACACTCACCGATGCCAGAGATATGACAGCCAGAGGCAGAGGTGAAGATAGCTTCTGAGCACAGAGAGCCTTAGGACTGTCCATCTGTAGCAGAGGGCAGGATAGTTGGCCAGGGGCAGGTTTATTGTTCTCAAAAAAGTAATTTTTGCCCCCCCAGATGTTCAAAAATCTAAATAAATAGCTAACAAATAGAGTCAGAGGATGGTAGCTAGCTAGCAGGTTAGCAGAACATGCTGTTTCAGCATCTCCTAAGTAAGGAATGTATTTAATATTTAGTGTAGTGACTTTGTGTCCAACAGGGGGCCCTAAACTTCAGGGGCTCCAGGAAAAAGCATGTTTTTTCTCTAGAGAAAAAGTGCACCAAACCCTTATGGTGCCAGTAACACGTCCACTGAGTGAAAGATGAGTGAAGATCACGCAGGCCATCGTGTGGACGGGCTGGCTGAGAGGCTGGGTATAAAAAAGTGCCCCCTTGTGTGTGCAGTGCGCAGTGATGGGGGTGGGTCTGTGACTGAGGGGCTTCCTGTCTGTGTCTCATGCGTCTCTCTGAGTTTTACCCTTAAGACAGAAACCTATTTTAAGCCGCCTGGAGAAACAAGCTGGTCTATTAAATATGCAGCGTTTCCTGGAAATGTTAACACTTTAGAATAAAAAATATGATCTTAGTAAATAAGTTGTGTTTTCAAAATAATGTTCCTCTGTGGAATCAGCTGGAAGGAAAAGTAAATGAATTTAATTGAATGCAAATTAGTCTAACAATAAAAACAATGCAAAAGTCTGTACCTAAGTTCTAAAAGTTCTACTCAAAACTTATATTCAGCAAAGAAATTCCTTATTTTCTCTCATGTCATGTGATGAACCCATTGGCTTTTGCAGTACAATTTAAAATGATTCTCCAGATGACCTCACTGGCTGGGTCTCCACCCCTTCTTCTGTAATGCCCATAACTCCTGCCCTCCAGATCTGCCCTCACACCTTTCTCAGACACATTTTCTGGGATTAAGAAGCATTTTGTGTAATATTTTCAACATGTACAGGTCAAATGTGGAGGATCACTATTTTAAAATATAAATGAATTCTATGATATTGTATCATATAAATCTATGTTACCATTTCCTCCAACTTGGTCCATGATGTTTTAATGGCTTGTGGGAGCTTTACTTTACAAAAAATGTTCTGAGGGCAGAATGAAAAATGGTTCAGAGAGATAACCAATCAGATTGCAGAGAAGGTGGGTCCAAACAACTGGAGGAGGTAGGACCAAGGCATCTGATTGGTTGGTCCCACCTCCTCTACGTGCATGAACCCACCTCCTCTACAATCTGATTGGTTATCTCTCTGAACCAATCATTTCTTGTCCTGCCCTCAGAATATTTTTGTGTAAGTAAAACTCCCATTAATGTTTTAATGGTCTTCTCCACCAGCAGAGATCATATGCATCTATACTCTTTTTGCCAAGATTCTTCATAATCCAGCTTTCATCTCCATAGAGTCACAGATAATACCATATTCTGAGAAATTCTGACCATTTTTAGAGATAACTCAATCTTTGTCCAGTGTTGTTCCATCAACACACTGACATGTACTGAAGGCTGTTAAGGTTCCTTCCTTCTGTCTTTAGCCCACGTTTGTCTACTTCCAGTCCAGCTTCTCTCTTTGTATGTTCTGCGTACACGTTGAACTCCTTTACCAATCTGGATTGAGCCAGTTTCTCCATATTCCCTCCTAGTGCAGGGATGCCCGTGTGCCTTTCCTGGTGGGGGGTGGAGAAGGCCTCCCATCCCTTCCTCTGTGCCGTTAGAAGCAGCTCTCCTGATGTCTGCTCAGCTATGAGTCATCATCAGGTGATTTTTACCCAAAGGCCTTTACAAAATCGATGCACCCATTTGCAAGTTTGGATGAAGCACCTTCAGCCATCCGCGGCTGTGGTAGCAGGACCCTGGAGGGCAGTGGGTCAGTAATCTTGGTGGGTCCCTGCTGTGCCGGAGCCTGGACTCGGGAAAGCGCAGCACTGACACAGGTAATTCATCAGCAGAGCAGAGGCTAAGCACAGCTCTCCATTTTGTTGACAGACCGGCAGGTGGGGGGGGCATTATACGAAATAATGGTGGTTCTGCCTAAGAAAAAAAAATCACCTGCCAACAGGAAAAGAGCAAAACAAAACTCAAACTGAGATCCGTCACAGCAAACCAAACATCTGCCAAAGCAAACATCAAACCATATAAACAAACCTGGGGACTGAGACCCCCCCACCTCGGCCCACCACCCAACACATTGCCCTGCTGTCCAGTGTAATGAGGCTCAGATGTCTGCTGTGATCTTCACATACGTGTGGAGGGAGCAAACCCTGGGCTTGTCCTTCAACCCACATGAATATAACTTCTCCAATGAGAGAAACGTTCAGGTACAACAGGACCACAGACCAACAATAAAGTACTATTAAAAACACATTTTAGAACCAAACATGTTTATTTCATTAATATTTGATCATTAATAACAATTGGGCTTGATAACGATCAGCTAAGCATCTTCTGCTTCAAAGAATGCACATTTCCTAAATAAAGATTGCATAATTAATTAACTTGCCTCAGAAATCCCTGCGGATATCCAGGACCAAAAACAAATCCAAGTTGTGAGGAGGTTAGATAAATAGTTCCAGCTAAGCGTACTTCAAACATAAAAGTGTGGAAAAGAAAACATGAAATAAATGAATTTATTTAAAAAACCAGGACATACAATAAAGAATGCTGAAAGCAGACCATACCCCCCCCCCCAAAAAAAAAAAACCCTCTCTCTCTTTATCTCTTTATGGGGACTGAAAAAATGTCACCTGAAGCTCAAAATAGCAGGGTTTTATCGCATATCACATTGTGTCTGTACCTTTGGTCCCCGCAATGTAATGTATACATAATCACACACACATCCACACACACACACATTATTTAAATGTTTAAAGCAGGTGTAACTGCTTGTTACCATGACCACCAAGAGTTAACAGTCAATGGCTGTTTCTACTGAGGCATCAAGATCTTTGAAGTCTAAGACAGAAGCCCCAGAGGTTTGCTCTGCATGATCACAAGGCAACCCTAGCGCCTCACAGTGGTTGTTTTGTGGCATATCCCATCACCTGTAACTGTGGCATGGACTTGGTGTGCAAAGCACGCTGCCCGCATGTTTGCCGCATGACGGATGTCGTGAAATCTGATTCCCCGAGATGGGCCGTCTTAATTGGGTGAGTTTCTGCCTCGCCATAATTGCCCTTGATCAAATCTTGTTGGTCTGCCCATCCACAGCAAAGCCATCAATCTTAAACCCTAAATCTCTCTGGGAAAATGATGATGGACAGCTCAATTAGGGTTAAGGGTTGGGAAGAGATTATGTTGGGATTATATGTTAGGGTCCAACAGCTTGTTATGAGAAACAGATACCCAAGCAGTTCAGGGTGCCCTATTATCCCCCCTCCCCTGGAATATTTCCTTCTATATTGCTTTCGGGACCACAGAGAATCCAAACAGCGACATGCGCTATTTTTTCCCATTATATTACAGATTAGCCCTAAATAATGGATTAAGGACATAATCAATAATGCATAGTCGTATCTCTGTTTATCCCCAAGCTGTACAGTCCCTTAAATTCGCTGACAAAAGCTGAAAGCATCTTTGCAGACTAAAAAAAATCACACTTGATTATTCATGCTAGATGAAACGACCCTGCAGGATTTGACTGGCGCGGTCAGTCGTATTTTTCTTGTCGTCCTTGTATGTAGCATCTACATTTTAATAAGGTATTTATCACAGGCTGGTAATATCTTCTAATATTCAACAAACAGCTCCCATTGAGGACTCCGAGTATGTAACTGCTATCTCAACTTAACTTACCTTTCTACATGTGAAATTCCATTAAGTGCCTATATTTATTATTTCCCCAGCTACAATAAAAAGTAATCGGATTGCTTTTTGTAGAGAGCGAACAGTAACCTAATTTCAGTCTCTGACAACAGAAAAGCAGGACATTGGACACAGCCGTCCCTGCAGAGTGTCACATTAAGTGAAGTTAACCCAAAGGTATTTGCATTGGAAAGACAATTAACTTTGGGGGGACTTTTTCAGAAGTGATAGAAGCCATCAGGGCCAGATATTTTGCCGTTTTTATGGGAGTAAACAGGCGATGATGACAGGGAGGTTCCTGTCTGTCCCCAGCTCCACCAGCCGGGTGTTTAATAGGGACCAATGACCCAAAGGCCATCTCCAAAGCTGCCTGGATATTTGCTGATAACAGACAATAACAAAAAATGACCATAGGAAATAGCTTATTTAATTCCTAAAAATAGTCACAGGAAATACTCTCTGGAAAATGGGGGCTTTGATTTTAAAAAGCACTTTCCAGGAGTTGTTAATAAATGTTCATTTCCTGGGCTTTGTTTAAGCGGTATTTTCCTGGCTGAAAAGACCCCGACATTTGTTGAAAAAAGATGATTTTCGTCTCAACTCAGGAACAGCTATGAATGTTTTATTCCAGAATCATCTTCAGTCTTGGATGTTTTGGTTCTGTTTGGAAAGATGGGTGCCCCCAATGTTGGGAGGAATATGCAATTCCATGGTCCCCTCTCAAGTGCTTCTTTTCTGCTAAGAGGGTTAAAAAGGATGCGTTCCATCCCAGCCTGACCCTCAAATCCGTGAGTTGATGACAGGGTGTCAGGATCATGCGTGAGGGGGTGTGATTTCGCTTCCCAATTTGACCTTCACCATGAGAACATGGAACTTCAGCGGAAAGATACATTTACACAAACACATAGTCATAAAACAAGAAACTGCTGTGGAAAAACATCACCTCAGAAGCTAGGAGGACATTGTACTGGGTTACCATTCCAAGGGACAAGTCGTCACTATCCTAAGTCCTTTGATGACAGAATGAACTTCACATCAGACCTGCAGAATATCTTCCATGTTGTCCTCCATCTTGGGCTCAGTCTCCTAAGCATTAGCTCTGTCATTCCACGATGCATCTATATCGATGAGCCCCATTCATTCACCCTGATAGCTGATACTCTGTTCTCTTTTGCTTCATCCCTGGTAACCGAGACCAAAGTGCTGGTGTCCCTCTCCTGTGGAGCATGCTAAGTCCTGTGTGACATGGTTCTGTTCCCGGCCCCAACCCGAGATGGTGTCACTCCTCATTCATGTTGCTATGCTACTGATAGCACTAGAACAGGGGTCTCCAACTCCGGTCCTGGAGAGCTACTAACCTTTAGGTTTTCTATCATACCCAGCTTCTAATGAGCCACACTAGTTCTCAGGTAAATACCAGGAGCAGGTGTGGCTCATCAGAAGCCAAGTAGGATAGAAAACTTACTGGATAGTAGCTCTCCAGGACCGGTGTTGGAGACCCCTGCACTAGAACATATATCGTTCTGGATGGAATCAGCTACAAAACCCATACCCACGTTTAACGGCACATGGTGCAGCAGGTAGTGCCTCCATCTCAGTGGTTGTGGATTTGAATCATGTGGAGTTTTTAAGTTCAATAGAAACATGGAAACCCTGGAAGATTCGGGGGGGGGCAAGGTGACATGTATAGAGATTTTCTAGCTATGCTCCTTTCTCAGAGTACACACAGACACACAGAGGTGAAAGGAAGTCTGGGGGATGCAGTGCAAGGCCAGCCTTATATCCAGTGCTCCTAGAGCAGTGTTTCCCAACCCAGTCCTCGGGGAACCCCGGACAGTTACCTGAGGACTGGGTTGAGAAACACTGTCCTATAGCAATTGGACGGGGGGGGAGGGGGGGGAGGGGTGATCAGGGCCTTGCTCCAGGGTCCACTGGTAATATCACTCTGGCAGCCCTGGGATTTGAACTGGTGACCTTCTGGTCACAAGCACCAAGTCTTGACCTACTGAGCCATACTTGGCCCCCATAAGCTTTATACCGGTTTCCTCAGGGTATTCTTTTTCCGCTCTGCCCTCTGCACCTTCACCCCGGTGCTGGATAAGAGGGTGGGAGATGGTTGGAAATTTAAATGTGAGATATGCAAGTTTCTTTCAACAAACATCTTTCAACATCTACACAACAGTTAAATACACTTAGATCCACAGACCATAGCTTTCTGCTATAATTACCCACAGCTTTAGTTCCTGAGTGGCACAGCAAAGACCGGAATGCAGGGTTTCGATCGGAAATGGGCTCAGGGTGTTTGTTTTGCCACATTTACCGTACGGGGCGGGTCTAAAACCACACAGAAACCCGCAGTTTCATAGTAATGAACCTGCGAAATAGGAACTGTCCACTTTGTTAATGGCTTAGAAGGAAAAGCCTGATTTTATGGATCTGATAATCACAGATTTATAATCCTTAGTAAAACCAATCAGTCACACGTGGCTTTCCCTGTTCCAGCTGTAGACGGTTTCTCCCAGAAAAGCTCACGGCAGTGCAGTCCAGCAACTGCTCAGGCTGGTATGCAGAAGCGCAGCACGTCAGTGTGACACAGCACACCCTATGCAGCGACGGCAGCACTCCATCGTGCGCTGGACATTCTACACTCCTGGTCGGTGGTCCAGCTCGGGAGCCATTGCACACTCTTCACCGGTGACCACGTCAAGAGCAGAGGGCAGTGGGCGGCTCAGTGGTCATTGGTTCAAATCACACGCTCGGTGGAGTAGCCACGTCTGCGTTGGGCCCTAGAGCAAGGCTCCTATGTAATGCCCCCGGGGAGCTGGATGGATGGCTGACCCAGTGCTCAGACCCCAAGCGTCACTCTCACCTCTATATGTGTGTGTGTGTGCCTTTAAAAGGAGAGCATGCTGGGATATGTGAAAACTAACACACTCCATTGTTACATTGTGCCTGTACTTCTGCAAATAGCAAATAATTTCTTAGCTTTCTGTCATAATACTTTGCACTCCTAAAGGCAGAAGTGTACAGTTGCATGTAAGATGCTGGTTATGGGTGCCCTCACTACAGCAGAACCCCAGCCACTCATATTCAGGAGAAGAATGACAGGGTATGTTAAGCACAAGGTGTACAAGGGTTTGTATTTCAAGAGCATGACATCTTTGCAAAGATAATAAGGCAATGCAGGAAATTTATATAGCCACTAGATGGCTACAAGAGCAACCATCCATTCTAACTGCTTATCCTGCTCAGCACTGTGGGTTTCTGGAGCTGATCCCAGGAAGCAGAGGGCATAGAGCTGGGGGATACAGTAGAGAAGATGCCAGTGCATCACAGGGAATATACATGCACACAAAGGAATCCCATCAGACCTGGGGAAAACATTCAAACTGCACACACATTAATGACGGTGGTATTCAAACCTTCAGGGAAGTACAGGGCTAACCACTGAGCCATTATGTCATCCCAAGAGGGACAGATAAATTAATTAAAAATGTGCTACACTGCACAATAATATGCCTGTACAAATGTACACCTCTACCTGTCTCTAGAAAACATGAATTCTTCTGCCAGAAGTATTATTTTATCAAAAAAGAATATAGTCAGCCTTAGCATTTCTCTCTGTATTTTCCTTACATTTTGTATTCCAGTCAGCACAACTCGTTTCCCGCAATTAAGTCCATGTATTTGTAAAGGGAAAACTATAGCTGACCTTTCATCCAGCTCTGGGTTAATGAGTTACCTTTAGGATATAGGTGATTTATAGTGATTACTTCTGTCGTTTGCATGGAGTGACTTTTGCAATTGAAGAAAGTAAATTAAATGAAGTACACTTTAGTGACATCTAGTGGGAACAGACGGACAATACAGGGCAGTCAGCATTGATTTTTCAAACGATAGATAGATAGATAGATAGATAGATAGATAGATAGATAGAGTCAATGAGCAGAGAAATAAAGATCGTGAGCATACATTTGTTTTAACTTTTTGTGCTTTTCCTGTGATACCTGAAAATACCATACCTTTCTCGGTTTTTAATGCGAACCGAACAGTGAAGGCATGAGTACCAGTCAGAGGACGGTTGACTTACTTCGGCCCAGCATTGCTGCCATTGAAAGTACCAGAATGTGTCAAAATCAAGGGAAATGGCCTGATAAAGTTACAAATTACACACATAATATTTCACGTTACTTTTATACGCTTTTTTACAGTATATGTTTTGCTTCATATAATGTACGCATGATGTGTACTTATAATTTACATCAATACAGCAGTCTTTCGCGGGGAATCGCCAGGATGACTTGACAAATACATTTGGCGTGTTTGGTTATAAAACACGTTCGCCTTCATTCGAAAATCAGACTGACAGCGCTGTTCTGCTTATACGTTGCCTGTACGCGGCACCATTTTGGATCCACTTCCGCATCATTTAACTCGTTAATCATATGCGCTGATAAGAGCCAACATGGCCACCACCACCCGCTCCGTGGACGTGTGATCCAGGGCGCCCTCTAGACAAGAGCAAATGGTCTAATCATGTGGCAGGATTATTTCTGTTAAATATTTTTATTAATTAAAAATAAAATAATTTTAATATACGATAACAGGCTACATCGTAGTACTGAAACTTAAGAAGTTTTTTCATAAATAAATAAACCATTAGGGATAAAAATGCACTCAAAACCTCCCTGATCACGTGCGGAACGGGAATGGGGGTATCACGTGATCAGGTAAACGAATGGTGACTACCCTGATCACGTGTCAGGGGTGCTTTCTCTGAGTGTTGACGTGACTATTCGTGTTTTTTCTGTGTATCGTCTGTGAATATATTGTAATAATAAAAGTGGGAGTTTTTGAGGCCGACCCTGATCACGTGTCGTAGGTCCTGTCAGGGTCTGTGGAGTTTTCGTGACTGTTAACGTTCTTTCTGTGTGTCGGCTGTGAATATAATATTGAATAATAAAAAGAGGGAGTGTGCGAGGCCGACTCTGCTCACTTGCCTGGGAGCGCTCTCAGGTTCTGTAATGTTTACTTGACTGCTAACATTATGTGGATCATTTTGTGAATATCGGTCTTTGAAGCCGATCCTCGTCACGTGTCGGGGGTGCTCGTAGGACCTGTGGCGTTTACGTGACTTCTTTCTGTGTGTCGGCTGTGAATATAATGTTGAATAATAAAAGAGGGAGTGTTTGAAGTCGACCCTGGTCACGTGTGGGGGGTGCTCTCCGGGCCTGCCGTGTTTACATCGCTGCGCTCAGGAGCGGCCGGCGGGGAGGACTTGCTTCTTGTATCCGCGCTATGCGCGTCGTCTTTCGCCGTCGGTCGGTTAAAAAGCCGGTCGCGCTACCCGCTACGCCGAGCAAGTAAGACATCGCCGAGGAGAAGGAGCCGAAGCGTCGCCGCGGTTCCGGCGGCGGGCTGGGGGTGCTGGTGTCCGACTCCGTTAGCTAGCTAGCGTCTGACTGGCTGCATCTATGGAGGAGCTGGCCGTGGAAGTCCGAGGGGTGAGCGGAGCCTTTTACAAGGTGGGTACCCTTCCTGGGAACACATCTCTCCACCACCGACGAGGAACTGACCGCCTCCGTGGGCTGCCTAGTTACGCAGGCCGGTTCGCAATAACTGGGTGTCGCTGTACGGCTGCGGCCCGCTTCGACGCCCTGGCGGAGAGGTTCCCGGGGGTGGAGGCTCCGAGCTGGGCATAGGCTCTCCATTGCTCCGGGAACAGGACATAACTGTGAATCAGCTTCGTACATTTTTAGCCATGTATCGATGGCATTTTGTTATTTTTTCGACGTACCAGCCATGCCAGGCCGCCTGCCTTCTTACCCGTTCGGCTACGTACTGGTTTGGTATCGGTTTTATGAATTCGTCCTCGGAAAATTTGCATGCCGCAGCCCGGTTTTGCATATCGTAGTGTTTCATGCATGTGTATCGCAACGCGCCTTCTACACAGATACGTTTGTGAAAATTGTTTCCAGTAAATGGGGCAGGTTTTAAAGCCGGGTGCTATTCCTGGCGGTACACAACAGTTAATGGAACAGGGAATATAGCGCCTGTCCCTGTTTTCACTCAGATAGGGAATATAGCGCCTGTCCCTGTTTTCACTGGGATAGGGAATATAGCGCGTGTTCCTTTTATATCCACAGATGTATATTTTTAAGTGTTATTTGTTTAATGCATTGTTTTTATTTGTCCCTTATACATATGTACACTGTTCACAGTTTGGAACACGTCAATGCAAACTGTACCGAATATAATTGTGTATGTGACGAACAAAAGTATGGAAAAAACCTTAGGATGCTGTGTACCTCCTCATGGTGGAGGTATATTTGCTGTGTTAGGTGCTGATGTGAATTCCTGTGTTCTGGGCATCTAAATTAGGTTTAAAATGGGACAGATCTCTCATTTTGGTCAGAAGACCTTTTACTGTATAAAAAGTCTTAGCCTCGTTGTCGCTAACCTTTGTCCTGACTTTGCATTGCAGGCTTTCGTGAAAGACGTGCTCGAATCGTCCGTTACCGTGGCCTTCGAGAATAAGTGAGTACGAAACCCTGCTTCCCCAAAAAGTAAAATGTGCTATTTATTGCATTTAGCACATCATTTTAATTGCTCTTAATTGGCCGCTGGGGGCAGTTCCCCTAGAAGATAGACAGTTTGAGGTGGTGTTTCAGTTTGGCCAAGTGCATGTTTGAATTAAGCCTGGTAGCGAGCCCGGCTCCGGCCGGATCTGTGGAAGTAAATTTGATCACAGCCGGATATTGCTACAGGCTACATGGAGGGGGAGTTGGAGAGGATATTGATTTATCTTCCTTTTCCTGTCATGCTTTTCAGACCGATGGTTTGCTGTAGTGTTCATTTTTATTACTTTATTTGAATCTTTAATCCTTTTCTTGCCACCTCCCTCAGCTGGCAGCCGGAGCGTCAGGTACCCTTCCACGATGTCCGCTTTCTCCCACCCACGGGCTTTCAGAAGGAGATCAATGAGAGCGACGAGGTCGAGGTACGTGCCACGAGCCAGGGCCTTTGGGGCCCGGCTGACACGCAGCACAGCAGGGAGGTGTGTACGCTAATTAGCAAACGCTCTGCATGGGAATTGTGAATTCTGTTAATGGAGACGTCTCTGGGTGGGGGTGGGGAGGTGTCTAAGTAGTTAAAATATGATGTGTGAAACTGCAGGAATGAATGACCATGACATACTTATGTAACATATGTTATTTAGTTAAGCCTTGTCTGACCATTCAGAGCACCTTATAGCAAGCAACACGTAAACTGAAAACATACTAGTGATATGTGCTAAAGAACACTCCTTAAAAAAATTAAAGGATGGTGTAAACGCAGGTGCATGCTGCCATTTTGTGTGATTGCTTCTGCAAAACTCCAATATTTTTGTGCAAGTTTGGATTGCTTGAGTCGGTTTTACCTTACCCAAGAGCTGCTTGTAATTTATTATCGTTTTGACATTTAAAAGCCTGAACATAGTGTTTCTGACCAGAATTCCAGTTTGGACCTGAGGATCAGAGCCGTCACTGCGTAGCAGGAAGTTGGTCTCTGTGGTAGTTGTATGGAAATGCTCTCTGTAATGCTACCGTTTGCCGCCAGGTGTACTCCAGAGCCAACGACAAGGAGCCTTGCGGCTGGTGGCTGGCCAAGGTCAGGATGGTGAAAGGAGAGGTGAGCTTCTCTCTCCTCTGTGTGTGTGGGGATTTTTTTCCCCTTTGGGAGAGTCTGCTAACTTCCCCTAGCTATTGCTTTTGCATAGTGTATATTTCTAATAGAATCAACCATTTGTAAAAGGTATCGTCCCTCCACCCCGACTCGCAGTTTTACGTGATCGAGTACGCGGCCTGCGATGCCACGCTCAACGAGATCGTCACGCTGGAGAGGCTGCGGCCCGTCAACCCCAACAAGGCGGCCACCAAGAGCACCTTTCTCAAGGTGCGGCTGGACGTTCCAGAGGACCTGCGGCAGATGTAAGAGGCTCCGCCTCCCACCCCACCGAATACACAGCTACTGCTCACAGCCACTGCAGACCGCTGCACTCATTATTGCTCCCTGCTCTGGTCAGTTTTCACCTCGCTCCAATTAAGTTGCTTACCGCTCACTCCAAAAAAGAAAACAATATACATTATATTTTAATTTTAGCTTAAACTGTAGCCTGGCACCAAAATAACTGAGCAGCAGGATCCACATTCAAGCAGCAAGATGCACTAACAAAATAAAAGAAGCCATCTGAAAAATTAAATTAATCACAGGCCTAATTAAATAAATATAAGCTACGAGAGGTGCAAGTTTTAAAACTAAATTAACTGTTAGGCAAATCCTTTAATTATGACTTAAAATTGACTTGCCTTAACTCAAATTCCTTTGAGTTTACATAAAATAACATATGGTTTACATAAAATTAGCCTGTATTTCCTGTCAAATGTCCTTTAAATAAACTACAAAGAAGAATTGTCATGCTTCAAATGCATTGTCTGAGCGGGTCCAGTACGGGTCCGGTACCGCTCCGGTGTGCAAAAGTGGACCGAGACAGAGCGACAGATAAGGTTTTTCCAAATATGCCGTTCCTCGCTCAACCAAAATCCGTCCGCTCCTGCTCCACGCTCGCTCCTGCTCCACGCTCGCTCCTGCTCCACACTCGCTCCTGCTCCACGCTCGCTCTGCTCACATGCCCGGGTGGAAACTGGCCAAGCAAGACCAGCCACTTGTGGCTGTCTGCATATCGGCACATTTCATGACTTATAAGGAAGATCATCATCATTTTCTTTCTTGTAACGCTGTTTACTGTCATAACATTTCTGAAACAACGGTATTCCATAAGTAAATGTGCTCAGTGCTGCCCATGCAGACTCTCCCTTTCTGTGGCCCAGAGACCCTGAAATTGCAGGCTGCACGCTCAGCCTCTAGTGCTGCCTCCTCAGTTAAGCACCCAGAGCCACCTCCTGCTTTCGTCCTCTAGGTGTGCGAAGGACTCTGTGCACAAAGACTTCAAGAAGGCCGTGGGTGGCTTCAGCGTCTCGTATGATTCCGAGAAGAAGCAACTGGTCATCCTGGTAAGCCTGCGCGGGCCCCCCGTCCTGCCCCCAGGGAGATCACCCCAGCCACCCGTCCCCCCCATCTCATATTCTGTCTCACTCCAGTCGGTTAACGAGGTGACGAGCAAGCGGGCGGCCATGCTGAGCGACATGCACTTCAGGAGTCTGCGCACAAAGCTGACCCTGATGCAGCGGAACGAGGAAGCCAGCCGGCAGCTGGAGGTATCTACCCCGGCTCCTGAGGCATCTCTCACGCTCTTCAGCCGGAACGTAGGGACGCGGCTTCAAACTTTGAGTTGTTATGCCGTCGAACGCTATGATGGCGTAATGGCTGCCGTGGAACTATGGCTGCACAATGTCGCATCGCAGTTATATAGCACATGCACAATCATCACCAAGGCTTTAGATAAATGTTTGTCCAGATGCCTGTTTCAATACTATACAGACATTTACTTGCGCTCAAAATTTGGTAAGCAGATCAATAATGCACCTAAAATATTAATGGAAGGCATATTATGACACCCAAAAGTGAATCTGTATAAATTTGGCGTATTTAATTTAATAAATGTGTCTGACTTTAAATTGCGAAAAGTACCACCACACCACCAACATGTTTTTGTGTTGTTTATCCAGCTGGCAGCGATGGGTTTCCTCTTTAAAAGGTGTTTTAATGCTTTAAAGGCTGTTGATCTGTCCCTTTCTTCACCGCTACTTCAGTGCTTATCGCTTCCATGATTTACCAAAGCAGTAGTATGTGGCATGCTCCGCTAACCAAATTGATTAAACACAGATATGCAAAATTTATACAGATTACTCATTTTTGGGAGTCACAATACGCATCTCATTAATATTTTAGGCATACTACTAATGTGTTTACCAAATTGTGACTGTAAGGAAACATCGGTATAGTATTGAGATCATGCAGCCCTACATGCAACCCTGAGAGAGGCCACAGTTGTTCTAAGAAAAACTTGGTGTTTACCGCCACGGAAACTATGTATTTGTGTTAAGCCCCTGAGGTTTAGGCTCCCTATTGCCCACAGACAGTTACTACCCTAAATATTAAATAAATGCGCTCCTTATTTAGGAAGTGCTGAAGCATCATGTTTTGCTAACCAGCTAGCAAGCTATAATCGGACTGTACTCACTAGCAATTTAGTTTTTCAGATATCTAAACGGGGGGGGGGGGGGGGGGGGGCGGGTGCTATAACATGTTATAGACCAGCTTCCATTATGGCTGGATGTATATGGTAAGTCTCCTGAAGCTGGTGCACTTCAGAGGTCATCAGCTATACAAATAGGTCAGGTGTTTAGAACTTTTCTTTAAGCAAAACGCCGTGCTGTATCTCTAAGCGAATTTGCGTGGGGTTCCTGTATGCAGAGCTCCCGGCAGCTGGCCTCCCGCTTCCACGAGCAGTTTTCCGTCCGGGACGACCTGATGGGGCTCGCCATCGGCACCCATGGCGCCAACATCCAGCAGGCCCGGAAGGTCGCCGGGGTTACCACCATCGACCTGGACGAGGAGACTTGCACCTTCCACATCTACGGAGAGGTACCGTCATTTTCCCCCTTCTGACGAATTGCTTTAGTCGATGAGTCGTTTTTGTGTTTTCCTTGAGTGAGATCGGACAAGCCGTTTGTTTTTCTTGATGGGAAACAAAGCCTAACACCAACTGTGTCTGCGGTGAGGAGGGGGGTTGTTTGGTTATCCCTTGGCCTCTGGAAACGACGCAGCTGAGTAGAACTCCTGGGAGAAGATCCAGTAGCCTAACAGCTGCGGAATGAGTATGCAGCGAGTGGGCCGCCAGCTCCGCTAGTTGCCAGGCCTGCCTTGTGGTGGCAGTTCATTTTAAACCGGCACCGGTGGTGTTCTGCCGTAGGACCAGGAGGCCGTGCGGAAAGCCCGAAGCTATCTGGAATTCTCCGAAGATGTCATCAAAGTTCCCCGGAATTTAGTAGGTATGTAGAAAAGCCCTCTGTCGCCACCCTTTCTTGTCTGCAGGGTCTTCCATCACTGACTCATTACTAGAGCCCGACCGATAAAGGATTTTGAAGGCCGATACCGATACAAATATTTGTTGGTTTTAAAATCCGATAT
>JAODJU010000002.1:20852598-20863156 GCA_026776725.1 Gnathonemus echidnorhynchus | reverse complement strand
AACCTGTGAGGTGAACTGCAGAGGTCTTACGAGGATGGGGCGGGGGGCGGGGGGGACAGACAGCACACCTCATGTAAACGTGACACATGGGACAGGGAGGGTCCAATACCTTCAGGGTGAATTGCACGCACTCGTGACGTGACAATCGATATTTGTGGTTTAGCCTCACCCCTGCCAGCAGCTTTTTTGCAGGACACTCCCGTCCCTCTAATGAGCTGCTTGATGTTCCGTGCCGTTCGCGAGACGTCTGCCATGGAGAGCAAGCTCAGGTGACTCATTGCCATGGGAAGAGCCCAGCCCTGGAGAGCGGCCTGGCCCAGGATGCGTGTCACCATTACGGTGGGAGGGACTCTGATTAGCACACCTTATGGTGTCACGCAAGACACAGTGCCTGCCTCTCTCATCAGGTGCACGTTATTCCAGAACGTTCTCCTGGCTGCAGTTAGCGCGTGTTTGTCACTATGGAGATCATGATCCCCAGCGAGGATACCCCTGTGCCTTGCAGTCCCACCTCCCGGCTCTGGGTGTCGCTCTGCCTTCATACTCCAATTAATCATTTTCTCCAAAACCACAACTGTGATCGGCGCTGAAATCTGGAAATCCAATCTGGACGGAATTAAAAGGTTAGGTTTCGATGATATGTGGCATTCCTCTAGCATAAATAGCTAATCAAGCCGTTCTTTAGATCTACCCCCAAAATCTGAAGCGCTGATATCGGAAGCTTATGATGATGTCTTCATGAAGTCTCCCGGCATCTAAGGGGCAGGGTATTGGTTTGAAACCCAGCATGCCCCCACTGTCTGCATGCAGGAGTGTTATTCCGCATCAAAGCGTGTTTGTTTTACCATTAAACCCTGGCCCTGTCCTCAGTACAGCCCACTCAGCTTTTTATGGCGTCTTTAAAACTCCATCACCAATCATCGGCACTGTCATTTTAATCTCCCGGCTCAGTGTCTCACCACCCTGTGTTAGAGTGGTGAGGGGGCGACCACGGCAACGAGGCCTGCCGTGTCGGATCCCAGACTCTGGTCCATGCTGGGGGGGAAGCATTTCAGCATCCTGGCAGATGGATAGATTATTTATACACCAGCCAGAACCCCCTCTTCCTTATTTTAGCTTAAGTAAGAGTTATTTATAACACTGAAAAAGTGTGTGGGGGGGTCCTTTACTTTTACTTTAATGTTGTACAGCTCCTAACCTTGCCCTCCGCTCCACTGGAGTTCTCTATGTACATTTATATGCAGGGAGGGTGGGAGGGGGTTGCAATTCATCTTGCTGTGTGAGACTGTAAAGGTCTATAAGGTGGCCGTATTTTTGAAGCGTATATGAGGGATGTAGCGGCGAGGGCAGGAAAGGTCGGGAATATCTGTGCGCTTTTGCAAGTTATTTATGTGGGCATATATCTCTTTTATTTGTGGGCATCAAAGAAAAAAGCACAGAGGCCACATGGTGGGAGAGCCCTCCCCCTCAGCACACACACATACACACACACGCACACATGTGAGGCAGGACACCACACTCTCCAACAGACAGAGGCGCTCATCTGTCCTCGTAAGGTGAGCGCGGCTAATTAGCGAGCCGCTCGACCTACATCGCACTGGCTGTTTCCATGGGAACGGAGCCGCGGGCACCTTGAAGAACTGAGACCGTGAATGACGTTAAATCCACGTGTTTGGCTTACGGGAGGGGGGCCTCACCCCATACGAGTGACCCAGCCTGCAGGAACCCTACATTAGCCAAGCCATGGTTAGAGGAAGGACCTTCGCGGGTGCTGTGGTGACAGGTCACGATGAAACGTGTGTATGAAACAGTATCTAAAAGATGGTAACATTTAAGGTTTCTTGTCCAAAACAATACTGATCTATCTGGGGTGTAAAACCTAGATGGAACATTTTTCAGTTTAAGGCAATGAAACACCTCTAGCAACAGGGGTTTGCTTTCTTAGCCCTTGGTGCTAACAGACACCCGTCTGCAGCTGGATTATCAGACCAAATGCAGCGAGGTCACTGGGAGTTACTTGTCTTCAAGTGAATGTGGAATTAAAGTTTGATGGAAGCAGGTATCAGACGCATGCTTGTCACAATCCAGTTACCCACTTGACCTTTGAACTCTGTCATCTTCCACTACAGCATGTGTATCAGGTGGCTTGACCGTGATGACAGTGATTCCATAGATAATGGCTTCTGGGGCCTATGTGAACTGTGACCTATGTGAACGCTCTTGTACCCGCTGCAGTCAATCCCCGCTTTTGGATGTGTGTCGGGGGGGGGGGGGTCATTTATTTCCCCTGGACCAGTGAGCTACTGTTGTTTGAACAAGATAAATATTTGTCACATTTCCATCATACCACTTAATGAAAGCCTTCCAGACTCACAAAATCCCAGTATTCAGTGTGACAGATCATCAGCATTGTCAACAGACCCTTTAGGGCGTGAGCCAGGGCCCAGCAATGTGAAAGTGTTGGACAAAGCTTCCTTGCCGATCTCTCCCCTGCTGACCTCTCCCCCTGCTGATCTCCCCTCCTTGTTGATCATTTTCCCTGCTGACCTCCCCTATTTGCTGATCTCTCCACCTGCTGATCTCTCTTCCTTGCTGGCCTCTCCCCTTGCTAATCTCACCCCCTTCTGTTCTCCTCTTCTTACTGATCCCTCCCTTGGTGATCACTCCTCCTTGCTAGTTTCTAGCCCTGCTGATCACCCTTTCTTGCTGAACTCTCCCGCTGCTGAACTCTCCTCACTGCTGTTTTCCTCTCCTTGCTGATCTCTTCCCCCTTCTGATCTCCCCTTCTTGCTGATCTCTCACCCTGCTGTTCTATTCTCCTTGCTGATCTCTTATCCTGCTGATCTCTTATCCTGCTGATCTCCCCTTCTTGTTGATCTCTCCTGTCATTCTCCTCTCCTTGCTAGTCTCTACTTTGCTAATCCCCCTTCCTTGCTGATCTCTCCCCCTGTTGATCTCTCCGCCTTCTGATTTCTCCCCTCGCTAATCTCCACCCCTTGCTGATGTCCACCACTGATGAGCTCTCCCTACTGCTGATCCCCTCTCCTTACAGATCTCTCCCCCTGCTGATCTTTACATCTTCTGATCTTCCCCCTTGCTAAACCTAGTGATTGGCAGGCAGTCGTTTGATGGGATGTAGCTGAAACCCCAATATTTTCACCTCATTTATGCATCTCTGGCGATTCTCTCTGCCTTCCAGTTAATCTCTTCACCCTCTCTGGACCATCCTCATACATGAATGAATTCATCTTTCATTTATACATATGAGAGAGAGAAAGGCTGACTTTAGAAAATAAGAGATAAAGAATGGCTGAATTTTGAAAGCCAAGCAATGCACTGCTTAATGCCATTAGCACTAATCTACAATCCAGGCCCCTTCCAGGCTACATTGTGGGTTGGGGATAATGAAGTAGGATGTTGGACCCTAGAATATTTACAAGCTGTGACACAAGCCGCAGGCAGGCAGGCAGGCAGGCAGGCTCACCCGCAAACCGGCGCCGTTCCCCTGGCACGTATTGCTCTGCCTCTCAATTATTCATATTCAGCTGAGCAACTTGCAAGAAATACACGATGTGATGGAAAACAGATCCGATTATCATTGCCTCCAAAAAGTTGGACAGACACGCTAACAAGGAAGGGACATGTTAATGAGGAGTGGGCACGTTAATGAGGAGAGAACACATTACAGTAACTAGGAAGGGACATGTTAACTTAGAAGGAACACATTAATGAGGAAGGGGCACATACACGAGAAAGTGACACGTTAAGGAGGAAGGGACATGCTAACGAGGAAGGGAAATGCTAATGAGGAAGGGACACGCTAACAAGGAAGGGATATGCTAGCGAAAAAGGGACATGTTAAGGAGGAAGGGGCACATACACGAGGAAGTGACACGTTAAGGAGGAAGGGACACGCTAGCGAGGAAGGGACATGCTAATGAAAAAGGGACATGTTAATGAGGAAGAGGCACATTAACAAGGAGAGAACGCATTAAATAGGAAGGGACGTGAACTTGGAAGGAACACATTAATGAGGAAGGGGCACACACAGGAGGGAGTGACACGTTAAGGAGGAAGGGACACGCTAATAGGGAAGGGACACATTAACGATAAAGGGACATGCTGACAATAAAGGGACACGCTTACAAGCAAAGGACAAGCTAACAAGAAAGGTACATGCTAATGAGGAAGGACACATGTTAATGAAAAAGGCAAAGAATGAGCTACAGCAGTAGTTTGGGACGTTTATGAACATGTTTGTGGTCAGCTTGAGACGAGGCATGATTAGTAGATCTAGGGAAAGAGAAGTGGATTGGCTGTGAGTCTAAGCTTGAACCCTGGAGGCCGCATATGAGAGCGGGACATTGGCCGCTGTCAGTGCTGGTTTGGCTTGACTCTGTTTAAGGGACATGTGACTGACAACTTAAAAGGCAGAGAGTCTGAGAGCTGCGTACATTAATCTCTATGAGTACAGCATATAACCCTGGTGTGAGGCTCCTGTCCCTGTGTCTACTGTGCGTTATCATATGTGAAGGTACGCACTAATACTCACACAGCACACACGATCTCACATACATACACAAAGCACACAATGTACTGAAACCTGAAAGCATGGAGGGACACACCTTCACTCCTATCTGAGTAAAACCTGGCATCAGCAGAGAATTCATCTAACTGCTCTGATTCCTGTCGTTATCGCGGCTGCTCTGCACCTCCTCTGCGCCTCCTCTGCGGCTCCTCATCTGGATGCCGCCTCAGTAATTGAAGTGATTCAGTAAAATGTACCACGTCCCTCTGTGTGTTTTTTCTTTGCATGTTAAATTACCAGCAATTTAGCCAAGGGCAGAGACCTGTGATTACCTTCACTGGCCCGAATCAAGCGAAAATACCTGCATCAGAGGGGAAAACACATTCTTGTATTTTCTCAAGCACAATTTAGTGCACAGACACACACACACTCACAGACACACACAGACACTCACAGACACACACACACACAGACGCTCACACAGGCATAGACACACTTGAGGCTTAGCTTACTGGTCCATGCATCTAATGGCACTGTACAGTCAGGTCCTCGTCCCAGGAGATGATCTGACCGTGCTCTAACACACACCACAGCTGAAGAAAGCGGCCTTTTCACACAAGTGCCCACTGGGGGCACATATTTGTAATCTAATTAAACACGTCCCCATGGTAAACCAGGCCAAATCAGTTACGGTCCACGAGGCCTACAGAGCCCTGGTGGTCTTCTGAGGTACTGCAGAATTCGTTTCATCAGCCTTTTTGCAAACCTCGATGCGCACTCTGCTTGACCTCTGATTTAGGCACCACCGAAATCAGGTCATCTTTGAACCATTTTTGGACCCTATTTAGTCCATCACTGGCTAAACTTGGGGTCCACACTGGCCAAAGTTTAGACCATCTTTATCCTTTCTCTGGCTCCTTGACCATCTTTACCCCGTCTCTGGACCATCCTTGGGCTGTTCCTCGGGATGTCTGAGACATTTACACAAATGGTATAAAAAAGGACAAATAACTAAACATGACCTGTCTTCTGATGGGGTCAGGACCTCTGTGGCATGGGCCGTGTTGAGCTTTCACCGGATGTGACGGGAGCCAAAAGCCCCACCACACCAGAGGCCCGCTGCTGACACGGATGTTACATGCTGCGACCCAGTAATTGAATCAATTAAAGGCCCCGGGGCGTCCAGGGGCGACCTGCGGTCACTGGTGCCATTTCCGTGGCTCCGGAGCACAGGTTGCACTTTGGAGTGATTTATAAAAATAATAGAGCGTGCAGCGTGTTGAAGATCATTTAATAACACAGCGGGGCTAGCTGAGGACCTATAAATTATGGATGACAAGCCTCCGGAACTCTCGTTTCCACCCCCCCCCCATCCCGTCTCTCATTATCTCACACTCTCACACCGCGATACACCAGTACACTCCCACGCACAAACAAACAGCTTCACCCGGGTCCCTCTGGGAGTGGCGTGAACGCTGGCATGGAGAAACAGGACTGAACATCGGTCCGGCTTGCGGCCCGGAGCCGGCAAATGGGTATCAGGCATCGAGTGTCCGAGGGAATGGAGTCAGACACACGCCGCCTCCCGGCTGGTTCCGTCCTCGCAACCCCTCCGGTCCCCCATTCATACATGTATAATTAAGGAACCAGCTTTATTGAGGAGGCACTATGACAGCTCTGCCCTTGAAAGGTAGGACTGGGGGCTTGTGTCGGAATGTTAATGCCCTACGTGTGGACCCGTGCGGCCCCCCAGCCTGACTCTGTCTGATGTTTAAATAATCAGACACTACCAACAAACAGGAAATGAGCTAGGGGGCTTCGCAGGGCCGATTTGAGCCTGGTTTTCCAAGGGGGGGGGGTCCATCTGCTGGGATTCCTTTGAATTCCGTGGTTCCCTGCTAAAGTGGGGCCTAGTGGCCTCAGATCGGTCCAGTTCAAATCACTCTCCTGGGGGTGCTTTGTCCCCATTGGTGGTGGGTTCTGGTACCAGTGCAGGGTGTGAGTATGGTATTAAGGTGTGACTATGGTGACTTAATGTGTTTAGCTGGCTGCGGGTCCCTCTCAGGGCTGCCTGGGTTTGTGTGCTACCAGCCAATATGCCGAAGCATGGCTAAGCTAATTACGCACTACTTCCTGGTGAATCGATGCAGGACCTGGAAGACTTTTCTGGATGAGGGAATTCTAATGTAATTAAGCCAGTGGGTTTGCAGGCGGGGAGTGTGTGCGCGGTGCAGTATTTGCGTTTATGTGTCCATAATCTTGTTTCAAGACTTAATTATATAGAGTCATTGGCATTTTGAAGTGTTTTAGCGACCAGCAAGTGAACAGCTTCAAAGGTCATACTGTGGCCACAGGGGGTGGGGTGAAGGCATGCCGGACAGCAATGAGCAATGCTACCTGACACCTCCAGGGTTGTGGGTTCGAATCCCATTTGGGCTACTCTGCATTCCTCATGCACTTTGACTTATTGGTGCTTCACATTTGCCCAAAGAATACAAGTGTGTGTGTGTGTGTGTGTGTGCGTGTGCGTACATGTATGCCTGGTTGCGGATTGACATCCCATCCAGAACGCCCACTAGCCTTGTGGCTTGTACTTCCTAGGATGTACTTGCAGCACTCTTGCACTCTGGAGCAGGAAAAGCGGTTATAAGATAGATGGGCAACCTATAAATAGCACGGTGAGCAGGATCTGGATTAAGGGCTGCCTCCGAGAGCGTGTGGTGATTGTGTAAACATCACTTTGCAGTTACATGAGTGTGTGGGGGGGGGGCGTCAGGTCTTCTCCCCTCCCTCTTAGTGTCGAGTGGTTTATCTGAGTGTCAGTGGCACCTTCAGAAGTGTCAGGCGGCCCTCGACAGCATGTTGTATAGCAGGCCACGGCGGTGGCTGCCGGCAGAAGGATGGGAGGCGGAGATACGGTTTTCGTGGAGAACGGGAGTCAGCGGTGTGGGCCAGGAAACGCACTGGGGGGGCGCCGTGGTGGCCTGGGAGAGTGGCGAGCTCCTTTAATATGGGTTCAGCCAGATTGCAGAGAGTTGTGGGTAATGCAGACGTCCGCAGCGCAAGGTGTGACGACCCCCCCCCAGAGCCAGCCGAGTGGTACACGGTCCGCACTGGCCATAACCGGGTCCTGGGGCGGGCCTCTCAAGGCAGGAGATCCAGCTCACCTCTGCCTTCCTCTCTCTCAGCCTCCCCGGGCCGGCCACTCGCTCCAGTGAAGCAGGCCACTCCAGCGGTGCTTCGGGCAGCTCCAGCGAATCAGAAAGCAGCTCCGAGTCGGACTCGGACAGCGAGAGCAGCTCCAGCGACAGCGAGGGCAATGGAGCGTCACGGAAAGCCACGCCCGAGGTACGGCTGCCTTCCTGCTGGCTTTTAATACCCTTTAAGAAAATGTTGACTTTTCTGCATGCTCATTTACCACAAAAGGAGCAGATAGACGTGTTGCAAAGAGGACTGTGGGTAATTTAATTCTGCCCCCTACCCTGATAGCCCCTGCGGCATGCATGCATAAAAGAGGACAGTCTGCATAGGTCTCAAAAATACTCTAATTGGCATATTTGAGCCTCACAACAGTGGTACGCCCTGGGTGGCTTTGGCTCGCACTGAGAACCCCCTCCCCTGCCCTTGCTACCTACCCAGAATTCATTGCTGCTCAAACTTTTCACCGATCGGCCTACCCATATCCTCAGGCTCCTCGGAGCAGACCAACCGGAGATCTCCTGTGAGAACGTTGCACTGTGATGTTTTATAAACAATCCAGGGGGCTCTTGCGTTTCCGCGCGCGAGGCCCATCAATATTAATCAGCGTTCCTGCGGGTTTTAAACTCCGAGCTCATAACAGCCCGGAGTCATCACAACACGAGCTCGAGATGTACACTCAGATGCCTGGGAAAGCAGAGGGCCAGAAGATTACCTTTTATAGACAGTAACATCGAATGATATCGTGCCGAATAGTCTGTTAACCGTCAGCTGTAGATGCTGGCTTTAAATGAGTTTATATTCATTGAGGTGGCTCATTGTAATTGCCAGTCCCTTTCAGGTTTCTTTTTTCCGAATGGCTCACTCATCGTTTATAAAATCATTCAGGGCAGACCTCAGGTATTCATTTGGAAGATTTATTGTTGTGATTAGGCGAGGCGGCACGACACGCGATGGGAGATAACACGGCTGACAAAAGCGCTCGAAGGTCTCAAACCCCGACTGCTACAAGCAAGACATCGAGCAAACAATCCATCAATCCTAAGAGGCTTTTCAGTGCTGCTTGCGCTCAGATGATGGGAAACCATCGCTATTCTTCTGTGACACATCAACACGCAGCGCTTTATGTGTCGCTGTGTTATCGGGGGTATTATCTGCATAATTATCCGGCCCTCGTAGATGCTCACAGGCTTTCTGATGCTTTGATGTCTGTCTTCTTCCAGCCGGAGCCGCCTTCTACCAACAAGTGGCAGCTTGACAAGTGGCTGAACAAGGTGAACCCGCACAGCAAGGCCCTCATCCACAGCCAGCCAGAGAGTCATGGCCCAGGGGATGGTCAGGCCGAGGATGGCAAGGGGAAACCCCCGGGACCACTGGCGCCGCTGGAGACCAAGGACCGGGCGCTCCTAAGCCCTGTGCGGGACAAGGCCAAACCCCGGACAGGCCAGAAGCCACCCGAGGGCAAGAGTGCCAGGGCCAAGTCCCCAGCCAGCGGGGAACCAGTGCCACTCCGGAGGAGCACAGGGAAAAAACAGCCCCGCAAGGCAGAGCGCACCCCCAGCGTGGAGGACCCACACGGATGGCCCAAGCCCAGCAACCCCAGTGCTATCGCCAAGGAGAAGGAGCCCCCGCCACCAGAGCCCACCAAAGGAAGGGGAAAAGGTGCCCCCCGGAAGGAGCCACGGTCTACGGCCACGGCCGCCCCACCCACCGCGCAGGACAAGAAGAAGCACCGGGGACCCAGCAAAATCGTCCCCAAGTCCAAGGAGTTCATCGAGACAGAGTCCTCCTCATCTGAGTGCCACTCAGATCCAGAGGAACTGGCCAAAGTGCCCCCTCCTTGCCCAGGGCCCAGTGGCCCGGGGCCCCTGAAGTCCAAGGACTGCAGCAGCAACATCCTGAGCGTGAGCAGCCTGGCGAGTACCAGCAGCGCCTCCATCCCGGACCCGGGGGCTACTGACCTGTTGGATGACCCCCTCTTCTCCCCCATTCCCATGGTACCCAACGAGCTATTGTCTCCACTCCGAGACCTCGATGAGGTCAAGTCCCTGTGGGTCAAAATTGAGCTCAGCTTCCTAACCCGGGTGCCTGGTCGGGACCCCCCAGAGCCAGCCCTGACCAAGCCAGAGCCCAGGGACCCTGTCACCAGGCACCGCCGGCAATCGCCTGTGTCCACGCCAGTTGAGAAGCCCCCAAGCAAATCCAAGAGAAAACACAAGGCAAGCTGCCCGGTCCCAACTGCTGCCTCTCTCCCCTGCTGCAGTGACCCCACCCCTCCTGTAGGGGGCAATCTGCCTATTTTTGTTTAAATTGTCATTTCTCTCATTTTCTCTCACAGTCGGAGAATTGCGAACCTATTAGTGGGACCAAGAAGTCACGTCTGGAGTCGAGTCTCCAGCCCCCCTGCATATCCCCCGTACACAGCCACAAGTTCACCAGCACTAAAGAGTGAGTATGTGCCCCCCCCCGCAGTCCAAGCAAGTGGCCGCTATGACGCTTTTTAAGGAAAAAGAGCACGTACAACTCCAGTTTCCATAGCAACTGTGATGTCCACCAGGAGCTCCATGCAGGGTTTCTCCAGGAACACAAGCCGAGCCAGAAATTTTGTGCAGTTTGCCCCCCTTCCCCTCCAGCCAGGCCCTGCTCCCTCCCCCTCCCCTATTCCCTCCCCCCAAATAAATTAGATGTGAGGAAGCTCATTGCAGACAGTAGTGCTTGAGGAGTGGGGGGTGGTCATCACAGGAGCCTACTCAGGCTCCTCAGTGTGGATCTGCTCTGATGAACTTCTACTACACTGTTTAAATGGCCAGGCAGGATCAGGTGCACCCCCCC
>JAODJU010000002.1:20824431-20840970 GCA_026776725.1 Gnathonemus echidnorhynchus | reverse complement strand
GGGGCGCCGCTGCCGGCCCCCCCCCCCCCCCCCCGGCAAACAAATGCCGTTAAGCAGGCGTGATGGGGGCCATCTGGCCATCACTGTCGTGAAACAGCTGCCCCCGCCTCACGCGTGACCCACCGAGCTCCGACGCACCGCCGCATAACTGAAGGTGGTGACTCTGCAAATTAATTGGCTGATGGAGGACCTCTCTGCTCGATCTAATTGGATAATTTCGACAGGGGTTTGGGTGACCTCGCAGTATTAACCTTAGAAGTCCGCCTCTTGTGAGCGCACTTTTAGTGTTGAAGTTTTTCTTAACGTTATCCTTTTTGTTTTTTTGATACCTGTAGCACCGGTGTGTGTGTAGATGCAGTCAGATAAATGCACCAGCATAACAGCGCGATTGTGCATCGCTTATGTATTGGCGTGAGTCAAGGTCAGCGCCCACAAGTAGTGGGATCGTCTGCAGGTCACTGTCCTCTTTCCAAAGTGACAATGCAATCATGGACAACAGATCTTAATACTGAGGTGGTAATGTGAAAGTGGAGGTACATCTCTAAGATGCCCCCCTTAAAAGAGCCTAATGTCTTAAAAACGTCAGAAGAAGCATGACAAAGCCAGCCATGTTTAATGACACGCCCCCCCCCACCCCCCACCCCACCTTCACCTTCAGAGTCGCGGTTCTGCTCTATGTGATTCTCTCCAGGCACTCTGTGATGTATCAGATTTCTTTGAAAACCTGCAAACTCCATGACAACCTCTATGTTCTCCCTTCCCGTCTGCTGGTGAAATTCGGATGTCATGGACAGAGGTGTCCGGTTGGACAGTTCCAGGTGGTGCTCCGACTCCTTAGCAACCTGTTAATTGCCGTAAAATAAGCTAGCATGGTAGCCGGCTAAGGCCCACCATGTTACCCATATTTCTGCGAGTCCCACGGCAGATTCGGCCCGGCCAGGTTCACGGGTCACACGTGCCGTGTCCGCTGGGCTGGACGTGATGCACCCCAAAGCACAGGGAGGCTCTCTCCACCACAGGGAGCTCCCCGGGGCACATTCATCCCTACGGGAAACTGGCTTGAGCCCCCACACAGACCCCCTGAGTTTTTTCTGTGAGCCGAAAGAGAAACGAGAGGGAATTAAAAACAACGCAGCATCAATAATTTGTTAATTGACATGCAGGGTGCAGGCGGTAACCCTTCCCGACCAAGGGGTAGCACAAGGTGTAGCGCTTACCAAGTGGGGGCGGGGGGGGGGAGACGCTGGTGTTAAAATTTCATGAGCAGGGGGGGCTGGAGGATCAATTGTCCAGATTTAATACGTTTGACCGTTCTCTTTTCCCCAAGGGGGGGCGCCTGCTTTTGCCAGGGCCCTAGGATAGAGCCTATGCATTAACCAGCCCCTTGAGCCTCAGGCTTCAGGGAGCGTCATTTGTGCTGACCTGCGTCCCACCAAAACTGAGCGTTATGCAAAGAGAAGCTGAGCACCTGACGCGGCATCTCCCAGCGGGTGGCGCTCTGACATGTTAATACCTGTACAGTGCATCACAGTGCTTCATGGTCTGTGTACGTTCGTCTTACAGAGTGTGCCACATAGATTGCACTCTGGGCCCCTCGGGACTGAGTGAAGCCACTGCTTCGGAACCCCGTCGCCTTGGAAACGTTTGCAGATGTGTGACATCTTACCTCCCTTTAGCTTTGGTATTCTGTAGCCTATCCACCTCTGTTTCCTATCCAGTTTCTGTAACCTATCCGGTTCTGTATCCTATCTGGTTGTGTACTCAACTTTCCGGTCATTCCATCCTGATCCCGAGTGCGTTCTCTTTGTAGTATCTTCCTCCTTTTTTAAAGAAAGAAAGTAATAATACTCTAAAAGTGTATAGATAACAAAAAACTTTTCTTATGGTGAAAAAGACATTTACTTTCCATGGCTGTACCTCCTGCTCTGGGACATTATATGTATTACCGGACACTCATCGATTCTGCCAAATAGTGCCGACGGACAGAGTAACATCGTGTGCGATGCAGTTGGAGCAGCCGTGAATACTTACTGGGGATCACTGTTTACGAGAGTCAGAGGTGAGAGTCAGGGCACTTTTTTTTCCCAAAGAAGAATTCCTCCCTATTTTGACACGTTAGAGAGAGAGATCCACTTCAGAATCCATGCAAAATGTATGTGGAACCCGTCAGAGCCCGCCTCCCTCCTTTGTGTTCGCAACACCTTCATAAGGTGAAAGCAGAGCCAGGCGGTGGCTCTGTGCTGAGGCATCCCATAATAACCACCTGCCGATGCCCCAGACATTCCAGCAGATCTGAGTACCCGAGGCTCAGGGTCTAATAGTGACGTTTTAAAAGCTACCTAATTCCTTGAGGATGTTCAGTGGTGAGCAGGGAAGAGCAGGAATCCCAGCACCCAGTGAGGCGAGAGGTCGCCAGGGTGACGGCCAGCCCTCTACACGCTAAGGACCGTGACGGAAGGTGTCTTTGTGTGGGCATGCTACCCTCGTGAAGTCTTTCGTTTTTTCGTTTTTTTTTTTTATCTGTACAGAGCAGGGTAACTGTTATGCTATCGCCCCATTAATGTATAGCTGTACGAGTTCATTTTTATTGCGTTATGTACAGAGACAACTCTTCTGCCTGGTTAGCTTTCAATTTCTGATGTGTTGCACAAGCTTTGCAGAGTTTTTTATTTTTATTTTTTTGCCTATTGTATGTTTATTTTATAAGAAAACTGTCTCATGTAATGAACAAAAAAATCAACTGTAGTTATGTTGTTTTTAAATGTTTAATGTCTCTGTAAAAATGAAATAAAAAAAAAACTGTTATGAACCAGGATGAATGTCAATGAATTTATTGTCAGTCAGCAAAGTTGTCAGGAATCCCGTTAATCTACTCATCATCAGGGATCCCCCAAATTGGTCCCCTAAATCCACCCATTGTCATGGATCCCCTAAATCCACCCATTGTCAGGGATCCCACCATTCACTAGGGATCCCCTAAATCTACCCATTGTCAGGGATCCCACCTGTCACCAGGGATCCCCTTAATCTGCCCAGTTGCGTTCAGTCATTGGTGGCCAATGATTAAACTGCTGGTAAACCTCCATAAAGAGGCTGGGCTCTCAGCATTTTTTCCTGCAGTCCTGGCAGGCAGTTTGGTCCACAGGCATGAGGAACGTAGCTACAACACTAATGGACATCAGCGAGGACCGGCAGGGGGGAAAATGCGATAACACCGATAGTGATTATTGGGAGGTCATTTGTGTAAAGCTTCTGACTTTCAGGTTTCTTAGATCACTAACAGCCTCATTTTCATATGAATGAGATGCACGTTATTGCTTTTCATAATTCACCCTTTATCTAATTAACTGCTTCTTTTTTTATCTCCAAAATGTTTAACGTGCCCCAGCGATGTGCCTTCGTTTATGGAGTCTCATTCACGCTGGCTGGCGGCGGACTCTTCAGAAGGAGTCTTTAAAGGCGGGCCTCCCTCTCGCCTGCCGGATAATCCACTAAATGAGGTGTCAGAGACCCACTTTGTTCACCGATTCCTGGCTCTCAGCCAGACCTGTCGACAGTTCAGATTTATCGAGTTAATTGCCCTGGGTAACTATACAACAGCGCCTTCCCCAGGATGGATGTTATTAGCCTCAGACACTGTCGGGATGATCTTTCGAGGACCATGGTGACATCACCTGCAACACAGGCTGCGGTATGACATAATCACCAATGCGATGTTAGGAGAAAGGGAAACGATAGAGAGAAAGATGACTGGATGGATGGATGAATGGATCGATGGATCAATCGATTGACTGATAGACTGAAATGTTTGACTGACAAAATGGAGTAATATTAATGGTCAAATGTAAAAGGTGAAATGAACTGGCAATGGTCAACCTACCAGTTTTGGGTCGTTGTCTTATTAATATGATGACGCTGCAGGATTACATTAATAAATGATTCATCCGGGCTGCTATCCATCTTCATTATTTTATAATCTACAGACAGTCTCCTAATGGATTTGCAGATACAGCCTTAGGCACTGGATTATACATTACAAAGCAGAGCAAGCTACATGATTTTATTTTTCAGTAACAGGCCAGTGCTCTCTCTAATGTCTGGATATGATATGTTTGGTCTGGTTCTGGTTCTGCTTACGTGAATCTGAACCCCTCAGCAATGCCAGGTTTCGGTGCTTTGTGCCGGACTGACTTGGACTTGAACAGCGCCCAAGCAGGCCTGTGTTCCCATGCTGGCCGACCGCTTGGAGAAGCAGGCCAGGTCAGGCTGGCTGGGGAAAGCGCTGTTTCTGAAGATGGGTTCAGCTCCCCGCTGTCAGACCGCTGGATCATGACACGCTGAGTGTCGGGGGAGGGGGGAGGGACGTTACCCCGCTGGTGTAGATGTCAGAGTTCTGT
This sequence comes from Gnathonemus echidnorhynchus, assembly GCA_026776725.1. Lineage (NCBI taxonomy): Eukaryota > Metazoa > Chordata > Actinopteri > Osteoglossiformes > Mormyridae > Gnathonemus > Gnathonemus echidnorhynchus. The sequence continues at coordinate 20,836,573 of JAODJU010000002.1, read as the reverse complement.
TTCCACCCCCACTTCATGGAAAAGTGACAGCAGGCTATGGCACATGGCCCGGCTGGGGGTAAATCTGAAATTAGAAACCCATGATCTGGGCCGGGAATGACTCACCAAACATCACCGGGACATAAAGTCAGCATTTTCCCCAAGTTGATGATCAAACGCAGCCGGTACGTAAACTCAAAGTGCAGAGATGCTATCACACTGAAAACCAGGCAGGAGAGACACAGAGAGCCGCTAGGTGGGGGGTCACCGAGACAGCAAGCAGGGAGAATGTATCCTCACCATGGCGATTACCGCCCCGTCGTCATGGCGACAGGATTGAGAGCAACAGGCACATGATAACCAAGAGCCCCCAGGAGGGTTTGGGGAAGTGATTTCGCTGGGAAAGTTAGGGACATTTTTTCTTTCTTTGTGGATGAAATACGTTACATTAAATGCTGTAATAAACAGCCTGATTTAGTTTGTCTATGAAAGATATTGTTTAAAACTAAATTAAGCAATTAAAACTCTGTTAAAGGATACCACTCAAGAAAATGGCACATGAATTATGCTCAGAAAGCAACATAGGTTAAATTTGAAGGTACGATAATATTTGAGTTGGCAATTGGTTGCTTCACCCTCCCTTTCTGTTGGCTTATTTGGTATTTCTAGATGGATTTTAGCAAGCAACTGTTGAAAGTTTCAAAGTTTCATCACTCACATGCTAGCACACGGGTTTATGTGACCTGGGTAATGTCCTAGCAGTGCACTTCACACCCCCAATTAATGTTTCCCATTCCTTTTGAAGGTCACTTGATGTCATCCTCCGATTCTTGAGAAACTGTCGGATAAGTTAACGGTCGTCTCTGGCATTACAATGTCGCTTCCACCCTTTACCTGGCTGGTTTCTGGTCCTTCCCTGTGTCTCCTGCTTTACCTTATTCTTGTGTACTGCAGTCTTAGAAATTTTGAACCTGGAAGCAATCTGCTGCTCAGCATAGCCTTCTGCCAGCAGAACCAGGATTAAACCAGGATTTAAAAATGCAGATTTGTTTAAAAACAGAGTTTTTCCATGGCTGTACTTTACACAGCAGGCCGCTCTGTTTTCCCCTTTTCACTCTGCCAGTGTTTTTTCCTTTCCTGACTGACGGCTTTCCTAAACCGACAGGCTTTCTCGAACCCTCAACCCCTGTCAGCCTCCCGCTGCCTCAGCCTGACATGATGGGAGCACTGGGGACATACTGGATTGGAAAGTCCTCCCACCCCCTTCCAGTTCATCCCTGACCGTCCGTCACGGTCGTGCAAGTCTGGGATATTTCACAGCAGCTGAAAATGTGTATAAGATCCCATTAGAATTCCTCTAATAAGAGCACGGCGTGAGCAGTTAACGGTAATTACCGTCTAATGCTGAAATATTACCATAAATTTACATGGTAAGTGTCCTCCTTTGCTAATTTAATGAAGCTGCACTCTGCCAGCCGAGGCACGATTCTGGCCCACATGACTTTTCACAGGCGGCTCTTCACACCAGTTTGACGCAACATGTGCATGTAAGCTACAGCATGGGAGAGAGAGGACCCCCCCTCGCCAACATCTCACGCCACGCTGGTCTCCGCACCTGATGCAGTACATAACAGGAAAGATCTGGGGGGGGGCTGGCGGAGATGTTAGGGGAAGCCTGAAAGGTTTCAGCTACGGCCAACGGGGTGACACTGTCAGCTAAGTAAGGACTCCCAGGATCAGTTAAGACGCAGCTGGGGAGGGTAGCTTCAGCCCTGTAAAACACAGACACCCCCATGGCCTCGCTGTAGCTCACACTTGACAAAAAACAGCTTTTCCCATCTCTGCGGCCAGCCCCCGCCACCAGAATGGGCTTTTCTGACATGTGTCGAGCTTTCCGAGGTTATAATAAGACTGTGTTTCTACCCCCTTCCCCCACCACCCCGCCGGCTGGCTGGACGCAGGCCTGTGATGCATGAACTGTCATGTGTTATTTATTCAGCAAGCTGTTCCAGATGTGGGCCAATCGTTTGTCTACTGACAAACAAAACATGCGACGTGACCCCTGGCGGGACCCCCGCCCCTCTCCCCCCCACGCTGCCTGCACAAGGCCACCTTCTCACTCGCAGACCTTGTCAGGTGGAGCCCCTGGGTAGTCTTTGATAAAAAGTGGCCCGTTCTCTTCTCTGCCTGAGTCCTGTGGCTAGTTTTCCCTGTACCACAAATACACCGACTGACTTTTCTGTGGTTCTGGAAGGGACCTCAGAGTACGTTGCACGATACAGAGAATTGTGCTTTTTGCATCGCATCTATTTAGCCAACGTTTTTGTCGAAAGTGATGTTCAATTGAGAAAGCCAGGTCCACACATTTCCTGGCGTAATTTGGAGTTAAGGGCCTTGCTCAAGAGTCTAGAGATCACTCTGCCAACCTGAGATTTGAACCAGTGAGCTTCTGATCACAGGTACAGGGTCCAAATCCACTGTGTCACACAGGGCACTACTTTTTCTTGAAGATATTTGGTTTTCACGAGGTGCATTCATTAGAAAATCTGCTTCATTAACTGCGATGGCTGAGATCTTTGAAGCACCGGTGGGGGGCAAGTGTGTTCTTGGTTTAGATTTGCCTTTCCACCAGTCCGCACATCACCACAGCTCCAGTGCTTCCCTCCAGCCTCGGGGTCCCCCCCCCCCCCACTAATCACTCGCCATTGTAAATTCTATATAGATGGTATTACAATAAAGCCCACTTGACTTGACTTGATGCTTTTGCCAGTGTTCCCATGTCTGGAACAAGACTGCAGAACAGAACATCTGCCTGTCTGGATACTTTTCCTAATGACTTATTTTAAATGAGCTCTCACCCTTGTTGGGATTGAGAATGGTAGTTTTAATAATCGTGACACCTAATGGACTCTGTAGTCAATGAATAAGAACATCATCACCCTATGCGTGAAGTCCCCGCTGAGAAGGTTACATAACACATATAATTTCATGCTTAGAAGTGAGCTTTCATTAAAGGCTTTAGCTAAAACCATCAGGCTTGAGTGTAGCTCTCCAGCAAGAAGTTTCAGATAGACTTCATACATTACATACCAAGGTCACATGGCTACTATCTTAAAGGTTAATTATCCCCTAATTAGAGAAAAAAATAACGATTGCAATCACAATGAAAGGTTTAATTAAACAAAATGAACTAGGATACAATAAATGAAATTCTACCCAGAGTAATATTTCACATAATTTTATGGACACTGTATTTTGAGGGTTATGGGGCTGCAGCCAGGCCGAAGGGCAGGACGTTTAAGGCAAAATGGCCGTGCTTCTGGTGCTGCATCTCCCCATGCAGGCTTTGACACGTGATGAACAGAATGTCATCCAACTGTCTTGGCAGATCTGCACTGCAGCGAATCACCCGAATGACAAATAACAGCAGCCTGCTGATTCCCAAGCAGTTCGAGCCCAAGATATCAGAATCCCATAGGGCAGCTCCCACCATCCTCGCCTCATGGGTCATCGTTTGCCAGACCACCAGCTTTGTCGTGGTTACATCTTCAAGAAGTTTAGCCACTGGTGATGTTGCCTGTCACCACGCTAACATTCATAGCCTGTGGGCATCTACTGTTAGAATCCCCACAGGAACCTCAGAGTATTCAGAGTAATCGTTACAGCACCTTCAGCCCATGTGCATCGTTGCAGGAATCAAGTTACATTTCGGTACCGAGACTTTCCAGGCCATCTGGAAACATTTAAAATGTTGTTAAGGTCCGTGAAGTTATTAGAATATAGGACAGACATTTCCCAAAACGTTAGGGCAAGTAAACAAGTTAAACCAAAGCAGGTTTCAGGTCCAGCTGTGAAAATACAACATCATAAATGCCGGTGCTGTTAATTAGTTCTCTGATTTTTTATAAGTACAATTACTTGTGAAATGAGCTCTGTACAAGTTGTGTGTGATGGCTGTGTCGTCATATATCTGAGATAGATATCCTGGTGCCCTCCACATGATGTGGCTGGGGCTGAGAGGATGTAATGGATCGTGATAGCAGCTGGTTCTGCTGTCTTCATACTGTACACGTTCCCATGGCAGGATGGGGACCATGAAGCAATGAGGTCAAAGATCTTAAAAAAGTATCTATGAACCCTATAAATGTGGTGTCCTGTGTTCTGGAATGATAAGGCTTAGTAAGGTCAATGGAATATGGTGAATCGTTTTTGTTTCATTCAGTGTTCACAGAATGAAGGTGACTTTTTTTGGGTCCAAAGACAATCAAAACGAAGGACATCACTGGTTGGGACCTTCGTAAACACACCTCGGGGTATAGAAAGTCAGACTTGAGCAATGGAAGAGGCAGTCATAGTGACGAGCCTCAAACAGGATGACAGCACACCAGGCTGATGAGTGGTCTGCACAGATTTGTCACAGCCTAATCCCAGCCCGGAGATTGACGTGTCACCCCGCACACCGGTGACGGACACTCCTTCGCACAGAGACATCAAAGTGACGAGGCGTGCGTCTGCTCTCTGACTGAGGCGCGTTGACGCCAGTCCGAATCTGAACGCCAAAGAAGACTTCACAAGCAGAAACATCAAAAAGAAGTGCCTTCAGCTCTCATCTGCATTAGTGTCAAGGCCAGTAAGGGCTGATGCTCCCAACACAAACACGCTTGGGCATCGTGGCAAGTAATAATTCACGGGGAGGAACCGTTTACTTTGAACTAAAAACAAACAGCAAGGAAACAGCCTCGACACCACTAGCCAATTTCAATATTTTTGTTTCTGGATTTAAATAAAACCAAAAAGAAGCCTCCCTGCTTTATGCACAAAGAGCCCTTTAAATTCCCGCAGAGAACTCCGAATCCTCCATGCTGTTACTGCAGGAGAAAATCCGGATCGGGAATACTGACTCCAAGAGCGAAAAAGGGAGGCATGAAAGATGATATGGGGGGGGGGGTTCGGCCCCTGGAGTTTTCTGGTATGGAAACCAAAGCAATTACCAGAAAACCTGCAGGCCTGCGTTCTTGCCAATAAACTCATGCATCCGGATTCCCCCAAGACTCAAAGCCTCTCGTTCCCAGACAACCGCTTTAACAGAAACCTCCGGAATGAAACTCACAGGTGAAGGCAAAAAAAAAACAAGAGAGTGTAGAGTCTCCTTCTGGGCTGAGCGGCAGAAGGACATCCACTGGGATGGGTTTTTTAAGAAGTTACTTGTTCCAAGACAGCCGTGCTGTGAGCCAGCAACAACAGAGGGCCAGTGGTCCCGGGCAGACATTCTTGAGCGGAGCGTGAGTCGTAACTTCACCACGCTAATCTAAAAGACATGTTTCTGCGAGAGTCTGCCGGAGAATTCCTGGATGGCTCTGCAAGTTGTCCGATCTGGAGAAAGAGGCCTTGACTTGCTTATGTTAGCCAGCAGAGCTCTTCCTGTATGAATTAAAAAGACGAGTGTCTTGGGACTGCAGATGATGCCCTAACGAGGTAGGTCATAAGTTCAACCAAACGCCACCTTAATAAGTGCAGAGGCCGACCTGATTTCTGTGCTCTTGTGTTCCAGGATCTGAGGGTTTCTTTTCCACAGTATTGAGCTCCAGTACGGGGAGCTGTCTCCTTGTTGTTCTGGGTAGAGTCGTGGGTTCATGGCCCAGCTCATAGGCACTCCGGCCAGAGGGGTGGAGGTGACACTGCTAAAAACCCCCAAAGGTTAGTGCATTTCAACGCAGAAGCACACTGTTTGTTGCTGATCTTCAAAGCAGGGTTTGCAAAAACCCCAGTGGCACCTGATAGTCGTAGTGGAGGGGGGGCTCACACCCTTAAAGGGGCAGCAGTGGCCTGGTGCTCAGAGATGGTGCCATTTTTGGGGGCGAGCAGTACTCCGTGCTGGTGGATTCAGCTTCAACCCTAGGGCCTCGTCACAGGATCAGATTTGAGCCGCTAAAGTTATAGCTCTTTATACCCAATGGAGGATTACGACTTAATCGAGAAGCTCAGGACAACAAATCAGGGAGAATAAAAGACTCCCAGAGAGCTCCCCAGAGACAAATCTGTAATGACGGGTAGCCCGAGGAGGAGTTCGAGCGGTAGAGAGGCTTCTGGAAACCCACATGTTCTCTCAGACCAGCATTCCCCTGGTGGACGGTACTCTTACTCATAAACGATCAATGGATTACACTTTCTACTCATGTATTGGGCTTCATTACTGCAAAACATTTCACGGCCCATATGTAACACAAAGAAATCAATTCAGGAATTCCTGTGCCTTCTGCGCTCCTGTTCTATTTAGGGGTGCGATTATACTAATACAGTCATTTACTCCTGCGGCCCTTGTTCATAATTTAATTGGCAGAAATCCCAGGGGACTTTGGAAAAGTGAGAGGCGTCAGACGAAATCCTTTAATTTTTAATTAGGTCTTGAGCTGAGGTCAGCGTTGCGGCGTAAAGGTTGAGAAACCAACAAGAGCGCTTATTTGTCCGTAAACCCGCCTGCGCTGCATTTTTCTGTGGAATTATGATTGGTTTCAGCTGAGGTCTTATTTATTTATTTGTTATATTTGCTTGAGGTAAAAATGCATCTGTCACTGGAGAGGGACCATAACGGCCTGTCGATGCTTGGAAAAAAAACTTTCTGGGAAAAAATTAGCTTTTTTTAATGAAAGGGTATAGATCTTGGGAACGAGGACAATGAGCACTGACACCGAACCAATCACCCCTCTGCTCGTTTGACAACAGACAGCTGGTGAGGCCTAGGACCGAACTGAGCCTGAAATGAAACAATAAAATTGCATTTAATCTCTGCAAGAGGTGGTTAATATAGACTATAGTTCAAGTCTGATGGCTTCATTTACCCGTCTGTGACTGCTCGCCGTCTTGTGATTGAATATATTCAGGATCACAGCCCCAAGGGGGCAGCAGGGGTCCTGGGTGCGCTACACCCCCAAGAACTCATCAGAATCCTGCATGAAGGGGGATCTCTCTCACCCACCACGTGTAAAGAGCGTGCTTGGCTACACACAACAAGCCAGTATCCCTGTGAGTCTCTCCAGCTGTATTTAATGCTCTTTTATTTTATTATTCCAAGTATTCAGAGTTATTGCAGTTTGACTTGCTAAAGTTCTCTTTATGTTTTGTTTTTGAACCTGAGGGATTTATGATGTTCCTCGAGCAACAGTTCCCATTTGCTGGAAAGAAAATGGAATGAATTCGGCTTCCTGATGAAGACGGGAACATAGTCTCTTCAGACGAGGGATTCTGTAAAGGATCAGAGCACGAGATTTTTGTAACAGTCACAGATGAGAAGAATAACATGAAACAGAAGCATCACATTATAGGGGAAAATGTTAAGGTGGCTGTGGTGGGACGGGGTCCCTTTTAATATCGGCTGCTCTAATGGGGCTGAAACACCCAAGAACTTAAGCGGGATCATTTGTCAACATCAGACCAGCGGGGGCTGTGTTAGACAGAATGATCCAGAATGGCACCGCAGTGCCATGACCTTCTGCGGGGGCTTTGATGTGAGAGCGCTGCTATCGATCCTGACTCACTGGGTGTCCTGGTTTGATTTCATTAGCATCATGGTAACCAGTCCGCACGATTTCACTGGAACGCCATGGAGAGCAACGGTCCACAACAGTCTGCCCTATATATATATTCTGTAGAATTAGAATTCACTTTAATGGCCAGGTACACCTGCATGCACTGGGAATGTGTTTTGGCAGTATTGCTGCATACATTCACAGACAACACAGATTAAGATAAATAATGAGTATAAATAAAATCAATTTGAATAAAACACATTTGTGATTTGACCTTCGTTCACCTAACCACTTACTCGGTATGTTATTCGTGATCTAACATTGTGCATCATCCCTTAAGCCCCGCACCCCGTGTGCCGTCTTGGATAAGACCAGTGTGATTAGGAGGAGAAGGGGCCCCGAATCAGGCCCAATTCGTTGCCCAAATCTGTCAGGGTGTCACCTGTTTATTCAAGCATGAAAGCTTCCAGCGGGGGCATTGTTTAACCCGAACGACATGTGGTAACGTTTTTAAAGTCCATTCTCCTCTTGCACAATTTACCTCCCCCTTCATCACTTCATACTATTTTGGTTCTTGCTCATTTCTGGATTCCACGGGGAGGGAGGGGGGGTCTTGAAAAAATTGAATGACTTTTCAGCATGTTGCCAGGGAAACATCTTGACCCTGCTCGAGCGTGACTCCGCTCGGGCCGCTGGCCGTTTCTGCAGTAACCTGCCTTCCAGCCCCGTTTCTGCTTCAGTGCGTTGGGGAGAAGGCTTCAGCGTGGGCCGGCCGCTCAGCGCCTTCTGCACAGCGCGTTTCAGACACGCCACGCATTTACATGCAAACAGGGAAGCCGCCTCAGGAGTCGTATCAAACGCAGTTCACTTTCAACACATTTTCATTACTGAAATCTCTACAGAATTTTTCGCATAAACATATTCTTTTAAACACCCTGAGACACGTACAATGTAAATTGTGCAAATTTGAAAAATGATTTGGAAAATGTGACTAACATATTTTTAAATAGTGCTTGTTATTTTGTATTTTTGTGATATTGCTTTTTCTGTGGGATGTTCTTAATCTTCAATAGATCAAAGACATTTGATGTTTTCTCCTCTGCAAACAATATTCATTCAAGGAATTACAATAACTATATAAGAAATCAAGACCTGAAAAATGGCATCCCACGGATTTGAATATGCTTTACCCTGCAGCAAATTTATATGTAAAAGATCTTTTTTTTTTAGACTTTTAAGTTTAGCTGAAGTATAGATTAATTTGATTGTTCTTCACTGACACGCTGTTACCAGCTACAGTAAGTGACGACTCAGAGGAGTCACTGGAAAGGCCATTACACAAAGCGTCCTGCTAGACTGTGTGTTGCATTATCTGCAGTAGGTTGTGTTTCATCCACCTTATTCTAACTATAGTAGCTTTTTAAACACCCACCTTATGCTCTCTCTAGTGCACGATTAGCGATTACTTTCATCTCATCATTTTGAGGTTTTCCTGCTGTTCAAATGGAAATCATTACGCTGTAGTTAAGTTGGGGGAGGAGGACTGGGCAGTCTTTTGGGATTTGAACCATTTTAATGTTTTCTCAGTCAGTCCACTTCCTCAGTCAGCACGCCCCCTGCTGGTGTTACTATGCCACGTGGCTTCTGTACGCGCCATAGTTTTGCCCTCCCTAGGGACTCTTCCTGTTGACTGGCGCTCAATCGTGTCGGGGGATCAGCCAGAACATAGTGTGCAATCCCGGCGTTGGAGTTAATCTGACCTCTTTGACGGCGACTTCAGGAAGTGAACGGAATGTCAGGAAGCACTTGGGTGAGTCCGCCTTGCTGTCCCCATCGCCGGCTGGCAGATTCTGGGCACGTCTTCAAACTTAGGCGGTGAGAGAGTCAAGCACGGCGGTTGGTCCTTCTTGATGTGAATCAGGCTGATTGTCCTTAACGCACGGCCATCACCGACAGGAAGAGACGAGCAGTACGATGACGCAGCCTCCTCAGAGACTGCAGTGTTGTCTGTAGGAGGCCAGGTGGTGTAGGGTCTGTTAAAGGTCCAGGGATGAGGAAGAAACACTCAAGTTGTACTCTAGAGATCAATGACTCACCTGCATGAAAGAGCTTTTTGGATTATTTTATAATAAGTTAAAAAGCTTCAAAATACACCATAAACTTATATCATTACCAAGATTTCTATTTTTATAAATGCTATATGTACCAGTCCCTGGGGGGGGTCTTTACTTTTCATTTGGCCAGAAAAGCGTGTGCATGTGGCTTGATGGACTAGCCCGTGGCCCCTCTATCTCTCTCTGCCAAAGAAATGCCACCATCTCGCGGACATTTCCCAGTGCATCTGGCAGGAGTCTACTCGCACCACCCTCAGCGGCCCTCTAGGGGGCACCTCAACCTTCTGACAGCAGATTACGCACTACCCTGCAAAGAGGCTAGGTGGCGTCCTAAAATCTGCAGGCTTATATTCCACTTTAATGTCCCTGGGACAGCCTCCAGACAGACATCAATCAGTGTATATGAAGTATTTATACTATTAAGCTGAGGGTCCCTCGTTGTTTCGAGGACATGCAAGCTCACTTCTCTACATGATTGCTTCTGAGAAATATGAATTAATAGATATTATTAGTGATAGTGCACTAATGTCTTCTACAAAGAAAGAAAACCGGTAAAGACAGGTTGAGGAGTCCAATTCGGGCTGTTGTTTGCTTGTTGTTCTTTTTTGACATATCAACCCTTCCATCTTCTGGCTAAATATCTTGGTCAGGGTCACAGGAGAGCTTATTCCAGGAGCCCAAGGCCGAGGTACACCTCGGACAGAATGCCAGTCCATTACTGTGCATGTGCTTTTTTGAATGTAGATAACAAATAGGGGTCACAGATCATGAATGCCACTATGTGGCCATGTGACACTGATCTGGAATCCTATTGGTGTGTTACAGGACCAGGCTCACAGAGTGGATCTATAATGTAAATGTAACACATGGTTGTGGTTAAACAAGGTATGGAATATGACAGCTTGGTTCAGAGTGCCAATGGCGTTGTGAGCCTTTGAGCAAGCTACCTCCTAATTTTCTTCTCACTTTAAAGGAGACTTAATTATTGGGGGGGGGGGCTACCATATCACAAGACAGGGGACACCCAAGATGGGAAAGCAGTCCATGAAAACAAAATTATTTACATTTCATGGATTGGATACTTTAATCAAAAGATACATGCAATTCAGAAGGCAAGGTCAACCAGTACCTGGAGCACTTGGGTTTAAGGGCCTGACAGTGAAACCACTCTGCCAGCCCTGGGTTATGAACCAGCAACCTTCAGATCTCAAACACAGCATCTTAACCCACTGAGCCACACACCACCACCTGTTTTAGGCCGTGTGAGGAAACCCAGGGAAAATCGACAGCTCCGTAGAGGTCTGCGGCTGAGTGTTAAGCACAGTGCTGCTCTGTATGTGAAGTCATTTAAACAACCCCTGTTCTGCACCACTTACTCTTAAAGGTAGGATTTTCCACAGCAACGTTAATCACCCTGTTCAAAGGTACCCTGGTGTGGCCTCATGTGCAGATTACTGAAACTCCACTAGCTGCAGCTAAGGACAATTTCAGTGTCCTGCTAAGTACTTCCCAAAAGCCCTCCCCCTAGGCAGTGCCTATCTACCTGGCTAATGACAATGGTGAGCAGCTTCCAAAGGCCCTCCCTCTGGGTGGGGCCTATGTGCCTGGCTAAAAACAAGGTCAATGTCCCACTAAGCCCCTCCCAATGCCCTCCCTCTGGGCGGGGCCTATGTACCTGGCTAAAGACAAGGTCAATGTCCCACTAAGCCCCTCCCAGTGCCCTCCCTCTGGGCGGGGCCTATGTGCCTGGCTAAAGACAAGGTCAATGTCCCACTAAGCCCCTCCCAACGCCCTCCCTCTGGGCGGGGCCTATGTGCCTGGCCGCCACCCACAATTCATTAGCAGAATCTGATTGTGCAGGTAAAGCAAACTGCAAGTCACACAACAACATAGTGCAATATAGTAAACATTATTACTGCATGTTATGAGTAATCACCAAGGTCCCTTATATTTTCCCAAAATTACCCCATTTGCACCACAAAAGCACTGTAAACACAGGATCTGTCCCACAGACACACATTTACGGCACTTACTGCAGGATTAATTGATGTGTTGTCAAAAGGCACATTAAAATGTTTATAATATGAACGGCACTAATGTTCAATGAGGCAGATTAACAGATGCCATCAAACTAAAGAAAGCAGCGGCTCAGAGACCCAGGGCCACCTTCCTGCTCTTGGACCCGAGCGCCAGAGTCCAGGCCCCACTGGGACGCCCGGAACCATTTGTTAACGCGGGCCTGTCACACAGAGTGAATGGAGAGCGGAGCTGCCATTCCAAAGCACTAACGGGCTCTAATTGTGTGTGGAGGAGAAGCCGGGAACACAAAGGGCACCAGTCAGGGGCTCCCCCTGGCTCCCAGAGGTGGTCATTACGGCCAACGTATCCGTGCCCAATTAATCCCCTTATGTTGGCACTGTTCTGACACTCTGTCAATTAATAAGGGGTCGTGTTATTAAAGAGGCACATGGCAGCACATGACAGGCATCATCTGCCTTCCCTTAGCTGCTCTTAACCTCCCAC
>JAODJU010000002.1:20801896-20819446 GCA_026776725.1 Gnathonemus echidnorhynchus | reverse complement strand
CGATCTAAGGACCACAATAAAGGACCCAGCAGTGACATGCTTCTGCTGACTGCGGGACTCGAACCAGCAGCCTTCTGATCACAGCCAAGGCATCCAAGGCCATACGCTACCTCAGTTTGCCAAGCAGAAGTGATTTCTACCATCGTCAGTGTTTATCTGAAGCTTGGATATCACACCGAAATCAGCGCAGGTCACGTCCCTCCCAAGGGTACAACAGCCGGCTCCAAAAACTACATGAAAAGACAAACAGTTTTCATGCAACATGAAGGATGGATCAGCTGGATGACATACCCGACATGTCACTGCAGGCTCCCCTCCCCCCCCGGGACCCTGTTCCCGCTCACCCACCTCACATCACCACCCCGTGACACGTTTCCGTATTAAACACTCATTCTTCACTTTCGGAGATGTACCAGTCTCTGTGTGCTTGTCAAGCAAACAAATTGACGTTAAACGCTAAAGAGCGCAGATGCCAGACTGCAACCCGCAGCCAAACTCTCCACAATGTCCTCTAACATGTCACCATGTAAAACGAAGCCATTCGATTATTTTTTTAATATGTATTTATTATTTTTATTGTACAGTACTGCAAACTTGTCATCTTGTCATTCTGTACCCTATGAGGAGGATATTTGTACTCATGGCAATAAAGCTTCGAACCTTGAACCTCGATGTTTAAGGCTCTGCATCCACCCCCCCAGTAAGGCAGTTTGCCCCAAACGACGGCGAGGTCTCTGCTCTCGCTCACGATGCGACGGTCACTTAACGGACGTTTTTAAATAGGAAGGGAATAGCCTTCCTGTAATGCAGCGTGATGTACGACTGTTTCATTACCGTTAATGTGCTGGAGTGTGTTAAAGAGTCCAACAGCAGCACCTCTGGGAGAGATTCACTTTAATTCCCGGCCTCTTGTTATCGTCCTCCGCCGGTGCCGTTTTTAGGGGGCTAGGTGCCAGATGAGGGCCACTAAAGCTCCCCGAGGTCGTTATCGGCACATTTTATGGCCGTGCCTCCGAGCTTCCCGGAAAACTGCCAGACCAGGGGAGGCACTGAACAGTCGTGCACCCCCTCCCCGGGCCGGACAATCGTAGCAGACTGGCACCGGAGACCAGGGAATGCGAGTGGATTCCCAGGCTGGTGCGAGACGTGGCCATCAAGCTGTGCTGGTCCGGCACCGCCGCTCAGTGTTGAACCACCGGGGGGCGCTGACCTTTTGGCACTGCTGTAACTCGCTCAACTTCCGAGATGCCTGTTTGACTTTGTGTCTTTAAGATAAGTAACGACGAAGGTCAGGCAGAGTCTTCGAGACACACAACACAGCTAAGTCATTTACACGGTGTCACCTTGCGAAATTACTTAATAATTAAAAGTATTTATTATTTATTTTCTTATTTCCGAACATCTGCGTGTGCGTCAAGATGAAACCACAAGGGGAAAAAGTCTACTTGTTATTAGAAATGTGATTGGGGTGAATTGTTAACTGATTTTTTTTTAGATTTAGCCAACAGTGTACGCCGATGTGATGGGGAGCTGACTGGTGAAGTGAGGAACATTAATTCATTGTGCTCATGTAGGGCTTGGAATTCCATCCTTGTTGGGAGAACTTTTCCAAGGGTACTTGAGTGATGGCTGACCCTGTGTGCATGTCCTGAAGGGGAGAATAAGATGGGATACGTGAAAATGAACACATTCCAATGTACCCGCACTTATACAAACAGCAAAAAAAACAACCTTCGTTTTAGTAGCAGAAACTGGATAGCAAAGAAAGCGGTTTGCTGCTGCTGGACAGACCGTTTGGACACTCAGGGCCTTCTCCTAGTGAAGGTGAGAGAGAGGGGGCAGTAATCTCTGTGTAAAAAGCAGCAAGTCTGCTACAGGGCCCACGGCTTATACTTTGTCCAGCGCAGATTCTGTCAGGCAGACGCTATAGTCGCCTATAGGCAGGGCCTTAACAGCCCACAGTTGAACCCCCCCAAAGACAGAGGCAGTAGTACCTGCACATCACTGCACCCTCCTTCAGACCATGTCCAACACACAAGTCTACTGAACCGTCGCTCATCAGCACCTTGTTACCCTGTTTTTATATAGCTGTATATCGCAAATATTACACGTACATTGTATCCATTGTGTGTGCTGTATCTACACTATTGTTCCCACTATTCTGTTATTTATTGATCGTAATATGTTGTTGAAGTCTGCAGCGATGTACACAAGCGAGAATTTCATTGTGCTTGTACAAATGACAATAAAGCACTTGAATCGTAGGAGCGATGGAGGCGTATGAATGTTGGTGATAAACAAGGTGGGGCCCGGATTTTAGGCAGGTTGGTCTCGCTGTGGGATACGTTTTTATGGGGTACGATTCAGGGCCCGGCAACGAAAGACAACGGTCACAGGATTCCGGGTTAATTAAGAGAATGCACGCACCTTCAAAGCGCCTTTGATTGCATGCGTAATGGGTCACAGACCGTTTGCTAACGCGGCCCAGCTGTCTTTTATGGGTGCCACATTCGGCTTTGTGTAAACAGAGAGTGTCAGCTTTCCTCGGGGGGGGGGGCATGGCCATACCAGGACAACCCCACCAGCCCCAAGAAAAACCTCCAGCAAGACCTTGCATCTAAGCCCTCCCAATTTCCATCATTGTCACGGCCTAAATCTGTAACTATTCCCGCTTTTATCATTGCCAGTTCATCCAGGTATCCAGCAGAGGATTTTGATCGGGACCAAATAAATGTATAAATCTGCCAATAGCTAATAAGGACACCCATGCCAGCCGATCCAAACCCCAGCCAGGACGCCTTGCCCTGCAGTGGTCAGATCCTGGTGGTGAGAAGGTATTCCTTAAAGGTTCTACAACCATGACCGTCCACCCTCCCCACATGTAGCATTACGGTGGTGTCCTGCCACCGGCCTCCGACCCTCACGGGGCCCTAACCCTCTGTGGGGGCCCCTCAGTGACTGTGACAAGACGTGTCTCGGCCAATTTTGCGGTCAAAGTCATATCTTCACTTCGCCCTAAATTATCGCAGACAGGTTTACAGCAAATGAACTGAAAATGATAACTGAGGTGATTAAGTCAGTTGTGTACATCTGGCACGAAAACCATTCAGAACAGAGTGAGACGTAAAATGAAATACTAATAAAAATCGACACGACAATAATGTAGTTCTCTCTCTCTCGTATACAACCAGCAGCAAGATCATGTTATGGTCTGTTAGCTACTTCAGCAGCTCCTTCCAGAACTGAATGTGTGGCGATGAAGAGAAGATTGAATGCATCCTGCAGGCTCTAAGCATACCTCCAAACCAGACCATCAGGGCAGGATTAAGAATATAAGACCACTTTATCAACTCGAACACTAGCCTTGAGTGACATCCACATATTCCAAACAGTCCAGCAAAGTCCAGAAATTACCGCAGTGCCCAGGCGAAAAAGAAGAGAGCCATTGTGGGGGTGTAACTCAGCAGGTAAGGATGCTGTTTGTAATCAGAAAGGCCCAAGTACAAATCCCAAGAGAAGCTGAAAGATTACACTACTGGGCCTGTGAACTGTCACCATAATCGTTCCAGAGACAGGCTGATCTTGCTTTTTAATTGTACATCAACTAAATAAGGGTGCCTTCCTGTAATCGGCCATCACTTATCTCTCTGGCTGCTCCTGACCTTCACCTCAGAGCAAATTTACCTTGATCTTCCCAGAGCTCCTGCCATGGACGTCCAAGAACATGCTTCTCCTCTGTCTCCACTTCCACGTTACTCTTCTGACACAGACATTGCCTCCTCGTACCCTCTCACCCTTTACACTCACAGGAATCCTGCCTGTACTCCAAATATCATCTAGACTCTCATCATTTGCACCTGTCTTCTTTGGAATCATCACTTGATGAACAGGGTGATTCCTGGATATAGATCAGTATCACCACCTCAATACACACGATGGCAGAACGTTCTGGAAGCTTCTGGTTAAACTCCTCCGCTCAGATTGTCATCATTTCTACGTATCTGTGAATGGAGGCCATTTAAGCCAAGCCAGTCGCCAGCTACACAAAGCCTCCTGTGTTTGTAACACCCTAAAGCTTGCAGGTTGTTATTCTTGCTTTTTTGCCTTCATTCGAGCTAAGATGTTTACCTTGGCTTCCGCCCTCCTGCCCTACTCGGTGTTCCCTAACGTTAAAAACAGCAGCTGGAATTTTAATCCGATAGGCTGAACATCATCAAAAAAATATTTATTTCTTGTGTGACCCAACGGCAGGGCATGTAAGCAGTACCGAACAACAGGTTAATCCACCCCACCGAAAACTCAAAATAATATATTCAAACCCGAACACGCACCCCCCAAGTGGATACCGCACAAGCTGAACGGGAATGAAAAACATGGACGCAGAACTGGACAGAGTAAAGCAGAATCCTGCTTTGATGGAAGCAATTAAAATATCAGCCTCAATCAGTCCTGGGATCCATCTCCGGCCGGCTCTCAGGCACTGGGGGGAGGGTGAGGCACTGGAATTTTCCGGGCCCAGCTGGCAGCATGGCCTTCCTGCCAGAGCTGAACGCGCGGGCTGTCCCAGGGGAGCCGGAGAACATCCTGCTCACTGCACGTTCGCAGTGGCGTGATCCGCAGGACGCCGACTGGCGAGATGGCGTGCGGCATGGAGCAGAGCGGGGGTGGGGGCCGCCACCAGACACAAGACGGGGCAAGCCCCCCACCCCAACCCCACACTCCCCATACCCAGCACCCTCAGAAGACAGCACCCTAGTCAGCTGCCTATAGGACAGACCGATCATGCCTGCAGTGACAGGGGGCACTGCAATGTACCAGCAGACGGCCTTGGTGTCTCAGAGATGAAACAAAAGCAGCAACTGTTACAAACTCATAGTGAGCCTGCGCAGGAGCAGAGAGCAGCCAGCGCAGTGACGTGACAAAATAAGACTTTATTCCAAGTTAAATCATTTTCCCCTTTCTGTGCTCTGACAGCCTCATCCATCTTCTGCGCCGGACGCTCCGAGATGCATCTGCTCAGCAAGAAACGCCACGGCCATCGATCCCCGCCTCTCTGGCCGCCGGCCACCACCACCACGCACGACTGAGCGCAACCCAGGAACCGGGCGGGCCCGCCCCCAAACGAAAACTGCAAAAGGCAGCACCAGGACGAACGTGGCCGACATGATGTTTATGGAGGAGAATATGGTGCCAGAACCTAAGCTCATTACCGCCGCTGATACCAGGCCTCCGTGACCCGGTGTGGGGAGACCAGCGGCCCAGGATCGGGCCTGATTTACATTCTCGGTCTCGGCGGGGAGCCGCGGTCACCTGGGCGGGTGGTTTTCACAAGGTGCTGAGTGAAATGTGAGGCGTACCATCGAGAACCAGAGTTAAGGGGGTGGCGGGGATGGGGTGCAGGGAGGTGGAGGTGCACGGCTGCTGTGTGATGTGGAGAGATTCTCATGAAAGCTGCTATTGTGAGAAGCAGTGAACCCCCCCCCACACAACATGGCGACCAGTGACCGCAGCAACAGGCGGCCAAATCACACGGCAAAAACACGCAGCGTGTGTCAGACGTGTCGATGCACTTAGCCGCCCCATTACACAGCACTGCTGCATGGAATGAAAGACACAAACAGCTCGCAAAGTCCCTCATTCTTACTTTCCCTTTATTCTGTGCTCATGCTCCCATGTTCTTATGTTATGTTCCCCTTATTCTCTCTCTGTTCATGCTCCCTTATGTTCCCCTTATTCTCTCTCTGTTCATGCTCCCTTATGTTCCCCGGATTCTCTCTTGGTTTTTGTTCCCCTTATTCTCTCTCTGTTCATGCTTCCTTATGTTCCCCGGATTCTCTCTTGGTTTTTGTTCCCCTTATTCTCTTTCTGTTCATGCTCCCTTATGTTCCCCGGATTCTCCCTTGGTTTTTGTTCCCCTTATTCTCTCTCTGTTCATGCTCCCTTATGTTCCCCGGATTCTCTCTTGGTTTTTTTTCCCCTTATTCTCTCTCTGTTCATGCTCCCTTATGTTCCCTAGATTCTCTCTTGGTTTTTGTTCCCCTTATTCTCTCTCTGTTCATGCTCCCTTATGTTCCCTGGATTCTCTCTTGGTTTTTGTTCCCTTGTGTTATGTTTCCCTTATTCTTTTTCTGCTCTTGTTCCCGTGTTATGTTCCCTGATTCTCTCCCTATTCTTGTTCCCTCGTTCCTTAAGGTAAGTCCAGAATTGTGAAAGGATCCCCTTCAGTTTTTTTAACATGGCCTCCCTATATGGGATGTCGTCCTTCTCCACCATGCAGTGCAGAGTTAAAATATCCCTTCAGGTTTTAACCCTTTGCGGAAACAGAGCAGGTGTCGCTGCAGCACATCTCTCCACGGGAGGACTGAGCTGAGCTTCCTGTAGGGGGCGCCGTGCCCGCTGCTATCATACACATTGTGGTCCTGTCCCGGGTCTTCCCACAGGAGGTATAGCTCTCCAGCGTGGATGTCCGACAGGTTGGCCTGGAAGTGAGTTGGGTCAAAGGTCACCCACAGCGTGTAGCGGTAGTCCCAGGAGCGGACAGAGTAACCCATGATGCGGATGTCAGACAGGGACGGCAAGTCGGAGTCATCCTGGGGCTCGTCGCTGGGCCGGGGGTACTGGCTGTATGCGATGGCCTCCGTGTCGATCCTGTGCTCCGGGGCCCGGAGGCTCGGGACCAGGCTGGAACCTTCCGTGCAGAGCTGGACGGCAAAGGAGGCACGAGGGCAGGGTGGAGGGACCTTGAGTCCTGCCAGCTCCGCCAACGTGGGGAAGAGGTCAACCAGCTCCACCACGGTCCTGACGGCCCATCCTGAGGAGAAGGGAGAAAGATCTCAGCTAGCAGCCCACACACAGGCCCATCAAATCCCCCTGAGGGCCTTGGGGGGGGGAGCAACGGGTTAGTAAACAGTTTTTATAGTGTCCTTTTAAGCCATTTCGCTTCAGGTGAAAATCTGTGTAATAGCTGAGCAAATTGCTTAAGTAGCCTCGTATAGGCCTGGTAGTAATAGAAATGAACACGCTTACATAAAACATGCCCTTCAAATGGGGACAGTTAGACAACAATCAGGACACATCCAGCTACGGGAAGATGTTCAGTTCACCGAAGAACACGGCATACCGCTGCAGGTGCCAGCATTAGGCATAGCCGAGGGGGGGGTCACTGCACATGGCCTCACCTTTGGCAAAGCGTTTGTGGGGGAAGCGGAACACGTCCCAGAAGGGGAAGCTCCGCCCCGCTGTCCGCCCAGCCCGTGACATCACCCAGGGAACGTGGATCAGCAGCGGTACACGCGTGGCCACGTCGAAGTTACTGTACTTGGCCCATTCCCCGTGTTCACCCAGAGACCAGCCTGCGAGCACAGAGAGGGCACGCCAAAAACACGTTAAACAAGCCTGTACACATACAACCTGGCCGACACACTCAGGAAAGCGGGGGCTTGGCCAAAGCTCAGCAACAGACCACGCCAGAAAACACCTTTGAACAATATCTAACAGCCGTGATGAAAATGAATAATTAACACATAATAAATCACATAAAAAAAGAGGAGGAATGTATACTACGGCATTTAAGGTAAGGCCCGGACCATGTGACCGCATGAGAATTTCGAATGTGTACATCTGGCTGCACAGAGCCATGTGTCAAGTAAATTCATGGAAATAAAAAAATGCAGCAGAAGTTCACCAGACAAAATATAGCACGGCATTTGGAAGAGAAGCAAGGAACGTTCTATATCGATGTCAACACATTTCAACACTAATCGCCGTGAAGCTGGCCAGGCCAGAACAAAAAAGGACTTTGAGAATAATGTTTGAAGACACTTGTTACATGGAGGGAACAGGGAAGATTAAAAACAGCCTCCAGAGTTAGACAAAAAAAAAAACCACCACAGGAACAAATCCAAAAAAACAAACCCGTTTCCTATCCTGCCCAAGCCAGGCCAATGGCTCCAAGGGATTTGAAAGCCCACTGACTACAGAGAGGAAAAGAAAAAACTTGGGTGTCACTATATCACCATCTAGTGGTGACAAAAACATGGCAAAAAGCCTCAAAAGCACAGCGTCCCAGAGACGTCAGCCACATGTCCACCCACTGCCGCTAAAGGGGGCACTTGATGTACTCAGGCAGAACGAAGACTATAGCACACAGGTACTGACCGTGATCAGAGGTGAAAAGCACCACAGTGTTCCTGGCCAATCCCAGATCATCCAGCGTGCTCAGAAGGGTTCCCACCAGCGAGTCTATGTAGGATACTGCAGCAAAATAGTGCTGGCGAATCCGTAACTGTGACACGGAAGACAGCCACCAAATCATACCAAATTAGCAAGGAGGAAGCGCGTCGATTTTAACGAGCCGTCAAAGAAAATCCATATCGAGATCCATCAAGCCCGACCTGGAAGTCTGGGGGGATCGGGCCGTAGGGAAAGCTGACGTTCAGCGCCTGCACATCCTCCCGTTTTCGGATGTCTGTCCAGGGATTGTAGGCCACAGGGGGAAGACCTTTGGGGACGTCGGGGTCAGGGGCCAGTGTCATGTTCTCCAGGGGGTAGAGCTTCAGGAACTCCTGGGGAAAGCATCATACCTCCTGCTTTTAACCACAGCGCCCCCTGCTGCCCACTTCCGTCACATCCAATATATCAACACGCTCTTTCTACTCCACAACCAAGAGCCTGGAAACCTTAGGACAGGGGTGGCCAGTCTTATCCGCAAAGGGCCGGTGTGTGTGCGGGTTTTCGCTGCAACTCCCTAATTAGATTACTAATTAGAGGACTGATTGGCTGAAGAATCCTCAAACCTGGGTTTGAACAGCTGACCTACAGGTTATCCCAAAAACCTGCATACACACCGGTCCTTTGCAGATAAGATTGGCCACCCCTGCCTTAGGACATCTTAGGATGGAAACCATTTAACGGAGCTTTGTGGTTACTGTTATGCAGCGCGAGTGTCCATCCATCCATTCCATCATCCATCCATCCATCCATCCATCACTGTTCATCCAGTATATTGTGTGGTCAATGTCTTTTCCCAATGAGATTCCCCGGTAAAAAACCAAAGAAAAGGTGTATCTGGGGACCCCCAGCATGGAAGTGGCATTCCAGACTCTGCTCACAGCACCCCCTAGAGGGAAGAACTGAAATACCTGTGGGATCCTGAAAGGAATGTGAGGTTTGTGGTAGCCCACAGCTAGGAAGAAGGGCTCCCCCGCCTCCCTCACGGACTGCAGCAGCCTGATAGCCTCTGCCGTGCTCTCCATGTCGGGCAAAGTCTTCAGCGGCATCTCTGACACGTTGACGGCACACAGCAGGTTGGCGTGGAGCTTCCCGTCCTTGCCCCTGCAGACCTGTAGGGGGGCGTCCATACACAGTGTGCGAGCTGGACCACCTCAACGTGGTCAGCTCTGGTCAGACAACCCTAAAGCGCTAAGGAAAGGGAGACACTGTATGGTCCACACTGCACATCTGATCGGGTCGTGACTGCAGTCTACATCAGTAGGGTGTTAGGTCTAAACCCCATTGTAGTCCATACACCTTCATCCAGATGGACAGAACAGCGAACTGCTACCTTCAGGTTATTAAGCATCATCTTCCTGTTGCCGCATTAAGACGCCTCTTTAGAAAAAAAAATGCATGTTTGTGTGATTGCACAGCTCTGAGGGGTCTCGCTCAGCTGACAGTGTGATTACGAAACTGTCACGTTGGTGATAAATGCAAGCAGATCGCTGCAGAGATGAATCTTACGTGGCCTGCTAAAATGATCATCATAAGTCTATAATACAAATGAACAAAAACCACATAATATTAATGCCAGTGGACAGAATCACTGTGCCAAACAGGAGAATAGTCACATCATATAACAGGCGACACACATTTTTTTTATTTATATATATCACACACACGTACACACACCAAAATCCTGGATGTGATTATGGTAATGAAACCGGCATTGCCAAAGGTCACTGACCTTCCTCTTTTCATAGGCCAAAGAGGCGGGATGATACGGCGGAAGAGACCAGCTGTACGGGAAATCATCCGAGTGATTGGAGGCGATGCCTTCAGAGGGGGGAGACAAGCACACTTACGTTTTAGTAAGGAACGTGGCATTGGCTGCCACACAGAGCGACGCACACACACAACCAATCACAGCACTACATACATACACATAGCTGTGGGGTGCTGTTCAATACACGCTAAATCCAAATAACGTTATCACATTAGCATGACACTGAGGGAACAAAACATTCAGGAATGTACAGGGATCATGAACAAAAGAACCAGCGACACACAGAGCAGAGTTTAATTATTAAAGCTTTTCAT
The DNA here is from genome assembly GCA_026776725.1 of Gnathonemus echidnorhynchus. Classification (NCBI taxonomy): domain Eukaryota; kingdom Metazoa; phylum Chordata; class Actinopteri; order Osteoglossiformes; family Mormyridae; genus Gnathonemus; species Gnathonemus echidnorhynchus. The sequence continues at coordinate 20,809,132 of JAODJU010000002.1, read as the reverse complement.
TATCATACATTTAAACAATAAATCTTATTACTGCTTATTACTGTTTAATAATAGAGACTGTAGAACTCTGTGATGCTACCACAATCTAAGGCCTTATAAACAATGATTTTTAATGATATTCACATCCCCTTACCCGGGTGGAAGACCTTCCCTACGGACATGGTGTGGTAGCCGTGCTCCTTAAAGTACTGTGGCAGCGTCGTGTAGTTGCCTGCGTGGACCCTCCAGTAGGAGTTGAAGTCGTAGAGCCGGGTGGCGTCGGGACGCCGGCTGGTCAGGAAGGAGGTCCGGCTGGGTGCGCACACCGCTTGCTTAACGAGATACCGGCAAACGGTTAACGACTCCAATTATCCCTAATGCGTCTTCTTAAAATAATAATAGAATAGCAATTAGGGCCATAAAACAATGAAAGCAAACCACAGTAATAATAACAACAGGTGCATGCTGTTAATTATAATGATCTTATTACTGTTATTGTAACCGGGGCGTCCATCAGTGCAGTCCAACATGTTTTTAAATGTATGTTTGTTTATTCTGTTTTTTTTTTTTTTTTTTTTTTTTGGGGGGGGGGGGGGGTTTTTATTTATAAAAATTTTTAATTTCGTCTTTATGTAAACCTTTAGACACAAGAAAAACGACCAACAACTCTTCTGACCCTTAATGTCTAAATGTCACAGACGCATCGTCTATGTTTGTGGAAAAATCCTTGAGGTACACAATATAATCTTTATAGCCTTGCCATTAAAACTGGACACTCTGAGCGGGGTAAATACTGAAGGGGGGCATTCATTGTCCATATTGCTGGTACGACACGGATTTCTCGCTTTCTCGATTCACCTGCGCAAACGCGTTACGGAACACGACGCTCTCCGACGCCAGCTGATCCAGGTTGGGCGTCATCACCCCCGGGAAACCGTAGCTTCCCATGGCGGGCCGCAGATCGTCCGACACGATCAGAAGGATGTTAGGTCTCCCTGTGAGGAACACAGACAGACAGCAGCCTGTTGGTACATGGGTTTCGCATTAATTATGCAGAATTACAACGTCATGTGCACCGCGGTGTCCGTGGGGTTAAATCACCGCATCGAACCTAAAGTTAAGTCTCCCGGGAGGGTGGCTGAGTTGCATAGTCTGCTGCAGATGTAGTGCTCAGCGTACCTGAGGACAAGACCAGCGATATTAACGTCTGAAAAGTTAGGAAACTCAGACATGTACAAGAAGCCATCTTCTGGGTCAAAAACTGGTCCTAGGTAATTTTTAAAAAAAATGTTCCCACCGAATTACAGGTCTTTTGCAGGTTGTTTAAAGTTTAAAAACAGTTCCCGGACTAAATGACGTCTGACTTCTGCTTTGCTTCCCATGCTTCGCTTCTTGTGCGTGAAATTACTTCCCGGTTGAAGCCCCGCCTCCTAGGGGGGCGGGGGATAGGGGGGGTCACCGTGCTTTATACCAACACCATGCAAGGTCCAGGAGATACTCAAGCACAATTATTCCTACGTTTTGCCAAACGGGCTATAATAATGACGGTCATGACAATGATGATATTGCTAGTAGTAAAAATAATAAACGCTGGATTGGTTTAAATGAAACGCCACCAAACTAAACATTAGGTTTTAAAACTTAATTAAAATTATGCAAAATAATTTAACGGAGCTTTGAAAAAATGTGTTTGGTGTGTATTTCAGCAATTTCTTAAACTTCCAGAAACTCACAGAACTCATACAAAATTGTAATATAATTAATCGTTGCCAAGTACTCTAGGGAGCTTAATTATTTTTATTAACATTCTGTTTTCTTCTAAAATATGACAACGTTTATGGTTATGTGACTGTTGGATTCCATATTTGTTTTTTTTCTCTCATTAATTCTGCAAATAAAATGAAACCAATTTGTGATTATAGCATCTACCTAGTGAATTTACTATAATTATACAAAAATGGTCGTATTATAATGTCATGTGTAGCTCTGTAATCATTTGGAAACCTTTGGGACGGGGCCAGTTAGCATTGCAATGAAACCGATTCAGGCAGACGAGGGATCCTCAATCCCACGAGCGTGTTTTAAAAGCTCAGGTCCGATACATTGTTTAGACATGAAGATGGATGGAAGATGCGACTTAACATTTTCCCTGGGCAGCTTCAGGAAGTTTCTTGCTTTTGGATCATGACTAAGCTCTTTCAAAATTTTTTTTTTTTTTCTTGGTGAAATTTTCCAGACAAGGTTCATAAAGTCGACTGGGGACTGAGACTCAGGTTCCAGGATTCTCATCTATTTCATCATCAAGTTCAAGGAATTAGCAGAATGGAAGATGGCCCAAGCAGTGCATGTTGATGTTTAGACCATTTTATCTGCTTGGTAAACATTCATATTTCTTTACAAGTCTGCATTTTCACTAATGCAATCCAGGCTGTTCCTTTGTCAAAGGTACATAGGACCTCATCTCGGATCTATAACTTCAACCTGCTTACAAGGGTAGGTCCTTATCCAAGTGCTTATCGTTAATATGGAACAGGAGGGCCTCGACCTTGTATTCAAGAGTCCCTGGCTTACATACCAGCCTGAATTAAATGTTTGTTTAAGGACAGTCTCCTCCTCAGTTATTAACGATGTAACCACTTAATCACAAAAAGGTTTAACTGAAATGTTCAACAAGTTAGATATAAGTCTTCCTGCACTGGCCTATACCAAACGGGAATGAAACATGAGTTTAAAGTCAGCCAAATGGAAATGGTGGCATAGATATTTTAGTAAGGCTAAATACATGAGCCCAAATATACTTTTAGGATAAATACACAAATGACCTAGAAATGAAGGCCAGTTATTTAATGGAAGAAACGTTGCAGGAAAGTGTTGAAAGTTGTATTTTTAAAACAAAGCCCTATTGACGAGCCGTTAGAAGAGTATTACATGAATTGGTGAACGTTAATTTTCAGTGGGAATGTGTCTCGTGGTGGTTTTATAATGTTTGCGCTCAACGTCCAGGTTCAGGAAAAGTACGCGCTGAATCCGGGAACTCTGAATACTTTCTGCTCATACACGGCGGCACTGCTTTATTTGAGTGATTCCGAACAATAAGTCAGGGAGGCCACTAGATAGAGCTACGTGACCAGGCGTGCACTGCGAAGTGGCTTCACTGGTTCAGCTTAAGCCTTCCTCAAAGTAACACAATGCCCTTTTTCATCTTTATTTGTTTTGGGGATGGGGGGGATTACAGTCAATGTGGGAGCTTTCATTTCCTCGAAGTAAGCTTGTTATAGTCGAAGGACCGCTTCCTGTTATTAAGCAAAAAGTAAGTTTAATATTATTTAAGTAGTAATAGTACAATTTTAAAATCCCTCATGCTATAATTATAGAGTAAAGACTTTACATGAACACATACATGAAATCAGTTCTGTGACCGTGTTTTAAATGGATTTATAAAGTGTAGTTCAGAAACGTCCACAAAATCCCTTTATTTGTTGTGTGTGCTGTTTGTGCCGTCATTCTGTTTGTATGACATTTATATGATGTTTAAATGGGGGGGGGGGGGAGCACTGGTCATCAGACCCCAAGTTTCTGCTCAATGCTGAAAATCTCACTGAAAAGCTCCACTTCCGAGCAGAAAGGGAGGGCGGTACTGAGCGCTTGGTGGGGAAACCCAGGCTTTACCGGGACACATCTAATAATCCCAAACTGCAGCGTTTTCTGTGTTTTGATGGATGCACAGGACCGCTCTCTGAGACGTAACCCAACCTGTAAGTACCCGCGAACCGTTAAATCCCGCTTATAAGCGCTCGGCGTGTTTTGGACGCGATATAGTGGGACACCGACAGAAATCCGCAGTGCTTCAACTTCTCAAAGTCATTTGCCAGGGAGGCATGGCATTTTGTCTGAGTATTGTAAGTTTCTGTAAGTACAAGAAACCGCTGAAAAAACTCACCAATCCCATTTTTTCAGTGCAGATTTCACCAAAAAAAGTACACATATGATTATAAGTGCGGACAATCTGCTTTCGATAGCGTCGACTTTTTTTTTTTAATCTTATTGAGTGGTACATATAACTAATCAGTGTTTTTATTGTATATATTCACAGATAAAGAGCCTGTAATATGATTAAACGATTTTAGTGTATGTTCTATTGTGTTTAGTTTTCCGTATAAACGGCTTAACTAATTATACGTCCTGATGAAATTACAGTGCTGCCCAGTTGTTCCATACGGGAATTAGTCCAGGGTTTTAAAGGTCCGGTTATGAAAAACAAGTCGTTTCACAACTTGTACTGAGCTGGTAAGGTTATGGAATGCTGGCTTTTGATGGTCTCCTGATGGTTTTTACATGCCATGATTCGCTGTGGACCTTAAGGTACCGAGTCTCAGTAATGAGTCCTCTCGGCTTATGCTGAACCCAAGCGATACTTCCTGAGACACCAATTTAAAGGTAAATGGACGGTCGGGGGGGTGGCAGGGGCAGGGCTGCCCTCCCACTGTCTGCTGGCGGACAGTGATCCGGACCATAGCACAAAATGGACGAATGCTTTGGCGATTATTCTTGATAGGTCCTAATATGGAACTGTGTGTAAGACCCGGGAATTAACAAGGCGGTTTATCCGCGAGGCACATGGGTTCACTGATAAGGGGGAAATCACCCAGGCAGGCCATGCTGTTTCGTGTGCTTTACAGAAAGAGACCAGCGTTTCCTCGTTTTCACCATTTAAATCGATTCACCGGGCGTGGAACCTCTGCCATGTTGTTTGAGGTGACTGTTATGGACTCACAGTGACTGTCAGATAAAGAGCTGTCCGTGGGGTCATTCGGGATTCTCTGTAAAACTGCTTTAGCTGACAGGAGTTACTCCTGTTTCAGTGATTTCAGGAATGTGTCCACCTTTCCTGAAGGTCTAAGGGGGTTTGGTTCTGACCCTGCCAGCCAACCAGCAATGCTCTGACTCAGGACAACAGACCAGACAAACACCAGAAAGTTCCTCCATCGCATAGCTAGCAAGTGGAGTGGGGGTACCAGTGTGGGACCCAGGGCTGGAAAAAAATATTGCAGGAGCATGTGACTGGCTTGAGCCAATGACAAGGTGGTAGACAGCTTCACCAAAGCATAGGGGTGTTCTCTGCCTTAACACTTTGTTAGGCTTTTGGTCATTCCACTGGGTCCTCCACATAAGCTGAGGTTGCTGCTGGGGAGACCCCATGATGAAGGTGCGAAGGACCGATCAGAACATGCATGCCACGATGGCTTACATCACTTCCTGCTTTGCTGCCCATCACAAACATTCGCAGGCGACTAAGGTCTTGGATTATGGGTTGTTTTGTTTGTCCTCTGATGGATTGGAGGCTTTGGCCAAATTACAACATTCACCGGCCAAGCGAAAGTAAAGATTGCTCTAAAATACATCCAGAGTATGTGGTTGTGGGCGTCGCTGGCTTGGTGCCGTGGAGTACGGTGCTGAGGTGATGTCATGATTCTGTGCTTTTGTGACAGCAATTCTGAAAATAAGGGGGTCACTTTTATGGCGTATTCAGCTTTCCATTCTGCATGTGATGTTTCTGGAGGGAGTCTTTCCCTCACATCTCACTCTTAAATGCTGTTGTTTTGTTTTGTTTGCGATGTGTTTTTGGCCATCGTCATTTTTTCAGTGTGTTGGTGAGAAGCAAATATACATATTTCCAGGGTTGCAAAGAAAAGACATTCGGCTCTCCAGGGGACGCATTCTCACAGAGTTACTGGGGGCTCTTGTTCATACTCAAGTCAAAGTATCTTTATTTATATGATGCATAACAGTAAAATAATCAAATATAAATATGTAATTTAAACAAGACATATTGAAACATGGACCTCAGACAGAAAAATGCAGTTAAAATACACTTGTGCAAATGAGCAATCAGGTTGAATGAACAGGAATATGCAGTGTGTAGATTCTGGTAGCAGCGTTATGGCTTCAGTGCTGGGAGGGGGACAGTTTGTCTTTTTAGCAGTGTCTCCTCAAAGGAGCATCAGACTCATTCTCTAAATGCCTGCTTATGCCCCAGAGAGAAGTGCAAACACTGGAGTTTTATTGCTGGAGGCAGCAAGGAGTCTGCACCCCTGAAATAGGGGCTGTGAACCAATCATAGTCGGCACAATGTCAGGCACGGGGACCTGGCCTCTCATGTGCTTCCCCCCCCCCACCAGTACCACGGGGTAAAATTACTCCTCAGGAAGGAGTGTGGGGGCAGGGGGGGTCTCGCTGATGGATTGGCAGGCGATGCTGACTAAGGTGATGCAGGGCTGTAATAACCCAGCAGGAGGTGAGGTTATAGAGTGGAGAGTTAGATGGGGTGGGACCCCACGCACCTACCTGTGCACTGAATGTGACTGTCGGGGGGGGGGGGGGTCCACTTAGCGCCCTCCAGTGGCAGCATTTCTGCCTGTCCTACAAGGCCGTTGCCCCCCTTTGGCATGACTGGGTACCATTTCTGGGTTTTGTGAGCATGGTCCTAATTATAAGACCGCCAAGATCTCTTCCAGATGTTAGCCGGAATTTTGAGGGCTTTGTAAAGAAAAGAAATATTCCACAGCCCTGTGATGGAGGGGGGGGGGTGGTTCAGAAATTTGAGTCTGTTAAAACTGTGTTCATGACATGCGCCCCCCTCCCATCACCCCCCTGCCACCACTGTGGTAAGTACAGACTGCACTGGGGTCTCCAAACGGGGTGGGGGGGCAGACCTTAGTGCTTATTTTTTTCCTATTCAAGTAATTATTACTTCATATCTCTTAATACAGTGAGGAAGGGAACAGTTTCCTGTCAATATGTTCACAAGTGTCTGGTCAAAATAGTAAATGACTGTATACCTTGTTTTTAAGGACCATGGAAAATGGTTCTGAACTATCGCACTTCTGTAAAACATGGGCCCAAAAATGCTATTGGGTCCCTATGCTTGTATAAATATTTTTGCTGACCGCAGGCAGTGGGTGTGAGGTCTGTACTGTGGGAAATATTTGGAAGGTGGAAACGTCATGCTGACTGTGATTTGGGGGCTTTCAGACAGTGCTGGGATCTCGAGGAAAACCACCCCCCAGGGCTGAATGTTAGTGCTTACTTTAATAAAAAACAAAAAAAAAATCGAATGTAAATTTTTTTCAGGACGTGCCTGTGCTTTTTCTCCACAGGAAAAATCTGACCAGCATTCCTCCAAACAAGCAGAAGTGGGGCTGTAGAGGATTAAACTGGGGTGTGCTTACGAGCCCCCACCCCCCGCCCCCCCCCCCC
>JAODJU010000002.1:20783139-20801717 GCA_026776725.1 Gnathonemus echidnorhynchus | reverse complement strand
TTAGCATTAGCATTTTTCCCATTGAAATGAATGAGCGGTCCCCATAAGGATATGTTTACCCTACATGCGCGTGTGTGTGTGTGCATGTGTGTGTGTGTGTGTGTGTGTGTGTGTGTGTGTGTACTGCAGCCTGTCCAGGATGTTCTCCTGCTTTGCTGGGAAACAGCTGCTGCTGGATAAGCACTAATGGAGGATGGAAGGACAGATGAACTTTACTGTAAATATTTAACTATTAAGAAAATCTGTGCAGTCAGTACCACGGAATGAAGGCTTGAAGGTTCTGTGTTTGGGGGGGCGGCAGGGGGGTGCAGCCACAATGGCTGCTGTTTCAGGTCCATTGGTCGCCTGTAAAACTGGCTGTAAAATCCAGGTGTGCAGTCGTGCTTGAGGTTGAGGGTTTCAGACACATGCTCTCATGAAATCTATCCACCCTACAACTGGTTATCCTAATACTGGTCACGGGGGGGGGGGGGGTTTATGAAAAAAAACTGTACCTTGCATTAACGGAACGAACCCGTTAATGTCAGTCTTCATTCATAACGAACTGACCTCCTTCAGTGGCGAATGGCAAACTGTAATTTCCTGTTACGGTTTAAGGAATTTACCGCCGTCCATAATCGGCTCATTTACATACTCAAGTCCCCAGAGGGTGCATTTCACCATCCAGGGCCCACATTTTACAGGGATTTGGGATCTGTTAGGCTTGTTTACGTAGGCTGCTCCTTTCGGGATCGATTGCCGGCCCTCGAGCTCTCGCCCTGGCTGTGTTCAGCCCTCGCATTCCCCAGCCAGAAAGCCCAGCTTGACAGGAAACCGCCGGAAATGGCCTTGTTTGTTTTCCTGTCGCTCATGGGCGATCCGACCCGGCGTCTCGGTCCTGCCCTGCGGGGAGGGGGCAGCCAGAAGGTGGTGCGGTCGCTCCCGTGGAGGTGGGCGAGGGATTGCCGGAAAGATCCACAAAGCCCCCCCCCCCAGTCTCATGTTGCCTGAAGTAATATGGCCAAGTCATATTTCTGTCGTCTGTTATTATGAATTTAAATATGTGCCCCCGTGAGAGAGAACCTTGCAGGGCTTTGTGCTGTGTGTAGTTAGCGTGCCGGTGATGGGGTGGGTTCCCCTGGGTGTGGGACTCGCACGAGGCCCCCGCCACGGGACGCAGCTCTGGGTACTCCGGCCTAATTACCATGCCGATGCCGGGCCCAGTCGCCCCGGAGTGGGATTATGGGGTGGAGCTGGGTGGTGGCTAAAGGAAGAGGAGCTTGGGAGGTGGAGACTGTCAGGGGGGGCTGAGTGAAGGCCCCCCCCCATAACGCATCGCTATCAGCGCCCGTGCAGAGGTATGCAGTCTGTCAGTGTGAGTGTGTGTGTGTGTCTGCCTTCAGAAGGGGTGGGGGGGGACACAAGTATCTGTGGCTGACTCTCACGCTCACAACTCGCTTTCAGGACGCCGGCGAGGAGGGATGGTCTAGGAGTCTCCGTCCGCTCACCCCACTCTCTCTCTCGCTCGCTCTCTCTCTCTCTCCCCGTCCGTCTGCCTGCCCATGATGACCAGCTTCTACAGCTGCCTGCGGGGGAATGAGTGAGTGGTACTGGGGGTTCGCCACGCATAGTCCATCTCCGGGGGGGGGGGACTCGCAGACCGGCATGATGCATTGGGGGGGGGGGTGGATTCTGTCTCTGTGGCGGGTGGCCCTTTTATCTGAAGGAACCATATGGTGTTTGCATTGTGCTCCTGGGCTAGGGCTGCATGAGTGCACAGCTCTGCGTATGTTTGTGCACATTTGCACAAGATAGTTACTTATTCCTAGCCACTTAACTGTGTGCATTTTATGACTTTTCCTTGAGTTGTGTTTATGGAGGGGAAAGTTCTGATGAATGGCGCGTGTGAAAGTGGCCCACGGCGTAATTTAAATCGCCAATGGAGTGGAGTATCTGTGGATTCTCGTACGGCGGCCATGAGGGTTTGGCCATATTTGGCGATTAATCGCGGGCTTTGCGCGGTGGAATCCGCCTGTGCTGCTCAGGGGCCTTTTTAAGCTGCGGGGAGGTGAGCGATGGACCCGCAGCAGCAGTGACGCTCCCACCGTCCTGCTCTCCGAGGTATTTTTAAGCTCTCATAGCGGAAGGAGGGAAGCAGGAGTCAGCTGCCCAGGGAGATCTGACCCCCTACAAACTTCTACACAAACATAGCAGTCTTAATTTGTTACACTGCCCCCCCCCTTCCCCAGTGCAGTGTTCAATTGTACTTAAATTAACTCGGAGTTCACTGAACCCCTCTAATTTTACTGTCCTTGCTGAGATGCAGGCTGCTTGTGCTGCCCAAAAACCAAATGGCATCATCAGGTCCTCTTCGAAAGCTGGGAGAATTTCTCCTAGCGGTGACGCATCTCCTAGTTCAGCCCTCAGTCCTCCGTCGTCCCGGGCTTAACTCGCGTGAGAGACCCCTGGACCATAGGATGACCTAGGCGCCCTAATCACCGGGGTTAGCACTGCATGTCGCGTTGTCCCTGGGGGGGGGACGTCTAGAGGGGTTTAAGTGCCTCCAGATCCCCAGCCGGCCGCTGTCGCCACGCCGCCGTGCCAGCCTTGCATAGAAAAATGGGGGGGCGCAATTTCTCTGCAGTTACTGTAAAAACAGACGGCCGTCCTCCCCACCCCCGTGCCCCTGTGGCCTGGAGGGAGTCCACGTCTGCAGAGTGTCTCTGACTATGAACGTGGTGTCCCGGCGCCGTGGAAACGGTCCGCGAAAGTACGGCTGGCACGGTAACATGTCATAAGAGGCTGTGGTGACCCTCGGCAAAAAGCTTTCCAACTTGGAATGTTGTTCCACTCTATCTGATGCGGAATTACCCACTATCGTTACCAGGGGTGAACCAGGGTTCGTTGTTTCTGGATTCCCACTAAAAAAATCTCTTCAAAGCCCCCCCCCCCCCCCAGTTTAGTGACTGCTTATGGCCAACAGGCCCCACCCAGATGTCAGGGGCCCCATGCAAATGTGAGGCTTGAGTGATAGTAAACATTGCTGCTGATTGTTACCCATGTGTGGGCCCCTCCTCCTTCTGGGCTCCACTCCCCTTTTGGGTCCCGCCCACCCAGCCACGCAGGTGTTTGGGTCACGCCCCCTGAAGACTTATGAAGAGCAGGGGTTCACTGCAGAGCTGCCAATCCAGCGCTGATGGATCAGCATGTGATCAGACCACCCAATGGCGTTTCATCAGAAGTTATACGGAAAAGGGGGTGAAATCTCATTTAGACTGAGGAAATTCCCTCACAAGGACCAGTGACGAAAACAGGAAGACGGACTGAAACGGTTCATACAAGCGGTATAAACCCGTACAGTATGACACTGGGGTCTGCACGAGCCTGGTGCGTTTTACTGGTCAGCGCCATTGGTGCTGCTCCAGGGCTCCATGGAGACGCACTTCAGGTATGACAACAACAGCAGTGTGTGACATGATGGCTCTGTGTTGTGTAACCACAAGCAAGCTGCCGTGTGTCGAGGGTGACTTCGTTAACACTCCCCTGACTGAAGGTGGTGGAAGATGTATGGCGTGTAGTTCGGGTGATTCTGGCGTGGGGGTACGAAGATACCCCAGCAGTTGCCCTTTGTGGCGATAGCTGATGTCTGTGTCTGTTATGTTCCGATCTGCACACTTACATGCCCGGATCATTAACGGTGCTTACCATGGACACGGTACCGTATTTTTCTTTTATTACAAATGGGTTTTCTTGAGACTAATGGTCAAAGTGCGAAGTCAAAGTGATGAACAGACCCGTTAAGCTTCCAGATGCTTCCAGAATGTTCTTTTTACTTTTCCTTATTTCTGCTTCTGGGTTTGGACTCCAGGACCCAGGGCCTCGTGGCATAATGATTTTTATTCCCAGTTTATCTGGTGATGCCTGAAATATCAATAGTCAAGAAGATCTTCAGGATGACTTTGATCCCCAGAGCATTGAAGCTCGGGTCCAAACTTGCGGCCTCATGATTCTTCTGGAACGTCAGCCTGCACACCCCCCGGCGAGTCATACAGCTCCCTCCCCAGTACCACCACCCCCCCCGGCACATATTTTCTGTATCTTGTCAGCGTGTAATAGAGTCAGGAACTCTCTCATATGTTGACAGTGTGCGTGAGTTTATGGCCTGCCTTTCTATATTGGTCGCTCAAACTAAACACTTCAGGCCTTGTGTATAATTCAGGCCCCTGGTTCCTGGTAATTAAAGGCCTGCCCCTTTTACTTCACCCGAAACAAAGCCACGTTTTTCCCGTCGGCTTTCTGGAAAGTTCTGTAACAGGATTCACGTGGTCAGCTTCTCATACCCCCCACCCCACCCCCGAGCCGAAGCCAGTCCAGGGTACAGATGGAAGCGGCCGCCTTAAAGGACCCAGATCACCCCCCCCCCAATACCATGGCCCGTTTGGCTTTGGGGGAGGTGGACTGCACTGCAAATGTGAGAAAATATTAGGAATTAAACAGTCTGAAATGAGATTATGTCCCTAAATTAGTGTTGTCATGATACCAAAATTTCAAACTTCGATACGATACCAAGAAAAGTATTGAAATTCAATATAATTTTCCTTACTCAACACAGTATATAATGTAACTCAAAAAAAAATGTAGATCACAGTTTTGTTTGCAGTAAAAACTTAACCTTTGTAAACTCATGTCTTTATTTCTAAATAAACCTCACTGCATTGCGAGTCAAACCATAATAATATTAAGTACAGTAGCAACCATTGTTCATAATAGAACTGCTATACTTGAATGAAATACTGATATGATTACTTTTATATGCCTTATCTTGTGTCTCAGAGCACAAACACTTCTAACAATCACATGACTCTAAAAGTTTCTATCTGAATGATCAACACTAATCAACATGACCTTACAAGATTGTATGGAGCCAAATGCAACCCACAGGGTAAAATAATTTCAGACTGACTAGAAAAAATGTCTTAACCAATAGAAAAAATTTACATCATCTCTATTTCAACTGTAACAGAGATTAATATTTCATTCATTAACAAATAAGATACCTATCTCTCAAAACTCTGTATTGTGTCACGTGTCAGTAATTTAAATGTTTAGATAATTCGTGGTGTATGCTCTCTTTGTCAGTATTGCTCCCAGCTTGTATACAGGCTTGCATATGTCTTGCGGTATAATGTCTTCATTTGGTACAAAGCCAAAGTATTTCCCGATGTCCCTCTGGCCACACTCTGTATTGCTTCTGAACGAATCATCTTAAGTAACACCCCATGTGTGAGACTGTAGTCAGGTCTACGCATGTGCGTTGGGAGCCTCAGTGGTTACAGTGATCCGGAAGAGCAGTCTATATAACCAATGCTATAAAAAATTAGCATTTTGGGTACATTATGAAACGGTTTTATATGTGATGGATTCCATACTCTCTGTATTTCTAATTTTTGACAACAATACCGTAAATAACGGCCTGTTGACTTAGCATATACGGACACTCCCCAGGTTACGACGGTCCGTGTCATGATATTTCGACTTTACGATGGGTAAATGTTTTTCACCGTCAGTACATTATTCGATAAATTCCATGAGATATTCCACACTTTATTATAAAATAGGCTTTGTGTTATTGATTCTGCCCAGCTTAATGTGAGCATGTTTAAGGTAGGCTAGGCTAGCTTGTGTTTGTTAGGTTAAGTGTACTGTATTAAAAAGCATTTTCGCCTTACGTTTTTTTTTTTGCCTTGCAATAGGTTTGTTGTAAGGTGTTGATTTGCTGTCATGAGATTTTCAGTTTGAAGTCTGCACAAACCTTTACATGTATGTAACAGGTTCATTACCTTGTAAATAGTCTGAGGGTTTGCAAAAGTACCCCAACGCTTTTGACGTAGCTAATTTTAGGTTTATGATAGAATAATTTAGATTTGCCGTAAGATTTCTTGTGTGAGCGCAAGAGTCTGAAAGCGTGATACGCTAGATGTGTGAGACTTGGCAACGCTGTCCATGACTGGTACCAAACTGCTAGTGCCCTTCCCAAGATGGCGTCCCCGTCCCCCCAGTAAGGTCAGCGACCTCACCACCACCACTCCAAGAGATTCCTGCACCGATCCCGTCACCCTCACCCCTCTTCCCACCTCACACATGGACACCCGTGGGTAGAGTCTGCATCAAGGGTGATTTTAGTGAGCACAAATCTAGAGCCTTCCTGGCCCGTGTTAAATCCCCAGGTGGAAGGTGTCTGGTCTGCAGTGGCGATGATGGTCCTGCTGCACTCCAGAGCTCCTTCTCTGTCTTGGAGAGACGGATTAATGATTGAAAGCAGCTGAGTTCGCCGGCGGTTTTGGTAGAAGCGTCCCCAGGGAAACCATCAGGAAATGGAGTCTGTGATCCAGGGTCCCCACGGTCCCCTCTGCATCGGGTCGAGGTTCTGTTTCCTATTGGCTTCCCAGAACCGGAATAACGTTCAGCTACTCATGGAATGTTTCAGAACACTCCGAGCAATTTTGACATGTCTCCGGGGCAACACAGCCGTTTTCCGATCCAGCCTCCGTGTCTAGGTTGATCACGTGTCATGGTGACAATCATTGTTGACACAGGTGACCTGTTTTTGCTTGTTGCAGTTGGGACATTTGGTAAATGGCATAAATCTCCATCAGCGCACACTTTGGGCTCAGTGGACCTGACTCACGGCAGTGCCCTGCATTGAATGTTGGTGAGGGTACCACAGCGCCCCCTGGAGGGCGGGGCTGATGCAGCTGCTCCGCAGCAGACTACAGGGACCTGAAAGCCGCGATCTGATTAAATTCCCCATTGCGTGACGACGGCGGCGATCCTCTTCCTAGCATTTTCCAAGGTTTACCCGAATGGAGTTCTGACTGCCTTTCTGACTGCCTTTCTGTTATGATCACAGTGTTTAGTGGTAAGAGAGCTGAGATTTTCCTGTTAATTCAACAGTCGTCAATAAATCCGTACACAGCTCAGCCTGACACTGTATCACATTGGGATTTGTGGTTTCGGATCACGCTGCTGTGGATTTTTAAATGTGAGGCCATGGCTGACTGGACCCCAAAACCGGCCTTGCAGTCCTGGCCCTCGGTGGCATAACTGTAAGGTCCAGGAATCAGCCACTTTAGCCTCTTCTACATGAGAATTAATGCTGCCCCCCCCCCTTGTTCAATTACTGTCACAGTTACTGGAGGAGTCCTGTGTTGATTTTAGCCATCTCAGTGCTAACTTCATTACTGACTGCATTTCAGGGCGATGGGTGGGTCACCGCTGAAGCGACCTTATCTGATATCTCCTGAGTGGACTGCAGCAAGCAGACTCTTGGAGGGTGGAGTGCAGATTCACACGGTCACAATGCATCTGGCATCAAAACACACAAACAAAAACTAACTAGCAGCAGGAGCTGTGCAGGCCTGTAGTTTGACCCAAAACCTCACCCAGTCTGCATTGTTTTGGACCTGCAGCCTCTGATGTTTAACTCTGCTGCTTTTTAAATTTCTCTATGCAAATAAGAGCTTTTGTGTACGTGTGGATGTTTTAAATGCCTGTGGTTCGAGGACTGAAGCCCAAAAGAATAGAACAGACTAAACGCCCCTCGCTGGGCATTTAGTGAGCCGCTAACGTTGCGCCGTCATGTGGCTATAAAAACACTTCTGGGAATAGAACGGCGCCTCACAGAGGTGGGGGGGACACGGTGCGGTGCGTGGAGATACCAGGTGCAGAGGGTTGCAGATTAGGGGCTCGTGACAATGGACGTCCAGACGGGGCCAGTCAGAATTAGCAAATGCATGGGATTGGAGGGTTATTTACACGTTAATGCCGCATCGTCAGAGAGCCACGTCCCCGCCTTGTCTTATTCCCGAACGTGGCGACTCCCTCCCCTGCGTCTTGTTCAGCATTTTCCCGCGGTAAGAGATGGTATCGCGGTAATGGATGTTCCGCCGCCCGGCTCGTATTTGCTCATCCTTCCTGGTGGCTTTATCGGTGTCCTCTCAGCCCGTCCAGGTTATTTACGGCCGCTCGCCATCCCGCCATGAGTAATGCGCGCCTCTTCCCAGATTTATGCTCTCGCTCGTGGGAATCGAGGGACTCCGTTCCCTGCACTCTCTTTTTTTTTCTGTTTTACTTTCAGCGATTTATATGCTGAGGCTGGAGACGTGACCCATAAAGTTAGCTGGTCCCTCAGTCCAATCCCCCCCCACAAATGCACCTCCCCTGTCCTGCCCCCTAAGCCTCCACCCAGGGGCACAAGATACTGGTGAATTCTGATACCAAACAGAAGCGTTGTTCACCACTGCTCTACAACGAGACCACTTAGGCACATTTACAGAATCATTCACTGTACAACCCATGTAATAATATTTTTACTGAGCCGATACCTTGATTCTTTGCACTGTTACTATTTATTGTTGTCTATTATTTGTTACTGTTTATTAGTCTGAATGTCTTTTTACTGACTAAATGTGTGTATTATGCTAATGCAAAGCTGAAATTTCCTTTAGACTGAATAAAATGTCTGTCTGCCTCCCTGTCTGTCTATCTGCCGCTCTGTCTGACTGTCAGTTTGTCTGTCTGGCAGTATGTACTTGTCTGTGTCTGCCTGCCTGTATATCTCACTTTTTATCTGCCTGCCTGCCTGTCTGTCCGCTTGCATGTTTGCTGGTCCGCTCTCAGAGCCTCCTGTGATCAACTTTCACACAAGATCTCTGACCCTGAAATCCCACCCCAGGGGTTCACTACTTCCTCTTAAACTGGAGTCGGCAAAGGCCTTGGGGAATCCCAGGCAGATCCAATACGGTCTCATGGTTCCCACAGGAACAGGAAGCTGGGTTATGGCACATAGCTGGCTTTGAGACAGCCACATTTAGTTGGAGTGATGTAGGGGAACAGTGTGGCTGGCCTCAGTATCCTGTGGGATCATGCGATGATTTCCTGCTGGTGTCTTGGCTTTTTCAGGGACGGCCGTTACCATAACATATACTGTCTCCTCTGTCAGTGATATCGGATTGTGGTTTCTTATTACATTGCTTATCATAGTGCTGTCTTCTGGTCAAGCCATTGCTAACCCTCTTCTCCACCCTGACTATAAACACTCTTGATGAAACTCGTTCTTCATAGAACGGCTTCTCCTCAAATCCATTCCCCACATCAAGTCGTCTGATTTTTCCCACCATGCACCTGAGTTCAATATTAGCATATTCATTCACCTTGTGAAGCACAGATATTTTTTTCAAGTTACCATCGACCTTCTTTATCATTTTAAACTTCTCTGCCTGACAGGAATCTCCTTAACACTTTTCACTCCTCTAATAATGGCCTTTGTCCCTCCAACAGTGACTGCGATATTATGGCTTCGGGACCTGATGTGACTGGCAGTCAGGAGCCCAGCGACCCCCAGGTGGAGTGCCCAGGTAAAATCCCCCAAGATCGGTCAACCGGTTAAATACAGGCTAGATTGACGTTTCCATCCCTTAGCTGGCTGGTTTGCCTGTGTTTTTGTGATCACGCCTCAGTGACATACCAGAACGGGTGTATTTACAAACCAGCCATTGACCCCCCCAGGCCACAAGCCATGGTCATCCATTTCCACGGCAGAATAACCAGGGAGACCGGGCTCAGTGCCTTCCTTCAGCACTGGGGATAATCCCCTGATAGGATTTAAAGGCATCGAAACGGGGATGATGTCTATTTAAACGGCTATTTGTCGATGGCGGGGGCACGCTGGGTCACAGGCCAGGGGGTAATCCCTAGTGATTTCACTGACAGCCTGCAGCGTTATCCACACTCAGAGCGTGTCTGTGATTTCAGAGGAAGGATGTATAGCACTATTAGCAGTGGGATGGCATTCGGCGAGCGGTGGCCTGAGAGCTGTCACTGTCCCCGCTGAGTGATGCAAACGAAGGCTCCGTGTCTGTTGTCTCCCCCCCCCCCCCCCAGCCCTGCCCATGGCCCCCCAGTGCTTCGCATAGTGTGACCTGGGCAGAATGTAGTGATTGTGCTCAGGATTAGCTTGGTACTGCCCTTGAATATTATATAGCATAAGGGGCAGTGAGACCCCAAAGGTGAGATTTTGCCAGGGGGCCAGAATGTGTGGCTACTCTCCTGGTTCTGGGGGGTGCCTAGGCTGGGTGCAGCCCGGTGCCACAGGGGCTTTGCGACAGAGACGCCCCCACACCCACGCACCAGTGCCCCGCCCCCATACCCACGCACCAATGCCCCGCCCCCATACCCACGCACCAATGCCCTGCCCCCATACCCACGCACCAATGTCCTGCCCTCCACATGTGCACTGACGCCCCGCCCCACATACTGTACACACACTGACGCCCCACATACACACACTGACGCCCCACATACACACACTGACTCCCTGCCCCCCACACCCGCGCAAACACACACACACACACACACACACATATGTACCATGGCTGCACCCATCATAAGCATTGGACCGATTTAGCAGCTGATTCAGGACATGACGTGTAACTAGACCCTGGAGCTGGGTGGCCACGTCTCCCATGGAGAGTCTGTGCTGACCTTTGTGCTCCTGAAACGGCCCCCCGAACGCCTGGTACAGTGTAAACACTGCAGGATGTGGCTCTCCCCCGGGGGGCACCGGCTGGGCCTGAAATAAGCTTGACCTTTTTAATAGCATGTGACCTTTCTGCAAACCCCAGCGTCGCCCTGTCTCCAGTAATGATCCATTGTTCTTATGATAGGGGCCTTATTGCTATTGTCATATCAGTAACTATGCCCATGCTGCTGATTATTAGCAACAAAACCTATTAAACCATGAAAGAGAGGTACAGAGACTCATACGGCTGGGGGGGGGCAGCAGCTATTAAACAGACATGCCGGCATTTACATTGTGGTGGTATTGTGGAGAGAAGCATCGGGAGCAATTTAAAGCTTCCCTCATTAAAACAATGCAAGGTTCATTACTACACGAAAGATAAATCCCCGTCAGGTTACCAAGCACAGGGTAGGAGGCTGAGGTCTTAAATATGTCTGTGTGTGTGTGTGTGTGTGTGTGTGTGTGTGTGTGTGTTCATGGGTTTCTGTCGGAGGTCTGACCTTTTACTAAGACCAGTGCTGCAGACCCTGCCAGTAGAGGGCACAGGTCCTGATTTAGGGATCAGCATGAAGACCGTTTTAAATACTCCCATCTCCAAGGAAGAAATCCAAATTTATGGCAGCTAGGGGCCGTGTGTGTCTGGCTTTGTAATAGTGTAGCCAGTCTGTTTGGGTTCCCAGGGTCGACTGAGGGCCGGGATGGGAGAGACACTGTAAACGGTGCGTTTAAAAATGAAGTGGGCAGTAGTGTCACTATGATCAGCTGACTTTTACCCCAATCCCCACTGTAAGGCTGGTCATCAGTGCGTCTTGTGTAAACGTGTCGGCCCAAACATGTCATACCTACGCTTATCGCAAGGGGGCAATGGGGAGCACACATTCTGTGTGTCTGGGACAGTCCCGTACAGAACTCTGTCCATCTCAGTGTCCCCTTTAACGTGTGATTTATCTTGAATCTCTTTTCCTCGCGCTTTCTCTCATTCCAGGAAAGAAGAAGTCAAAGTTCCAGACCTTCAAGAACTTCTTTGTCCGTAAGAAGCGAAAAGGGGGGGACGCACCCCCCGGGGAGGCCGTGTTGAAGGCCAGTCATTCCTCGGACAATGTGAGTGAGGCCAAGCCCACCGCGGCCGACAGCGACGCAGACGCAGACGCAGACGCAGACGCAGACGCCGGGTGAGCAGACACCGGGGGGGGGCCGACCCGCACTCAGCGGCCGCCGCTAGCGTGGAGCTCTACCTCTCCGCCATCACTCTTACCAGCTCTTTTGTGTGAGAAATTCCTGGCGTTCCTTCGAGGCCGCCGGGATGACTCCGTCCCTGTGTTTATCACATATCCGCGAGCGGCACACCTTAAATTAGAGCAGTCGCAGCTGGCAGAGGACCAACATGGCCATTCGCTTGCATAAGATGGGCATCGGGAGAAAGTGCACTACTTCTGTATTTCAGAATAAGAGTCTGGGTGTTTACTGTGGAGATGCCCAGCCATCTCTGTGTGGGCTTCAAACTTTAAAGGCAAATTACTTTGCTAATTTAAAATGCACTTCCCTCCTACAGATTCAGGTTTATAAGAACATTAGTATGAGAAACAGCTGCTGCACTCATAATGGGAAACATTTCAAACTGCATGAGATCAATGCTCATTGGCCATTAATAGGTCACCTACTTGTTAACACAAAACAGCCCAGTTCTCCAAACAAGCAATCATGTGGCTGGACCTGAATACATGCAGCATCCAGATTTGTGAAGAGGTTCACTTACTGGCTAAGGGTCATAAGGACTAAGACGTCAGGGAAGCATTTCCACAAAGCATTTCTTGCTTAGCTGGATAACTTGTTGGATTTAAGGTATTCTGGGCTCAATGGGCTTTATCTTTGTTCCCTTACATTTAGCGACTACCTTTTCCAGCTAAGCAAGAAATCCTGCCTTGTGGAACACCCCCCGATTTAAACGTGGTATGATTGTTGGTGCCAGGCATGGTGGTTCCAGAATCTCAGAAACAGACACCCTCCTGGGATTTTCACACTCTGCGGTGTCTGGAGTTTGCAGCGTATGGTATAATGAACAAAAACATCCAGGCAGCAGCAGTTCTGTGGGTGAAAAATGCCTTGCTAATGAGAGAGGTCAGGTGAGAATGGCCAGAACTGGTAAAGCTAGCAGAATGCCACAATTACAAGAATAACAACAACAGTGATGTTCAGAGAGGCTTCTCTGAATACAGAACTTGTTTACACATGATGACAAAAAGTGGGGCCTACTGGTATTAAATAGAGCAGGGGTGGGGAATCGTATCCGCAAAGGGCCGGTGTGTATGCAGGTTTTTGGGGTAACCTGTAGGTCAGCTGTTCAAACCCAGGTGTGAGGACTCTTCAGCCAATCAGTCTTCTAATTAGTAATCTAATTAGGGAGTTGCAGCGAAAACCCGCATACACACCGGCCCTTTGAGGATAAGATTGGCCACCACCGATGTAGAGGTACCTAATAAAGTGGCCACTGGGTCTAGGCTTCTTTCCTTCCTGGTGATTATTCTTGATTACTCCTGATTTTATGATTACTGGTTTCTCTCAGTATGTGCAATGAGCCTGATTGAACACCTACGGCATTTTTGGGGGATATTTAATGTCCTACTGTGATCTGTCTCACAGCCAGAAGGTCAGCATGGGGAACAAGGCCAAGTCACATGATAGCGTGTTCGTCACCGATTCGCCTGCCTCGGATGGCTCCGAGGACTTGACCTCCACGCAGGACAGTGTCCAGGAGAAGGTGAAGGCCCTGCAGGTACTCCACAGACACCTATATCTCCACAGTCACATCTATCTCCACATCCATCTATCTCCATAGCCATGTCTATCTCCACTGCCACATCTCTCTTCACTGCCACATCTCTCGCCACTGCCACGTCTCTCTCCACATCCATCTGTCTCCCGTCTCAGCCTGAACTGTTCCTTCTCACCTGCAATCCTTCCGTTTCCTGGTTCAGATGTGTTACCAGAAGCCCCACTGGTTCGCCACATGGCCTGGCGGGGGGCTTAGTCACTATTGCTATAAACTGAAAAGCATAGGGGTTGCCTGAACACATGTACCAGGAGCGAGGGATCGTGGAAAATGGGGTTCAACCGAGTAAAAATAACTACAGTTAGGAACCCCTTGCCACTCCAGGAGAATCACCCGTAAATCATTTTCGCTCCTGGGGAGTGGGGGGACTCCAGCCACCTACAGATTCTGATGACGTTAAGAAATTTTTACTCAGAGAAAATAACAAAATATGAGAATATCATACTGATTTTTTTGGTGGCTTATAACACACCTTAGGTATATTGCATGAAGGTGTAAACAGCACATTTTGTCAGGATTTACTGAATGTTTCTGCGGGCCTCCACTTGACGACCCTTAGCCTCGGGGTGGGGGGGGAGTCAGAGCTGCTTCCTGGTGCTGGTTTACCACCACATGCCTCAGCTGTGACACATCCCTCCGACAATAAGGGGGAAAATGAGACAGAGAAACAAAGCGAAAGCCGCAGATGGAGGGCTGGGCCCGCATGCCGCTTGTTTACGATCTGCTCCTCTGCAGCGGGGCCATTGTGTGGCGCTGTGCCCTTCTTTGGAAGAGGAGTGGAGACGGCATCTGCCTCTCTGTGCAGACAGCACGGGCAGTCCAAAGCTGCTTCAGGTTCTGCTGCCATGACGACAGTGCCCTACATAGCTCTGATTCGTCAGGCGCGTGTCCCTGCTTTCTGTGGACCAATAGGGTGCCCCTCCCTTTCAGTTCTGCCCAGTTGATTGGACGCTGGTGTGGATGTTGCATCTCCTGAGAGTAAACTGCTCCACGGCACGGAGGTTTTTGCTGTCGGACATGCGTTTGTGCCTCTTGAAAGATGGAAGCCTCTTCTCGGTGTTATTTTCCTTCATTTGTACTCCATAAATGGATGAATTTTCTACATAATTAAGGCCATATAGACATTCAGTTATATGATTGTTCTGGGACCTAGAACAATTAACTAATCAACCAATTACTTTTAATTAAGATGCTTGCCGTCCATTTATTCACGCATTTACTCTAAAATCAGAAAGGGGAAACATCAGTCATAAATAGGCTGCTGTTAGAGACACTCTGGCCTTTTCTACAGCTGGCGGCTACAGCCTTGGCCTGTAGGGGGTGCAGTGACCTGTCGGTGTCTGACTGCTTCTGGGGGCCTTCCCGACAGCTGCAGCTGAGCAACCGGCAGGCCACGCCCATCACCCTCATCGGCGTGAGGAAGGATGACGACCCAGGGGCTGTGTCTGAGGACGACGGCCTCCCCTGCAGCCCACCAGAGATCTCCACCCTGCACGCCGTCCTGGCTGGCTCTTCACACAAAGTAGGCAGTCTCCACCCCCCCTTATCTCAGTCCAGGCAGCTGGTGTTTCCTCCCTGACCACACCCCCCTCGTACCCTACATGCGTTCTGATGGGACCCATGAAATGGCACCCAAGGCATGTTCAAACGGGACTAACTTTAGATGATCACATCCAAACTACTCACGTTCATACAGGGTAGGTCTTTTTGGATGCACCTGTAACCAATACAGGGTTAAAAGGTAAATGGTTCCTGAATTCTTACCCGACAGCCTCAGTTTCACACTGCATTCCACACTGCACTCCACACTGCCCAGGTGAAACCTCAACGCAGCTGCTCATTCTGAAGCTGTCATTTTTCTCTTGTGTTTTTCTTTCTCCCCGCTCTCCATCCAGCCGTCAAACTCAGTCCAAAGAAGCAGCTCGCTCAGCCAGGAGGGGTCTGACACTGACGATGACCAGGTAAGCACTCGCCGTGTGCCCTTGGCGTGACGTATCGGCAGTGGATGCTTACAGAGTTTCTCCACTTTTGTTCCTCAGTGATCGATGGGATGGCCCTAGCTTATTGTTGACCAGCTACCTTGCTGTGGGCCTTCAAAACAGACACCTGGCGACATGCCACCATGTAATGCTTACAAAAAGCAACACAATATACCAGACCAGTGACAAAGTACCCTCCCCCAGCCATGCTGCAGGGGGCGATAGTGAGTCACGGGACGCCTGCACATTCACGCACATGGGTATGTGTTACAGAGCCACATCCCCTGGCTTACATGCCTCTGGGATGTGTAAGGACTCCAGCAAAAGCCGAGAGAGCTGCGGGGACCAGGTGCAAGGTCGTAACAGATATTTAATAAGCTTCCCCATAAGCAGAGATGAGCTTCGGTAAGACAGCTCAGGGGGGTCCACAGGGGACAGAGGAGGCTACAGGCTCATCAGGCTATGGGGGAATTGTTCCAGAAAGCACTAAAACTCTGAGGGTGGAGGTGAGACACAAGGCATGAAGAAAATCGAAGCACTGGACAGAGCTTTAGTTTATGGTTAATCTGAAGAACACTGGCCATTGGGGAAGGGGCTAGGGGTCACCTAAGGGCCTAAACTTCCTCTTCATTTGGGGGGGGGTATGGGAGGCAGGGGTGGTTGAAGGCGGGTGGATGGCCTACAGGGGTCCTGCATTCCAGCTGTGTTCTCCTGGGAGCTCTGTCAACACATCGGAGATGGGGGGCAGGGGGTGGGGGGGGGCAGTGTTAAGTCCTCACCCATCAAAAGAGCTTGTCTTTTATGAGGAGTTTACAAATGGGGCAGGTCCTTCCAGGCTTATCTTTTGACACGCGCGCAGGTCGCTCTCACGCACTCACACGCACATGGGCGACAGGGGAACGTCACGACCTCTGACCTCCGACCCCCGCATTCCCAGAAACACACAAGCACAAAATGAGCCGGGAGCCGCCAGCAACCAGCTTGACTCAGTACTTAAGGGGCAGCCAGCTGCACTGCTTCGAAATCCTGGCCCTGCTCTCCAGACCAAAGATGCTGACGTGACAGTAGTACTTTTCGAGTTATTTTGGATGTGTTTTTGAAGGATTTATGGTCAGTACCGCCTGCCGTTCCCGCAGCCTGGTGGCTCTCCAGCCAGCTCCCAGTGTGCCAGGGAATCGCAGGACGGCGGGTAGTTGTGACAGCAGACCATGCCTCCTTGGAAAACAAAGGGCGTTTATTACTAATTCCGGGGTCCTTTTTCACTGTGCTAAGTCACCCACAGAGTCCTCCTGCTTATATGGCTTTAGGATCAGTTTGGCACAAAGCCCACATGCATGCTGAACTCGGTATGGTTTGTCTCTAGCGCCTTTCCCCGCTCAGAATGGCGAGTATGACACCTTGCAGCGGGATCACATGTAAACAAAAATACGTGCCGTACGTCAGTGGGGCCGGGGCTGGTTATAAATTCCCAGTAACTTATCCATGAGGGCCTGGAATTCAAACATGGCTTGTAAAATTGAACAGGAATGCTAACTGTGTTTATCCGAAGCCAAGCAGGCACAAAACACTGGAACAGAGTGGGGTTTTCAGAGGAGAGTGTTTTAGCTCTTGTTAATGTTGAAAACTGACGTCGACTTGTTCTTCTCCTAGGATTTGTTCAGCTCGACAGTCTTCTGAATGCACACATAATCCATTTCTTCCTTTTCCACTAACACAAAGGGAGGGTGAATTCCTAACAGTAAGGCATAATCACGAAAGCAGGAAAAACAAGGGCCTGCAAGGAAATTTGCGAAATACCAGGGGGTGGAGTATAGCTCGGCGGGTTAGAGCGCTGTGCCAGTGACCCGAAGGTTGCTGGTCCAGTCCCATGCAGGGTAGAATGATTTCTGCGTAAATGCCCTTCAGCGAGGCTCCTAACTCCAAATTGTTCCGGGGACTGACTGACCCCGCTTTCTCAAATGTGCGTCGCATTGAATGAATGTGGCGGCTAAATAACTAATAATTTGTTTTTAAAAAGCAGATATCGAGGGTAGCTGCATTTTTTAGAATGACACAAATAATTTTCATCATTTTAGTTGATACTGTGCTCCAGTGGTGTGTCAATTTGCACATTTGTTGGCCAGTAAGGACAATGATGCTTAGGAGAGACATCAGAAGTATGAAATATTGTCTCTCTTTTTTGCTATCTCTCTCCCTCTCTCTCTCTCTCTCTCACACACACACACTCAATTGTCCAGATGTCCTTTGAGGCGTCCTCCAGGCCAGTCAGCCCCCCCCACTACCTCCTTGTGGACCTCGGCTGTCCAGCGACACCATCAAGCTGCCTGGACACCTCAGCTGCTCGCCACCGCATCGCTGTCAAGAACCGGGCCTGTGTTAAGCGGAAGCCAGCCAGCGTAAGAGCGCCCCCTGCTGCCAACCCCAGGAACCTCATACATCGTTAAAATTAAAATATGGATTACAGATTCCAAACACGATCTATTTAAAATTTTTATTTAAAAAACATACCTACATTGTGGAAAAACAAATAATCCATCTGCCAACAAACTATACAGGGTTGCAAGATACCATTGTGCAAATAATTTTATCGTAAGATTTGCATGATGTGATATCAAAACTTCTCTGACCTTGACAGATCCTGGTACGTAGAAGGGAATAAACCCTTTCAGTTTGTCACACAAAAGATAACGGGGAAAACCAGCAGTTTCAGTATGTTCTGGTACAGATTGGCAATGGAAAAAAAACAAAAATATCACCAGATTTCAGAAGCCATGAGCTCTCAGAGTTTGTACATCTTCCAGCTTCAAGGCTTCCTTCAGCAATCATGTGATGCTGCTCTCTTCAGAGCTAGAACCTGGTATTGGTGCTTATCGTGCTCGTGTTTTTCTTTAACTTTCAGAGAGAGTTCCTGGACAGTGGAAGAGAGAGGGATCTCAGTGGAAAAGTTCCCCGCAGAGGAATAGAGAATGAACTAGGTGATGTTACCCCAGAACCTTCTTCAGCAGAGGAGAAATATAAAGGTATCCCGTCATCTGAAGAGTTAGATGTTTTCTCATCCAAATATTTCATATAACTAGTACAATAACAAAATCAGTACTAGAATCATCTAGACCAGGGGTGGCCAATCTTATCCCTAAAGGGCCGGTGTGTATGCAGGTTTTTGGGATAACCTGTAGGTCAGCTGTTCAAACCCAGGTGTGAGGACTCTTCA
>JAODJU010000002.1:20666611-20677599 GCA_026776725.1 Gnathonemus echidnorhynchus | reverse complement strand
ATCATGATTAATCAAAATTAATCCACAGCAACCCTGTGATTAATCTGATTAAAAATTTTAATCGTTTGACAGCACTAGTTTAAAGACTAGAACTCATGGCCATAAGTGGAAATTAGCGGGAGAAGATTTTAAAATAGATTTGAGAAAGTATTTCTTTACACAGTATGTAGTTAGAGTATGTAATAGTCTTCCTGCTAGTATAGTGCAAACTAAAACCCTGGGTTCCTTTAAATCAGAGCTAGATAAGAGTTTAAAAACTCTGAGCTATTTGTTGAGTTCTCCCCAAATGAGCTTGATGGGCCGAATGGCCTCCTCTCGTTTGTAAATTTCTTATGTTCTTATAAACCCTGAACACCTCTTGAACCCTGAACATGAACCCTGATGCCAGCAATCACCTCATTTTAGTTGGGCTTAGTAAGAGATACAGAAGAACATTTTCCTGAATAATATCCATACAGCCCAACACAGGCTGGACTGAGAACCCAAGAAAAAGCAGAACAGCTTCTTCTCAGACACATGCACATGTAAGTCCTTTCGCCTTCAGCTGTTTGAATCAGCAGACATTGATCCACACCCAGGGGGCCAAGGCTATGGAAGACAATGCCATTGTAAAAACTGCAAGAACAATGAGCTTCACTCCTCAAAAAACCCACTCTGCTCTCCATCAGACACGTGGAGTCTGAGCTCAGGGTCAGCCATTTATCTGGGGTTAAGGGTTTTGCTCAAGGTTCCAGTGGTGATATGATTCCTCAGCTGACCAGGATTTGAACCAGCAACCTGAACCCCAGAGTCCCATACCACCTGCTCTTTCTTAACCTTAACCATCTCTTCACTACCATCTCAACTGATTAGGTCACTTGCAGCTGCCACACATCACAAATCAGGGGACAGGAGGAGGCCGCAGAGAGAGTGAATTAGCCGGCTGTACTGGGCATGGCATAGCGAGCGGAACACGAAGGGTGACAGGGTTTGGCCAAGTACGGGCCACCACTGTGTCCATTGGCATAGGAACCTCCCAAGTTTCATGGCGGGTTTCTCAAACCACGGTCACGTGGGCGTGTGTGCCTTCAGACGCCCTGCCGCCACGAGAACATGGCACAAGGCACCCGGCACGCAAGCTCGCTCAGTGTGTCTGAAACAGGGGGGGCGTCCTTAGCCCTGGTACTGATGCAACACTCACAGTCAAGGAGACACAGAACAGGGGATTAAAAAAAAATAATAATAATAATTAAAAACCTGGCTCCTCTACAAATACGATCCAAAATAGCATCCTCAT
The DNA here is from genome assembly GCA_026776725.1 of Gnathonemus echidnorhynchus. NCBI lineage: Eukaryota > Metazoa > Chordata > Actinopteri > Osteoglossiformes > Mormyridae > Gnathonemus > Gnathonemus echidnorhynchus. The sequence goes on along the minus strand of JAODJU010000002.1, from coordinate 20,676,323 downwards.
GACATCGCCCTGGGCCGAAGTTCCTCGTCCGACTGTTAGGGCAGGGAACCAGTCCTCCATTGGGCCTTCGCTGCGGATCTCTACGTGGATTATATGTGTTTACATTTACCGCTCTGCCAGCCCCTTACGGAGTGCGTGGCGGCGCCGACGCTACGACACAACCGTTATACGTGAGGAAGAAGCTCAGCAAAGGGCAGACACTGGATAACCAACAGCCGACGGCAACGGAGCCTCAGCGGGGGAGGGCAGAGCCTGTGGCAGCGGTAAATCCGGCATGGGAGAATCACACAGGAATCCCAGCCTAGAGGCAGTTGGGGGGATCGTGTCTCAGGAACCGCAGAGACCACCCACGCCAGGGGGGAGGGGGGAAGGCGTGATCCCTCCGTAAAGGGAGACACAGAGGATCGACCGCAGTCCCCCAGGAAGGGGTAAATTTGCGAGATCGCCACTGAATGAATCAGGCGTACAAAATACAGACTCAACCTGACTTACATGGAATTGATACCTCGCCTGACACCCCCCATCTTGGAACAGCACTGACACCCACCTGACCCCTTGCTTAAGAACAAAACAACTCCTCCACCTCAGAACCAAACCAACACCAACCCCCCCACCTCAGAACAGAAGCAACATCACCCCCCCCCCCCACCTCAGAACAGAACTAACACTGACCCCCCCTACCGCAGAACATAACCGGCATCTACCCCTCGCCTCAGGACAGAACCAGCACCAACCCCCCTCACCTCAACACAGAACCGGCACTGATTCCCTGCCTCAGAACATATCCGACACAGACGCCCCACCTCAGGACAGAACCGATGCCCACCCTCCCCCACAGGCACCCTAAACAGCCCCAGACCAGCTGCCTGGAGCCACTGAATCCTACTGGTCTTTTCATTTTGATGTAATTAGCTCAAGCTGGACACCTGAAAGACCAGGGAAGGTAGCTTACCATATTAACGGCGTCTTTACTGAAGTTGTTCAAACTCAAATAGAAATAAGAAAGCATGAGAGCAGGCCTGGGGGAGCAGGGTTTGACACCTCCACACCGAACTGTTTGGCTGACTCAACACCCAGACGAATTTCTTAATCTTTGATGGGAAAAATACTTCTGAACTGTAGAAAAACTTCTTCAATATACTCAGAAATATTTTTTGCCTGTATGTGACTAAATCCAGCTGAGCTATTAAAAATTAAAAAAAAATCCAATGTCAGTCTCACATTTAAAGGTCAGAGCTGTAATAACGATGCAGCTGAATCATTCCCTGAGCATCTCCCGAGCATCCAGTCCAAATGTTCCGGAAAGGGCAGACGGGAGCGGAGAAGCGGGCTCCCAATCCGCACTATGCTGGATCGGAGCTCTGAACTCTATCCCCGAGTGTTGGAGAACACAGACTAGAGAAGGAAGCCAAAAAGCCTCAGAAGCATTACCTTTCTCATAGGACTATCAAATCGACCAATGCAATAGTCCCTTTGTAACTGTTTCCGTAGAAACAATAACCAAGAAAGTGGATACTATGATGGATGCAAGGCAGAATTATAGAATGATCAGTAAGGTGCAGATGTCCCACCAGTCACACAAATGCTGTGTACTGGCTTCTGTTCACATGCTCTTTCCAGACAGAGTGAATGGGGAAGCAGCCACAGTCCAGCTGATTAAAGGCAAAGCAGAAGGTCTGGAATTGGGCTCTCCACGTGTCTCCCCAACAGCCTGCACCAATGTGTGTGATCCCACCTCTCCAACATGCAGACCTTCAATGGAGTGAGAGCTGTCGAGGACCAGGGCAACAGCTCAGCGTTCAACTTTAGCGCCCCCTGCAGGGATGGTGCAGAAATGCACTGGGCAAGTCAAGCATTAAGCTCCTAAGCACTAGAATGCGGGTTAAGAAATCCTCCACAGAGACGATATTTGTCAGCATTATTCTTATTGTTCTTAAAGGCTGTTGCAGATGATGGCAGCACTATCACTAAGCTGGTCTGGCAGGACTGGGGAGTCCCAAGAAACACTCTGTAACCAACAGCATCAATCCGCTTCATGATGGGACAGCCCCCTCCACTGGCAGCGAATGAGGCCACCCACTGTCCCTACAGAGACGACAAGCAAAATGACATAAAGAGAATAAGCACCTAAGACAGTGAATGAGCCCAGACAGAATTAATTACTGGCCAACAGAGAGACCTTTCCTGTTCGATAAAGCCATAAATCTGAGAGGCTGATGGGAGAGGGGGGGGGGGCGGGGGTTTCAGAATGTGATAAACGATCTGAGGCCTCCATTGACCAAGCAGAGCAATGCCTCTTTGGCTTCAGAGCTGGGGGATTGTGGGAGCCCCCATCGGTCCCGCCTTTTCCCAGAATGCTCGATAAGCTCGTTCTCTCAGCGGGTTCCTGGGTGATGGTGTTATAAAGACGGGATCACGGCATTCGACCCCCCCCCCCGGGCTGCACCTGCACAGAGCTTTAGGGAAACCATGAAATCCCCCCGCCTCCCATATTCCGGCTTTCAAGGGACAAGATTCAATTAAGCAGAGCACAGAGCAATTAGCAGAATTAATGAGCGGCTCAGATAGAGAGAAACCCTGAACAGATCTTGTGTCGACAGAACGGCACTTTCCAGAACCATATGGGGCGGGGATGTCACAGGTGCTGCTAAATAGGTGCAATGCCAGGAATCGAAATCACTCCTGTTTACACAGATGATGCTAAACAGCAAATCCAACAGATGATCAATCAATTACCTGTAGAGGGCACCCAAGAGTCCCCTCATCTCCATCCCCTCATTCTGTATACAGCCTACTCCACTGAAGTCACATTTCAAACACTTTCCCATGGCCCTCTGTCCCCAGCAAATCCAAAGTCATTCGGGGTTTTTTTTTTTGTCACCTTGTAAATATTGAATATCTGTTTCTCTGCCAAAACCATAAACACAATCTGTAAGGCATCAGGTGAGAGAGCAGTGCAGAGCATCACACAGGGATAATTAATTACCGCTGACTGCATGCCGCCCTTTCCGCTTTAACTTGCAATGCCGAAGAAATAAAATAAAGAAAAAATAATAGAAAATAAAAAGCACAAGAAAAGATGTGGGTCAGTGAAACCGCATCTGATCAGTACACAGAGTTTAATTACAATACATTAGCAGGGGGGAAGGCAAAAAGGCAAAGCATCCCAGGATCTCAGGATGAAGGGCGTCAGAAATTAAGAAAACGGAACGCCACCATCTCGCTGCTTAAATGTTCACCTGCGCAGGCAGACCAATGGGCCACAGATAACAGCGGCTGGGGCACAGTCATAAAACAGGCGGCCATCAAAAGCGGCAGCGATTAGCACCATCATAGGTTGCAGTTGGAGTTGGCCCCCATTGATGATAATCACAATAGTCTCCCCAACCCCCCCATCCATACACTGAGGTTATCTTGCTGGAGGACTCCATTATTTTTCACTGTTTAATTAAAGAAACTGCCCCCCTTAGCCCAGGATAATAACTACATGGTAACTTTCTCAAGTTGTTAGAGTGACTATTATTTTTGCACGAGTTACTGCAGCGTCCTGGTGAAACACCAGTAAGGAGTTGAGCTCTGATACTCAGAGTACTGATACCCTGAGTACTAATACCCTGAGTACCGACACCCTGAATACTGACACCCTGCATACTGATAGCCTGAGTACTGATATCCTGAGTACTGACACAAAGCAGCCACTTTTCCGGAACGTGCCATTTTCAGGCCGAAGCTGACAGCGCATCTCCAGAGGTGCTGGGTGGTAAATTAGCCCCATAAATGTGTTAGCAGTGAACTCGCTGGACAGGAACCTATTCAGCCGGAATATAGGAGCATCTACTTCCAGATACTAAATAATACTCACTAGTCACCAGGGACCAGGCTGGCCGCCTTTGGGGGTGGGAAGGGGAGATTTATGGAGTTACAGGATTGTTTCCCTCCACGTGTTATACTGACCCCAACCTTTATTTCGCCTTCAGTCCATTTCAGCCCTGGGTCCTGGGTGATGCGACATGATAGGCTATGCCAGGTACCTTCTGACAAGCCAATCAGAGGCGGAAATTAAGGGGCCGGTAAAATGATGGACAGCCACCTGAGGCTTTAACCTGGCAAGTGGGTGTATCCTTTGGCCAGTACACACACAGCCCCCATCCAAATAAATCGATTACATCCTTCCCACACATCTGTAAGTCGGCCCTCCCCAGTAACCCAAAACATAACAGGATAGTGAATCCCAGCAAAACTGAGGGATCTTACGGACTTCCAGATCACTGGGGGCACTTTGCAATGGCTACAGTGTTTCCCCGTCAAATGTCAACTACCCGATTGTTTTAATTGCGCTCAGCCAACAAGTCGTCTTAACTGGTCTGTCGGCTGCAGATCAAATGCTGATTTAAATCAAGCAACACCTGTGTATCACACTTTTCAGAAGCGCCCTCTATTATAGGAGCTACCTGTAACACGATTACCTGCCAATCAATAATTCGAAAACAGAAGAAGGGGTTAATTTCTTTTCTAGTGGAGAGCACAAATCACAAAGAATATTTAAGAAGTGCAGAATCACAATCATCTTATTTGTGCATTGAATGTCCAGTCATATTTCCGGACCAGAAAGTGATAACTGATTAATAATAGCAAAAGACTGACCAGCATAAGTAAAGCAGGGAGCCCTCATAAATATCACACATGTAAATACACACTTAGGAGGAACCATGAAAGCAACTGAAGGTTAGAAAAACATGCATGGAAAATAGATTCTCCATGCCCTCTTGTCCTGATTAGCCTTATAGACAATTTGGCATGTGTAACCCTCAAAACCCCCCCAATTCCATTCGCGGATTTTTTTACAACAGAATAATGCAATTTAAAATCTAATATTTTAATGTGATTGCATATTGTTCTGTTAATATGGCATACACAAAAGCCTATACGTAACGTTATCCCTGTGTTAGGTGCATTTCTGAATTTCGAGAGCAACCAATCAGCTCCTTTTCTTTCTGACCTGACGTCATGTGTGCTGTTGCCCAGAGCCACTTAATACTCTTAAATCTGGCCCTGCGTGTTTGCTCAAAGGCCATGAGTCTAATGTAAGATGAAGGATCACATCATGGCTATGAACCAGCCCCCTCCATTACCAGATAAATCCCGTTTTATATCGTTGATCTGTACAGCGGTTTCCAGCCATCCATGGTTTTTTTGACCCTGCTCAGCTGCGGAAACTTAACACCTCAGTCTAATTAGTGTCTGTCTTGTGTTTTGATGAACGCTCTACGTGAACATAACGGAGGCTTGTCTTTGGGCTGGATAGACGGAGAGAAAAAAAGAAAATATAATGTAAAGGCGGTAAGTGAAGGCAATGAAGGGCTTTAACGGCGGGCAGGGAAGGTGTGAGAGAGGTGGGTAGGTGAGAGTCCGCGTTTAATAAGCCGGCTTCTTTACTGTTGATTACCTTTTCCCGGAAGAGGCAGACCGTTTTCTTTCTCTCGCTCACTCCCTCTCCCACACAAACACAGACTGCGTGTCGCAGGATTTACGGTGCGTCTGCCCAGCCGAGGACCCCAGCGCTCCCATACTGAGCCGACTATAAGGCCACCGCCGAACCGAACCGCCATCAGCGCTCCTGCCCGTAGTGGTTTTAACCAAGATCAGATCACGCTTCGTACCTGAGATTTTTTACTGTCTTCTCCAAGCTGGGTATTGTTCTGCAGACTGTGGAAGGAGATGTGTTTTTTTAAATACGGTTCTAAATTTTCAAGATTGAAGTTTCAACATTCTTCAAGTCTATATATAAGGATACATCTAGCCTACAAAAACATTTTTGCATCATGCCCCACATGGCGAATGAAGTGTCGTTTCTCCTGTACCACCGTGCAGTTTAGGATGAAATAACGATCAATTAAAATATAAAACCAGAAAGGGCATCCGTTCATCATTCACACCCCTGTCAGTCATACATTCAGTACACAAACAATTACATTTTATAATAATATATACACCTGTATGCATGCGTATATACCGCATCTATACGGATTATATATATCGGTCCTACATATAGGCTACATACAAACACATACATATTGCACAAGACTAGAATATCAACTGCTCTTGTCAACTTGTTAACAAAGTTCAGTCATTGAATGATCTAATGTAATCCATTCTGCATGCATGCATTTTCTATTCTGGAGATGTATTATTCGGGCACCCGATGAAAAAGAGCATATATTCAAATATGTGATTATGCGTAAGTGGTCATTCTCGTTAAAAGGCACACCCCAGCATGTAAATGTAATACTTTCTGCAACACCAGATAGAACACTGCATCTCCGAAACGAAATATCTTTAACTAAAGATGTCAGTATAAACCTGACTGCAAATCCTTACGAACCCTTTATCCCAAAAAACTACTCGTTTCCTCTTTTGCTCCACAGCAAAACCTCCCACCAGCAACGTAATTCCTTCCGCACACTTTCTGTCCAATATATAAATATAAAATATACATATAAAACAAATACTCAGGGGCTTAATGAGGCAGACATCTCCGTGCACACCATAGTAAACATATGGCAAACACCTCCACTTCACATATATACGGACATATCCATTTTAAATCGATCTCGGAGCCTCAATTTTCCCACGCAAGCCGAGCCTGCATAAGACTTCATGTTGCTTTAATGCACCGATCAGCGATGCTTCCTTTACATTTTAACCGAATTAAACCACACTTATTCCTAAGCCTCGTTAAATCCACATTATACGACGACGGAATCACTCCCTTTAATCAAAGCAAAAGTATAACAAGTATATCATACCTTGCTTCGGTACCGTCTGGTACCCCTGGTATCGTAAGGACCCTCAGAGAGGCAAGGAACAGACTTGGCTTGTCTGATAGAAACGTTCCAGTGTCAGATAGACGGATGAATAGAAAGTGGGGAGAGAGTGGATCGGGAAGCGAGTCGCAAAGAGAGGGAGATGTGCTTGAGACGCCGATCCGATGAAGAGAGATCTCTCGGGTCCTAATGCTGACATCAGAGGGGGCTGCTTAAGGGGGATCGCAGAGCAGCCGTCACCGAATGCCCCTCCGTTTGCTTTATTTACATCCACCTGTTTTTTTAATATAGATATACACATATATTAATTTTTATGTAATCGAACATCGACAATATCTAGGGATGAGTCAGCATCGTCAAATATTCTGATATTCAAGAATGTGTACAAAATCCAAAGATATATTAGAATCTTACAGTAACTGGGCTGTTGAAAATATTGTTAGCAATATAATTAGTTGTGATATATCCGTTCTCCAATAAGTTCGCGGTTTTTTCGTTCTGAAGTTTGCCTCCACTTTTTTTTGCTTGAGCTCTGCATGCGATCTCCGAGCCAGACGTAATTATCTTCGTCCAGGCACATTCATAGCGTGGCGCGATTGTGAGAAATTTCAGCAAAATGAGTGAGATGAATAAGTACTGATCACCCGGAGACATTCGTCTTTCGCTGAATAAAAATATTTTGGATTCCATACGATACACTGAGCAAGAGCAAGTGATTTATCGGCACAGATTGTGTCTGTTGGCAAATCTCGTGGCAACAATGATGTTTCTGCTGTTAATTTTATATGCATATTTAGGTTGTCGTTAACATGTTCTTGAAAATCGTGCTCAGTGAAATACTTATTAAAATTTTGAATGTGAGTGAACGTGAACTATTGATTTGTCTTTCCCAGTAGACAGACTATTAGTAGATAAGTTTTATAGGATGTGTATTATATGGGCTTATAGTAAATTTTCAACTCCTTTTCTTGTCAATGGCAGGTAATTATACGATTATGTAACTAAAAAGAAATTCCATTCGCCGTTATTGCCCAAGCCACAGGCTATGAAACGTTTTTGTATCCGAGTGCATTTGAGTTTAATATACATTTATTCACGCTACTTTAATGCCTTCCGTTTTCCTTTTGAAACAACGAGTGATCTAAATTTGTATGGGAAGAAAAAATATATGGTTCTCCGAGTGTGGTGGGATTTATCGAATGTTATTCGAATAATCACTGGTTAGAAATTCTACCAGGAAATCTTGCCCTTAAAGACCATCCCTGCTAACTGCACCAAATTATCTACGCAGTCTTCACTAAGATGACCCAAAATACAAAAACAAAATAAAAACAGAAAAATCCGCTACGCGGATTTCCTTAAGACACTTTAACAGGAGTGTCAATACCTCTTAGAAGGAAATAAATGAAACGTTAAGGGCTATAATCCTCGAAGCTTCTATCGCGACCTTTTAATAAGCCTAAAATTCAATACTCACCCATACACAATATAAAGAATTAAAAAAAAAAAAAAACATCAGTATTTCTTAGTCACACTGGCGCAGAAAGTTTCTTCAGCTCAAACGACAGCACTTCTCCCAAGTCTGAACTTCCTAAAATGCACCATCACACCTGGTGTTTCACCTCTCCAAACTATAAATTCGCAATTTATTTTTGCTGGACATGAACATGAATCAAGGTAGCAGTTGTGGGACCTTTCTTAAACTGTTCCAAGGAGGTTTTCAATTACCGCAAAATGTGGTTTTCCAGATGGCTGAACCAACGACCCCCAACAGACACAAATGATTTAACAGTAATCAATGACCCCCCCTGCGAGTGGCAAACAGGGTGGCCAGTTCAGTCAGCTGGGTCATTGAAGCGTAAACTGTGGTACATTATAAAACTCACCAACATGCACAGGCAGAAAAGCTGTTTCATTGTTTTTATTGCAGCTAAGGTTTACATAGCATGATACACTGTACAAGCGAGGAAACTATATGCAAGAAAAATGCTATACATTAAAGTTACAAAAGTATACAGAGTAAAATACTCAAGTTTATTTACAAAGGAGGAGGCAGTGATGTTTGCAGGATATTTATTACAACAGGACAAGTTTAACCTCCCCTCTACCCATAATCCTCCAGCGCATTCATTATGAAGCCACTGCATCCTCCTGGCTGCGGTTAGAGTTCTGCTTGGACCCTTGGGCAGATGTCCTGCGATTCAGGCTGCTTTGGACGAACTCCTTCAGGCCGTGGAAGTCCTGGCAGAAGAGGAACTCCACGAACCAATCCCAATATTTACCCTGCAGGAGAGAAGTCAGAAGCCATTTGAGTGCACACCAGTCCCTCCGAAACACCAAATGACACATTCCAAAATTCAGGGAAGCATCTCTGAATGCCTTTGGCTTACAGCACATTTTTACAGATGTATATGGTGTTTCATACCTTTATTGAACCAAGGTCCATCGTCATCTTCTCTGGCCAACACTGGACATGGAAGAAAAAATTTTTAAAAGAAGGATAAAAAATAAGCGAGTCTCCACCATTCACCACAGGATAATGCTAATAGCTGGATTAGAGCCAAAGGCACTTCTTATATTAAACCCCTTAGAACAGGCACCATTCAACATCGCAAATGAAATCTGATGCTGCTGAAAGTCAATAAAGTTCAATAAGACAAACTGGCATCACCATACCAAGTACCTTTGGCTCAAGAAAGGACAATTTACAGCACCTGGCCTGCATCAGTACCCGGCCCCGTGGCCATCAGCGGGCCTGGGCGGGACTCGGTACCTGGCCCCCTGGGCATCAGTGGGTCTGCATGGGGTACGGTACCCGGCCCCGTGGCCATCAGCGGGCCTGGGCGGGACTCGGTACCTGGCCCCCTGGGCATCAGTGGGTCTGCATG
>JAODJU010000002.1:20648759-20662755 GCA_026776725.1 Gnathonemus echidnorhynchus | reverse complement strand
GCCCCGATCCCCTCATCACGGTTCCCTTTCTGGGTGCGAGCTCACGGGCAGCATGACGCCCTGATCCCCTCATCGCCGTTCCCCTTCTGGGTATGCGCTCGCGGGCAGCATGACGCCCCGATCCCCTCATCGCGGTTCCCTTTCTGGGTGCGAGCTCGCGGGCGGCATGACTCCCCGATCCCCTCATCGCGGTTCCCCTTCTGGGTACGAGCTTGCAGGCAGATTTACACCTCAACCCCTTCGCCGAAGTTTCCCTTTGGGGGGCTGAGCTCGCAGGCAGCTTTAAGCCCTGACCCCTTAGCTGCTGTTAAAATAGCACTGTCTGACATTTCAGCACCCTGCTGCGATCTGTTTGACATTTACTGTGATCCATTAGGAGTGGCTATCAACAGGGACCCCAGAGCAGACCAGGCTCCATGGCCAAGCGGCGTCTTGGCCGACCATAGCCGTTATGCCTCATCAGCCCGTCTCCAATGTGGCCAAATGGATGGATTTAAAAAGACAGTACACACGTGACATGGAAGGCGGTCCATACCTTTTCATCCTGCTCTTGACTCTTGGCAGATATTAGATTTGTCCTGTACCTAAAAAAATACGTGAAACAGAAACAAAAGTTCAACGGAAACAGAAATCAGAATAAAAGGCAAGGTTAAAAATCAAGACTTCAAATACCAACTGAACCACAGTATCCATTACTGCAAGCATTTCATCATGCTTTAAGTTCATATTTCTGCAAACATCTGTAAAACTTATTCTGCATCATGCTACAATCTCAGAGGTGGGGGAGGGAGGTAAGGATTGCATTACGGGGATGCGTTTCAGTGTTGTTATCTCAAGAAATAGCTATACAGCACATTTACTCTGCAGACACTATTGTCCATAGTGATGTACAAGTGAGCCAAACTGCACATTACAAACATATGTGCTTGCAAGGAAGCCAGCTAGGCTGCGCGTCCAATGAATGCCCAGGTACAAATGCACTATTAAACACTATTATTATAATGACAGAATAAACCAAAACAAATTGACTCAGCTCATACCACACATACGTTTTGCAATTTTAATGATGGTTCCTTTTAACTAGTCTAAAAAGTCTTCTGCCGCTGCTTTTGTATGAGCTCTGTACGTGCTTTGAGAAAATCATAATCATTCTCGTCCCTGTTGTTGGACTTACTCATAGATCTTGTGGGGTGTTTGTGAGAAATTAAACAAAAATAACTGAAGAGGGGAAAAGTGAATAAGAACTGGTAACGAAAAGACATTTATCTTCCACTGTATGGAAATATTTTGTATTCCACAGAGAGATAATATTGAGCAAAAACAACTGATTTGTTGGCTCTGCTTTGTGTCTGCTGGCACAATGCAAGGCACCACTAACTTTTTTGCCAGACGCTGTTAGATGAGTTCTATTTGAAATTCCTAAATAATAGCAAAAACTTTAAATATTGCAATGTGAACTTTTTCCAGTATTGTTCGGTGCCAACACAATACATTCACAAAAAATATATTAATTGGTTATATATACACCATATTATATAAAATGATGTGGCTAAACAAAGGGGTTAACTTTCATTTTATCAGCAATTATTGTGACGTACCGGAGTTGTAGAAATTGAGCAAAATAATTTAAATGAAAGTGATCACAAAGACAGGCCAAGCTACTCAGAGGCTAAATGGCAAATGTCTATGGCTTACCTTGCATTTTTGGGCAAGTCCATCAAATCTGTTTCTTCTTTTAACATTTGTTTGTATTGCAGTTGTGCTGTGCTGATATTTAAGTTCTGATCTGCAATACTGACCGACGACTGCATTCTCATTCAGTTTTAATGTGAAGTGCTACCACACAAATGATGCTTTCAGTCTTTATTTGGACCCTCATCCTCTAGGCACTGTCCTCTTTCACCCATATTGTAGTGCTGGGTGGTATACCGGTTCATACCGAAAACCATTTTTTATTATTTGTTATGATATGAATTTTTCTTATACTGCAATACTGGTTTAAATATCCTACGCAACGTTCGGAAAGTGGCACAGCTGGAAACTGTTTAAGAGGGGACCTTTTTCACAGAAGATATAACTGCCACTGGAGTTGAAAATAATGAGACACTGGGGTTGTCAAAAATTGATTCACAGATACTAATCGATATTAAAATTAGTATCTGATTAGATTAGGGTTGCCAACTTTCTCAACTCCGAATGAGGGACACTTTCTTGCAGGTGTGCGCAGAGCAGCTGACCAGCAATAATGGAAATCGCAAGGTTTCATACTATAAATCTACACATTTCACAGCGTAAAAGGACAAGCCACTAGTGGCCAGTGCACACACGCACACCAACAACCGTGTCTCAGCAACGTTTGCATGAGTTTTGCCACGCTTACAGTAGTCTACTATTGGCCGACGAGGCTGAGATTGGAATACAGGACTGGAGCTGCCCCTGAAGGGATAAATCAAAATCACCCACGTTTTGGGATGTCCCGGACAATTCGGGACGGTTGGCAACCCTAGATTAGATACTCATTTTCACCATTATTGATACCAACAGTGCGGTTTTCGCCTCATTCGCCACACTTCACACAGCACCGCTACAGCTCAGGCGCACGCACATACACACTCGTGCAGTCCCTCCCCTCCTCTCAATAGCCACTGAACCAAAGTGCCGTTTGGAAATATTTTGCAGACGAGCATGGAAAGGCTAAGGATGTCGATAAGCCTCTATGCAAACAGTGCTGCGAAGTTGTGGTGATGAAGTCAAGTAGCACGTCAAACCTGGCGAAGCATCTTAAAGACCGACATCCCGGTCTTTACGAGAAATTTCGCAAGGTCAGTAAAGCTCACGTTCCAGCAACACTGAACTACTAATAAATAATTTACACTAATAAAAAATATTAATTTGGCTGGCACACACCTTAACATTACCCATTTATCTATAAGCAGTTAGCCAACAGACACGTTAGCTGCATGCTATCATTAAGGTAGCGGATAGGCGCAATGGTTAATAAAATATAGTTAATGTGGTAACAATGCAAAAATGTAAAACAAAAATGTGTCCTGTAAAATCCTGTAAAATGTGGTAAACACCCAGGCATACTTTAAAAAAATATATTGTATACCGTGAAACCGATATAACTTTGAAAAATACTGTGATATAAATTTTTGGTCATACCGCCCAGCTCTAACATATTGCTAAGTAATTGATCACAGAAATTTTAAATATATTATGGGTCATGATTCTAACCAAGAAAATTGTGATCTGACATTTTGGTCGTAACGCCCACCCCTACTGGGGGGTGAAGGCAGTCAGCTCACCTGTACATGATGTGGCAGAGTTTATCCACACTCACAGGCTCTGTAGCATGGAGGGCCGGGTAAAAGACCCCCGCCGGGGGCAGGACCACCAGGGGCATGCCGTACTTCAGGAACATGTCACTGACCTTAGAGAGACAAGAATACAAACACATCCATGGTGGGAAAGGTCCTTCACACAAGACCAGAAACACAGGGTGTGTCTGCACTGGTTAGTCCGTAACCTGAACACATGCAATACTCCATATATCCAATGGCACAGAAGGAGGAGTTTTTAAAATTGTTCTTAAAAGGTACCGTCTCATAAAAGTCCAGGGTGAAGTTGAGTAGCAGGGGGTGGTACTGCTCCAGCTGTAGGCCAATGGTGGAAATGCGGCCCACAAACTGGACCAGAGCCATGACGGAGTCCATCAGGCCAGACAGGGTCATGTTCCTGAAGGGGGCGACAGCAAGCGTAAGGGGTGTCTGGCTGTAAACCGACACGTGCTGCTCAGGGTCCGTGACATGACAATCCAAACCCAGATACCCAATCACCCCCTCGCATTAAACTCGACAGGATATCAGATGGTACGATGCCTTTCCCCGCAAATCTTATGCAGAAAAAGATACATCTGAAACTCTTCCAACCCCCTTTCATCCTTTCATGCAGGTTTTCTGAAATCTTATTTCAGCATTCAACTAGTGAACCTCAATCATATTCTTCGAGGCAAAAAAATTCAGGTAAGACTTTAGACCAGGTCATTTTCGATCAATCACGAAGTACGTCGCAAGCGTCCGTGCACTTGCACGCCCATTTTTCAGTGAACAACTAATCGTGTACTGTAAACATTTAGCACACAAAGATCTCAGAAGCCAAAAGATCAAAAATGTATAATTTTCATTCAGAGTGGGAAGAGGATTATTTTTTTGTTTACTCAAATTTGAAGTCCATGTCTGCAATGCGAGCATGGCTTTACTGAAGAAGGGCAATTTGGAGCGACATTTCAAAACGATGCACAAAAGCTACGAGCGTGATTTCCCTGCTTTAACAGCCATACGCAGCCGAAAAATGAGAGAACTGAGAAGTCAGTTAGCAGCAATTATTACCCAGCTGCATCTTCCCAGTGCCAGCGGTCCCACTAAGGGAGGGAAATACATTTATTTACACTTTTTCAATTTGGAGAATTACCTGGATTTGTCTGGATTTGCTGTGTGCATGTTAACTATGTAGAAAGGCAATAGCTAGAGTAATAATTGAGTAAAAGAGTAATAGCTATGGCTCCCTGTCTGAACTCGTAGATCTCGGCACACTGGCCACTTGAAAAGTAGAGCTTGAGTTTAAAAGGGTTGGGCGTCCCTGGTTTAGACATTGTGACAAGGGCTATGAATGAGCCTGCAGCCTCCTCATCCTGGCAAGATGTGGACCATAAATACAGGGAGAAGTCGGCCACGCACACCAAAAAGCGGAGATGGTCGAGTGCGGCAGCAGAAAGACTAGGATGTGTCGAGCCGAGGCAGATTTTCCGGCACTTTGACAATAAGTCAAAGGCAAGCACTGAAGCAGTTAAGGAATCAAGGCTGCTGCTCAAATGCCAGGAGCAGCCATCAGCTAGGGGGGGGGGGGGATACTTATTATTGCAGCAGAAACACTAGCTGTGAATCGGGAAAGAAAGTGCAGACGACGACGGGTCTCTTTGAAAATATGTACTGCGAGTGAGTAAGGGGGCACTGACAGGGGGGTCTGGCTGGTCACGCTGATGTCCAGCTCGTCCTCGATGGCATACACAGAATGCCAGGTGAGCCACTTCTGCAGCATGCTGTTCAGACACTCCACAACGCTGCACTGCAGGGGGGTGGATTTTAAAATCAGTTATATAAACACAGCAGAAACCTGATAATCATGCAATCAACTAATCTATTGGTTGAGCCAGAACAAAAAACTTTACAGTGTAGACAGTCTCTATTTAAAAGTGAGCAAAGTGGCACAGAAATCTCCTTTTTTGTTAATAAATATCATAATATCACTCACGGATATTTCACTTATCGCAATGCAATATCATGCAGTTCTACTTTACACCACAGTATGCAGTGTTTGACGACATTTTGCACAAAAAAAAGCACTAATCCAACATTTTGAAATCACTGCAAAAAAAAAAATTCAGCAAGCAGGAGGTGGTCCCAGCAAATTTCAAAATACCCCAGTATACTATATTACCTTAATACCACCTAGAAAGAACTTTAAAACTGTTCATAACAGTATACCCATTTCACTACATCGTGTGTTGTGTTTTTGCAATACATCTGCCCTCTGCTGGTCTGGTGTAATATCACTGGTGTACACCATCTGCATCCATGGACAAGAGTCCGCATGTACACCTGAGCAGTTTGCAGCAGCATGCAGAAAAATTAAGTATGACCTAGGTGGTGATGTCGCAATATACACAGCAATCCGAAAAAATGCAACCAAGTCAATGCCAAAATTCACAGAAATCTATTTTTATTGCTGATTATCAATGGTCACAGCCCTAACAGCTAGACAACATGCTTTCTGACACCATTTTCAGAAGCGTGAGCAATTCAGAATGTATAGCACCGGAGTAGTTTTGAAAAATAAACCCGGGATAGAAGAAATGCATCTCAAATACCTTGAAAAATAAAGAGGATGTGAAGAAAAGCTGCATCAGAGGCTCAAAAAGAAAGGGCTTGATACCTGAGGAAAAGGAAAAACAAAGTGGGAACAAAGAAACTGCTCCTATGACAGCTCTATAATGAGCTCTATAAGCAGAGCGGGACACATCTCACTGGTGAGCGAGGCGAGACTCACGAGAGCATGGGACCACAGGGATGTCACTCAACAGGCCCAGCACCTGGGGGCGGAGCAGCGAGCCATCCCAAACTCTCAGGAACTTGTACAGGAAGAGCTCTGTGGCTGTAAAGCCCTCCTGGAAGGAGGGCAAAGAGCAAAGGGAAGGGGTTTAACCACGGCAGAGCACACAATCGGTCAGACATCGAACCTCCAGTGAGATGTGGGGAAACCTGCAGATCTGCATCAAACACTAGGGGAGGAGGGGGAGGCAGAACGCCACCCACCTGAAGGAAGTGTTGCACGCTGATGAGAGTGTCTAGGAACTGGATGACCTCAGGCGCATCCTGTACCACCGTGTCCTTGTGGAAGAGAAACTCTGTTGACATGAAGAAGAGTCGCAAATGAATAAGTTTTAACAAGGGCTGACCTGCGAACAATGAGAGACAAGTTCAGCGCCCAGAAAACTGAGGGCCCCGGACTTTCAGAGGGTCCATTTTTCACACTTATGTGGCAGTTATTTATTTAGTAGATTCTTTTGTTTAGAAAAACGTGAAGGTTAGACAGTCCTTGGAGCAACTGGTGTTAAGAGCACTGAAGGGTCCACTGGTGACATCACTGTACCGACCCTGGGATTTGAACTGGTAATCTTCCGATTACAGACACAGAGTCCGAACCCTCAACCATACACTGCACCAGCAGCCACATCCGAACTTTTTGGTGTCACAAAATCTTAAATGCAATAACTCCTGTATTTACTTTTAGTTCCTATTTACCCCAAAATGCAGAAGCCTTGACCATAAAAAAATAAAAAATACTTCCAAGTTATTCACAGAATAAAATATTGTCAGATTTGTCACAAATGAATGCTTAGCCTGAAGTTTATCCTTTGGGAGTCAAAATTCAACTCCACAAAACCAACAAGTTTTTAAAATAAACGGAGGTTTTCAACCACATGAGAAACAGCCACTCCAAAAAAGACCCATAAAAATGGAACTTTTCCATTAATCATTGTCAACACACTGCTTGTCAAAAATAACTGGATGGAGCCACCAGCTTCATTTATGCAACTGACAGAATAAAAACAAAAAGTAAAGCATTTACTGTCCATACAACTGCAAACACCAAACAGGAGAAAAATGAGCCTGGCCATCTCACAGCATTAAAGGGAAAGTCAACACGGCCCAGTCAGACTTCTGACTCAGTAGGTACTCTCCTGGATAACCGATGCATAAAAAACAGTCAAAACCTTTCACACTGAAAGTATGACAGAAGTAAAATGAAGTGCACTGGTGTATTATTGGTGAATTTATTATTTTGTTCTTTATATATAGTGCATAGTCCATTATGCACAGGCAGGAGAGAATTCATAAAAGGACACAAATGGAATTTCATTAAAATGATCATTCTTGGAAGAGGACACACTAAAGCACGTTGGCCACGAGCACCTGGCCGTTTCTGTCCTGCCCAGCAGCATTTTAATTACAAATTGAGACTGCAGCCGTTATGCTCATTAAATCAATGCATTAAAGATGTACAATAGAGATGATGCATTGGGCTTTATTTAAGGCGCCACCAATTCAGGAAGAGATTTCCAGGGAAAGCCATGATCATCAAGTGGCCTTGTGTGGGTTTTGTACGAGCCGCGGCCCAGACTCACCTTCGTGAAGCGTGCTGCCCAGCCAGTAATTGAGCCTCAGGAAAGCGCAGCTGTCCCTCATGCAGTCCAGGAAGTGTAGCGCCAGCGAGGAGCCCAGCATGGAGCCCATCTGGGCCGGGAGCTGGAAAGCAGTCGGGGGGCGAGGAATCGGTCACAGGAGGCCAGTGGAGACATTTCAGGTTAAGCGGCTTGCGGGCCCCTCCTGGAGCCCGTAAAGTGGACACCTGTTCAACGCGAGAGTGGATCCCTGCCCACCATGGCACCCGGGGGCCCACACTAAGACCGACCGCTCACTTGCTATGCTTCTGCCGACTGGCACGGTCCATTTGCCACGCGGGGTGTGACAGTGGGACATTACATCTGCCTATTCGGCTATGCCATGCACAGCTGTCTCAGAATAAGGGAGCTTGTCTGTAACTAAAAAAAAATAACACGGCCTTCTGGAGACACCATGGAACCCTCCCACAAACAGGAAATGGCAGATTGACTATGCATGGCTGTCCTGTCATTTTGCTCTGCTCACTGCACCAGTTCAGCCTTTTATCATATTGCGCTCTTTACTCAGAAACGGCAAGAGCAAGGTCATCGAACGGGCAAATGCTGGAAGTGCACGTGCGTGTGTGTGTGCCTACACCTTATACACCATATATGCCCCTAAAAGCACTACGCTAACTCTTAATCAGCTAATTGATGATGCTACCTGGTGGGAAAGTCCCAAGGCCAATCAAGGCGTACATTAATACATTAGAATTACAACTGAATCAAATTTGGCACGATGATGATGAACCACAAAATGATGAAATAATCACTCATTATTTTGCCCTTAAATCAGTTAACTGTATAATGCTTTGCCGGCAAATATGTCCAGAGTTGTCAACTTTTATTTAATCTACTTTGCAATTAATATATATGCAGATAAAAAGCCCTGCCGTAATAAAACAGCTCCATCTTGTGGAATAAAATATGGCACGATCCATGAAGATGCATCCAAGAATCTATTGTGATTGAAAGTCATTCAGTCTTGCCAAAAAACTAAAATCTGTATAGATTTGAGCATTTTAATGTCTGACACTAATGAGTTGACTCAGAAAACATTAAAAATAAAATTAGCATCTACTAAAACAAAGCATGTACGTAACAAAAAGTAAATTGAGAAAAGAAACAAAAATGTGATTTTGTCAAATATTTCCCAAACTGGCCCAAAGGGCCAGAAGCAGAGACAGTTTCTAATGGTTTCATATCCATGGAAATCAGGGCTCACTATAACTATCAGTTACCTTAACAGTTAAAAGGGTGCACACTCGCTCAGTTACACATAAGGGCAATTTAGGCACTCCCATTCATTTAAACGGATTAAAAAGACACACACACAGGAAGACATGCAAACTCCAGACACACACAAGCTACACATTTTCGATTCCATACACGATATTGAGCCAAAGCAAAAGATTTGTCAGGACTGCTGTGTAAAGCTGTATCAATACTGCAATTAAGAATTAAATCAATCATTAAATCAAAATAAATTCAGTTTACCATTTTGTGATGCATTAATATATCGTAATACCATTTAAGACTGGTAGTCAAATGTTTATTTTATTTTTTCAACATTTGCTGATTAAAAATACTGTTTATGTAGCCAAAGCTTAGTGCACTGCAATGCAAAGAATAAATTAAATGCTTTGTTTTGTTTTTTTGTCCCACAGTTGACATTATAAAAATGGCTTGTTCATGAAAATGCACGTCTTGTGTAAAACTGCAAATCTACAAAGCAAAAATCCATCAAATAGTTAAAAATATTAATTAGCAATGTTTCGTAGTGTAGCTATTTAATGATTTGTAAAAAAAGAGTAATAGCTAATATTAGCTAACACTAACTTAAGAACCAGCACTTAATTAGCATCAGCCTAAACATTACCCATCAAAAAAAAAATGTTACTCAAAAATACTACACACCCAGCGCGTGCGTACTTGCCAGTTGTATATACATGTGATTTTGACCAGCGGAGATGTCAGTACCGGTATGGCACTAGTGGAAGAACTTAATGGTCATCTACAACTAACTTTACATTATTGGGCAAGACGGTGAATGTCTTTTCAGATGTAGTTTAACTGCAGTCATGCTATTGTAATATTTATGTTCTGCTTCGCAGTAATGAAAGACGAAAGCATTTTCATTCACTTTTAATGTGAACTGAAGTTTTAGCTATTTTTACCTGGACCATTCTCCACTATGCTGTCTTCCTTCCGCATTCCACCATATAGCAGAGTAATCGAAAAGGCAAATGTTAAATCGGTTAGCTAGTAAGACCGAAACCATAAGGAATGTGACAGTGCCACTAAAGGGTGAGGGACAGAGCTCGGTGGTCACCTCGATTTGTTGGAGGTTCTCCAGCAGCTGGGGGAAGGTGCGCAGTTGCTCCAAGGGGAAGACTCTGCTGCTGAGGGGTCTGGGGCTGCTGTGAAGCGTGGAGCTGACAGGTGGGATGCTAATGCACCCATTCAGCTTCTGGGGGAGAACAGGAAACATGGGGGGGGGGGGGGGGGGCAGTGTGTATTTTTGATGTTGCAACTGCAGCCAGCCTGAAAGATGGCCCCCACACACTTTGATGGGTGAAAAAAACATTCATGCACATGTATCACTCACAAGTCTATCCCAACAAACCTAAATTTTGACTTTGATAACGATACCAGCTTGGTGCCTCAGTCTCAATACCAAAATGATACTGTAAAATATTTCCATTAATTATACTGCTTTGAAATAAACAGGCCTATTTATGGATTAAACTAACAGCAACAGCCAATAACTGGCGGCCCGCAGGTCACGTCCAGCCCCTTCCACTCTTTTCTCTGGCCCATTCGCTGTGCATAAATATTAAATATATGTTTCATAAATTAAGTAAATAAAAACACTTTGATATGAATACTAGCGCATCATGCTGCCTGACCACTAGGAGGAGCTGGAAACCGTTACGAGAAAAAATGTAAACACTACGGGCAAGCCGAATATCCAGCTGAAAAGAAACTAGCATGAATAATGCCTTCTTTCAGAAGCCAGCTGCCATCTGACCATTACTGACAAAAATCTATGGTATGTCTTTCACGCTTCTTTCCATGTTCTGTTCCATTTTTGAAATCCCTCATAGTCCTTGGTAGCCCAAAATGAAATTTGACTAGCCCAAAAAAATTATACACACACACTTGCAAAATAATAAAAAGTTTGGCAAACCAGCCACTATGTATGACAGAGGCAACATTAACTGGCACAAGCAGCGAACCTGGGACACAGCAGTCTGTCAGCATCACAGACATTAAGAGAAGAAAGCAAAAAGGAACAACTCCTCAGACAGTCCCTGCAGCTGCCCATCCAGGGATAAAATAAATCGATAAACAATTTGTAAAAACAGCACAGAGAAACGATTACTTAGCATTACCATTACATGATGAAAATAATATAACAATAAATGAAAAATAAGCATGACGTAAACTTGTACTTACCCATGAATACACTGCAATATTTTGTCCACACTTATTCCTCCACAAATAAAAAATTAAACCTCCAGATTGTTACTTTAATTTGCTTCAGTGTTACCCACGACATTTTAAAAAAACCAGATAACGATATCCTCAAAACACTCGCTGTGTATAGGTCCCATCCAGCAGTCTCAGTTCTCTTTGTATCATTTGCTTTTACATAATGTTTGTTTATGTCGCTTCACGTCACCATATGCAGTGTACCGAATATGACGGGTGTGATAATAAAGCCGTATTTAATTTATCTCGATGCTTTAGCGTGTTTGCAGTACTCTATTACCATGACCAACAATGCACTAAGATGATGTCACAAGGCGACCACACAATAAAAAAACCCTCCTATAAATCAAGGCTTTAAGCAGACACTTCTTAGTGGACAAACCATTACCATGATCAATAAGTCAGTGGTCAATGGTTTTCCTTCAAATAGACAATCAAAAGAGCAATAAACCCTTGAGCATTCCCTTGCAATAGTTTTGCGATCCCACTACACTTGGCCGCCTGCTACTTGCTGCAACCTGACAGCAAGGATAAACCTACATAATACAGTCCTGTAAAGTGTGCTTTAAGCATTAAACTATGGGGTACAGTGTATGTCGTGTAACTTTGATATTATGTGTGTTTATACGCGTTTATTAATAACTGCACTGTGTTCATTCACCACCACTGACTTCAAACAAAACAGCTGGGCTATTGAACGTGAAGCGCACACACAAACATTGAAAGATATTAGCTGTAAAACTGCATATAAAGCTAACTTCACCGTGGTTAGCGAAGCTTAAGGTTCAAACTGGAACCTGCTTTCTGGAATATTTCGGTATAGATCGCTGTATCCCCACATGTATCATCAAGCGAGAATACCAAGGAGGTACGGCCGAAAGTGGGTTCGGGTTTAAACCCTAACTATGACACCACGGTAAAGTTAACTTTATATTCAGTTTTCCGGCTGCTATATCTTTCAACAAAACCTTAGCTTTCCAGATTTCTTTACGGGTGAATTTTAATGCAAAGTAAAAGTTGTTACCTGGCTG
The DNA here is from genome assembly GCA_026776725.1 of Gnathonemus echidnorhynchus. Classification (NCBI taxonomy): domain Eukaryota; kingdom Metazoa; phylum Chordata; class Actinopteri; order Osteoglossiformes; family Mormyridae; genus Gnathonemus; species Gnathonemus echidnorhynchus. The sequence goes on along the minus strand of JAODJU010000002.1, from coordinate 20,650,446 downwards.
ATTTAGTTTTTAAAGACTTACGGAAGGTTCAGAATACAAAAATATAATAAAGTATAAAATATAAAAAGTCATCTGAAGTATGTTTTCAATTTGAAGGCTAATGCCATAAACAGAGGATCTTTCCAGTTAAGCCACTTCCAATGGTTATCAGGCTTCTGCATTAAAGCCATTTGGCAAACAGGATTTAGATTTCTTTGTTGTTGTTTTGAGGGCAATGTCATAAAATCTGCGATACCAAGTATCGCTATTCTGCTTAATAATACCAAGATACGGTTTTTGGTCCGTAACGGCCAGCCCTTGGTTACCATGCGCACCTGATGATCATTAAATCAGGGTGAGGAAATGAGACACGGGCTTTGCCAGGTTAGACACGATGCCCCCTGGTAGCGGTGCTTGCATACTGGGGCTCTCTGGCCTGTGGGGTCACCTTTTTAGTTCAGGTTAAAACCGAACCTGCAAAACTGCGCACTTGAGCAGGATCGGCACGCGGCAGAAGCAGCTGCACATACCCTCTTCTTGGCAGCCGGGCGCTCGTGAACGCCGGCGCTCAGCTGCAGATCTGAGCACAGCTTGGAGCGGCTGCTCCGCTGAACAGCGGCGAGGGCCGTCTTCCAGGTGGAGTTATGGTTCCTGAAGCCACTCTGAGCAGGAAGACAGGACATTTGAAAAGAAAGTCATGATTAAGTATTCATGGGCCAAGCAGGGCCCATAGCCACAACCCCTCCTGCCTCAAGCAGAGCACTGACCTTCATCCTGGCCGGCACAGACAGGATGACCAGATCCGGGCAGAAGATTTTGTACAAAGACAGCAAGTGCAAGAGGAAAGGCTGTCGGCCCTGGGAAACGACACCACAAGAGATATGACCACATACATTTGCAATCAGCTTATGTACTAGCAGACGCTTCTATCCAAAGCTGCATGGAAGTGAAGAGAGTTTGTGGTCAGACAGCACGGATAGCTAAAGTTCCTGGGTTTAAGGGCCTTGATCAAGGACCCAGTGGTAATATGATTACTCAACCAACCATGGGATTTGAACCTCGTATAAACATTGACACAAGGGAAAAATCCCTAACCTCCTGAGCTACACTCTGCCCTCAAAAAGTTCCTCTAATAAGAAAAGTTAAAACATTATTGCAAGAAACAAGATTCCACAGTCACAAAGACACCTACCACCTGAGTGGGGCTGGCTGCAGAGACAAAGGTGTGTGCAACTGATTCAGACAAATTCGCAAACTATGAACAAGCACGAGCAGCAGTGACAATGAAATTCTCTTGCTTCTTTTGGGCAGGCAAGTGCAAAAAAAGGCAAATACTGTATACATCCAATTCTAAATAAGCTTATACTTTATAACAACCAATTCAGATGGTCAAAAAGAGCTTTGGATGTATCCATCTATTATCAGTTAAATAACTACAGGGGGTATTTCCAGAAAGCGGGTTTATCGGTAATTTCAGGATAAGCAAAATTTTAAGAACACTGCAGTAACATCATCTACTATTAGCTACTACAGGAATAATAATCGCCTACCCCATTGTGCTCTCCATAACACACACACACACAAAGTTGGTCTTCCTATCTACATGGGGACCGTCCATTCATTTCTAAGGCCAAAACCCTAATCCCAATCACGACACCCTTAACCTCTACCCATCCCTAACCTTAACCATAAGTAACCAACCCAAATA
>JAODJU010000002.1:20628510-20648659 GCA_026776725.1 Gnathonemus echidnorhynchus | reverse complement strand
TTTTACTACACTTTGGGGACAATTTGGTCCTCAAATGTGATCTATGCAAACCCACACACACACACACACACACACACACACACTCTTGGCAGCGAAGGGAAGCCACCTGCAGCGGTGCCCAAGCTCAGGGGCTCACGGACATGTGACTATCCTGCCGAAGCCAGGCTCTAACCGGCGACCATCCAATCACAGGCACAGAGACTTAGGCCATCGAGTCACACACTGAGAAAGCAGAGCTTATTGATTATGTTTTAACTGGATTTTTATTGGATATTGATTGTATACAGACAGGTCTATAAATCAAGCAATATATTAATATCAATAAATAACTACAGTCTAATGTAATCCAACAGGCATATTACAAAACCTTAAAAAAAGTTAACGAAAAACCAACATAAACACAAGCAACCAGAATAACTGCAAACAGCATAACATGTCCTTGTAATCAGGTAAGACAGGCTATTGATTCTATCCATCTGATTCTTTTCATTTTGAGAATCGATTGTGAAACTGAAGTGTTTAACCTTGTAAGGTAAATATTTATTAGGAGCAGCATATGAACTACTACTGGGCAGGGCCATCCATAAGTGGGGAAGCTGAAAGTTGAAAGAGGAAGTTGCCCAAACACAGAACAAACGATCTACCGGCAATTACCACCACCAGGGTTGGACCTGCACTGAATCACTGAATATTGGCATTTGCAATATAAACCTTGGATTGAATCAAAGTCAGATTGAAAAGAATATCAGTGGTATGGCCTATCATTACAGGATTGTGTTGTAAACCAAATGAAAGATTTTCTTCCTATTGGAAAAAAAAGTAACAAAAAAAAAATTCTATATATAATTCCCGTTTAATTGTTCATGGCCAACTTGCGACCTCAGATCTCAAATTCGTGAATGTGAAGGGGGTTCCATATCACTACAAATCGTTAAAATATCACCGACAACCACCATATTCACTTGAATCATTCGAACCTTTATGCACACTTATGGTAAAAAACGTACACTCGAAGTGCTTACCATTTTACCCTGAAGTTCAAGAAGCTTTCTGACCCTGTGAAGTCGAACTGGAAGGGAGAGGGGTAAATGATTAGCACTGTTAGCACTTTTCCTACTTCCTGCTTCAAGGCAGAACTAGGACAATGTTCTAAAAGTGCCAGGATCTAAGAGAACATGACTTACCATTTTCTTTCCTGGTCAGCAGGTACAGAAGATGGCAGATATATGGACACTGTAAGACACCACAAAAAAAAAAATCATACCTCACGACTGAAGCTCTTGTACACACACTCACACGGAGCTAGTTTGGTTTCCTAAATGTACAATAGACTTCATGCTGATATTTAAAGACATCCTTGGCTCTCATTCCAATAAGTTAACCACTATGATCCCACAGACGGAAACAGAGGCATACTCAAACATGAAAGCAGAGTGTCATCTCTGTGCAATGATACAAACCAAAACCCATCATGTATACATCTTTCACGACAAACCATTCACAGAACAGGGAGCTTTCCACCTACCATCGTCTCCTGTGTCACAAAGCTGAAGATGAAGCCATAGACAGCCCTCAGCTTGTCCTTGGAGTCGATCAGGTCAAACATAGTGATGACCCAACGAATGAAGAGGACCTGAAAGCCCGGGGGGGGGGGGGTGATCCACAATGCGCAAGTTACTGAAAATTAGTAGCTACAGTTACTTCATTCAATTTACCAATTGCATATAAAGGTAATTAGTTACTAGGGAAAGTAACTTTTGCGTTACTTCAATTCTCTTATTTATGCATATATATCCAGACAGCACACATATATCACCAGGATGTTGGTTAAATGATCGTGGTGTACACACACACACATACCTTACATATATAGATAGTATAAACCAATTGTGGATAATTTAGCCTAATCAAGAAAAATAACAGAAGGCTAAATGTTGCATAGTGATCTCATTAACATCATGTTGCTGTGATGAAATACATCACACAGACATCAGGGGAATGTCGAATCAATGTTCAGTAGCGATGCCCCTGTGACAGAGATGCTTTGCCGATGGATTTTCAAGCATCATTGAGACATCATGCTAATGCATGTGTACTGTCTGGGTACTTATTTTAGTGTTGCTGCTCTGACAGTGTGAGACAATACAAAGTTTTATCTATCACTGCACCTAATATCATCCATTCATTACACCACAGTAATGTCAAATGATGTTAGAATATGAGGGGAATAGCCTGCAGTGTTTCCCCTAGGTTTACTGCTTTGGGGGGGGCGGACAGACGCAGATATTTTTGTCTGCTTTTCAGGTGATGAACACATGAACTGTACGTCGGGAGCTTCATGGAACAGGTGTCCATGGCCGTGAAGTTGCATGCAAGCCTCATATCACCAAGTGCAAAGCCAAGTGTCAGATGAAGTCGTGTAAAGCACACCATTACTGGATTCTGGAGCAGTAGAGACATGTTCTGTGAGGTGACAAATCACGATTCTCTGTCTGGCCTGGCCCCTTATTTTCAGTGAAGGGTACTCTTAATGCTTCAGCATACCTATTTTTGGACAATTCTATGCTTCCACCTTTGCAGGAAGTTTGGGGAACACCCTTTTTTGTTCCAGCATGTCTGTGCCCCAGTGCACAAAGCAAGGTCCATAAAGACATGGTTGGGTCAGTTTGGTATGGAAGAGCTTGATTGGCCCTTACAGAGCCCTGACCTCAACCCCATCTAACAACTTGAGAATGAACAAGAAACAGCGATTGCGAGCCAGGCCTTCACATCCAACATCAGTCCCTGACCTCACAAATGTTCTTCAAAATGAATGGACAAAAATTCCCAGACACACTCGAAAATCTTGTGAAAAACCTTCCCAGTATAATGGCAGCTGTTATAGCTGAAAAAGGGAGGAACAACTCCATATTGATGCCTATGGATTTATAATGGGACGTCAAAAGTTCTTGTAGGTCGAATGTACTTCTGCATGTTGAGTTTGATATTGATATTTCTCATTTCATGAGTTTTACATTTTATATTGCTAGATATATATTTTATGAAGCAATCCAGGTTAAATAAGAGTGATAACAACATGGATTCTCTTTGAATCTGCGCCTACAGCTTGCCAAACCCCCGTGAGATTTCACATTTCCTCCAATGAGACATATTAGCAAGGATCACACAGCGAGGTCAGCCAGTCCGTGGAGCAAGTAGGGTTAAGGGCCTTGAAAAAAGACCAACGGTTCCAACCCACTAGCCCACAAACTCCTGCTTCTGCCCCCTCTACCTGCATGCTCATTGGCATCTTGTCCACACAGAGCCAGGAAATGCCCCTGAGGACCGCTTCCTGTGGCACTGTGGAGGCTGGTACCAGAAACTTCAGGACACGTGTGCTGATGACATGCCCTGAAACAGGGGAGAAGGAGAAGACACTCAGGAATATAATGATTAAAAAAAACAGACCTAACAATGACAGCTAGGCCTGTTAGAATTATTACATTATCACCTGATTGCGATTTTTTTTTGAGCTGACCATGACATTAATATTTTGCATAATCACTAGAATCTTCTCCCTTCACTTGTTCAAAAATAGCTGGATGAAACAAAAATGTCATATTTCTATAACTATTTCCATGTCATTTTCTACTGTGTGATGTTTGACTGGCGTTTGTTTAATGACGTCAGTTCCTTGTGCTTCTGAAACGATCTGTACCACTTGACCAATCTGGTCTTCACACATCTGCAGCACTGCACTTCACGGCATATTTTACAATGCCACCCGATTTGTACCACTTCGTTTCATGATATTTTCACGACCCAACCTGATCCCGTTCTTTTCACATCAGGTTCATTTTACAGACTGCCTGTGATCTCCACCAGCCCAGAATGTAATTTGAATTCTTTGTGTTCTCTGTCTGTCTAACAAAGTTCTGCAGAGCACCTGCACTTGCGGCCGAGTGGGTATTTTTGGGTCTCATTAGGTACCCAGTCACGATGAGGTGACCGTATATGTTCCGGATGTCTGTAACCATTTATGCTGCAGCAAAGTCAGTAGATCATGCCAACAGGTTAAACAACTAGAGAAATGTATGTATAAAAAATACCGTGTCACTGGATAGCAGCAATTTCAATTGATGGAAATATAAACTAACATTTCAGATATGGGATATTCAGATAATAGTAATGGTTTTAAAACTGGAAATACACAAGCGGAGTAAACACTTAAAATGACAAGCATAAAAAATTATCATGTCAATGGAATCATTAACATCAGGGGCCTGTATCCTGATTCACAGAGTTGGATTTCTTGCTTTAGTTGGATAACTTGTCGGATTTAAGGTACCCTAGTTTAAATGGACTTTACCTTCATTCATGTATGTTTAGCCCAGGCTACCTTAATTCCTGTTATCTGGCTTAGTTTGCTGTAAATGTAGACAATACAGTTTTCTGTAAAATGGTAGGATGAACGGACTGAGCAGTGCAGAAAATGTGATGCGGTGTTCACATGCTCGAAAATGCTGCACATGCGTAGACAGGCAAGGTAAAAATCGGGTAGTGACAACACCAACTGTTTTTTGCAAGGCATTTAACTTCTTATTTATGTCATATCTGCGCTGTACATGTTTTTGCTTAGAAAGGTAAACAGAAATGCAATTTTCATTTGTATGATTAGCATTGAATATTGGAACAATGTTCTTCATAGGGAGTAATTTGTATTAAACTATGATTAGGCTTAGTCTCCAAGTGTTATAAAAATCAACAGAGACAATCGAATCATTAATCGCAATTATTTGTATGACAACTAATCACCAACTAAAATTTCATGATCATGACAACCCTAATGACAGCCTGCATGAATCATTACCACAAATGTTTATAATGTGTTATTTGCCTTCCTGTGACATGCATGTTTACTCCCATAGTCCAGCAACATGCAGTTAGGCTAACTGGAGTCCCTAAATTGCATGTGTACACCCTGGAAAGGGCTGGCATCCCACCCTGGGGGTACCCCAACTTGGTGACCTGTGCTGCCTGGAATAGGAACTGGTCCCCCATAACCGTAACAAGGATAAGTGATAAAAAATAAATGGATGGATACAACTAATACTTAAAAAAATATATATCATGCAGAAAAAGACCAACATGACAAACTCCATCTCCTGATTGGAAGCCATCTGTAATCTTGGAATTTAAAAATAATTTAGGCTTAGATATGGAAACATTTTTTAATTTACAGTGAACATAACATTGTGTGTTTTATAATGAACATGGGCATAATACAGACCGGCTAGGGGCAAGATTCTGACCCCCAAATGAGGCAACATATACATTTAAAAAAATAGAAAAACAAAAACTGCAATCAGGACCCTCCTGACTTCTACTCACCCACGCGGAGGCTTAGGGAAAACTCCAGCAGTATGGACACGGCCTCCGGGGGAAGCCCCTGGCTGAGGGCCACTCGCTCTACAGCAGCCAGATGTCTCTCCAGAACAACATTGCCTTTCCATGGGGTGCCTGCCTCCACTGGAACAGAGCAACGCCACAGACACACAACTGCATGTATTACCTGACCTTTCTGAGTACTTTCCAGAAGTATCACACAGTAATCCTCCTTTTGGGTAACATTTTCACTTATCAGTAATTGTGTTTTGGCTTCCTCCAGCTTTTGTATTGCCTCCAGAAAACAATAAATACAAAAATGAACTGCTCTGTGACAAAAACCAAAAGGATAGGGTTCATCCCCATGATGGAAACTGGGTAGTTTTCACATACATATTAGGAGTTTTAATATGAAATTTTCAATCATTAAGGATTACTTGTATAAGTTGGGGAAGATATTTAAGATGACTGCAATAATAAACACAGTTAAATGAAGTGAACAAAGACTATTTACAGGATTATAAGATATTTAATACATAAAGACATAATAAAATTGTGATAATACAACCAATGTCATGGAATGTATTACAGTAGAAATTAATTTTATTAAGTCTAAAATAAATTAGTTCTGTGTATAGAGTTCTGGGTACTACTATGGATTTATATATGAACAAGTTGAAATTTTTGGAAATGTAAGTAATAAGAAAAGAGCTCTTGTTTGTGGAGATTTTATTATTGGCCTTTGAATCCAGATGGTTTTATAAACACACTGTATAGTTTAGATCTTTATTATACTAACAAGAATAAAAACATTGCTAGAAACTATAGAGATTACAATTAAATGTGGGATACTGTTAACAGATAATAGTGATCACTAACCAGTTTTTTTTTTTATAATATGCAAGGCGTATGTAAAAGAAGACATCAATAAATACTGGAAAGTTAGTTAGATATAGAACTAAACTTGAAACAGAATAGTTTAAAAATTATCTATTAAATCAGAACTGGGATCATTATACCAGTGATGTAAATGAGGAATACAATTCATTTATTAATATATTAATGTTATTATAAATAATTAGGAGAACATTTTTCAATTAATGCCATACCAAAAGGAAAAAAAAGTGAGGACAAATTCTGGATCACTAAGGGAATTCATTATTGAAGACAGTAATTGAATATGTCATTGAGCCTTTACATTTGCAATTTATATCTGACTCTAAAGTTTGGCTGGCAAATTTGTCTTGCTCAGAGTGCCCAGTCTTTAACATTTAATTACAAGGCTATAAGAATTCATATTATATACCGAAAGGATATTTCACAAAGATACAAGGCACATCTGTAACATTCAACCGTTAAGGGTCATAGACTTAGTTTGCATGCACGTATGTGTGTGGCCGCCCCTCCAAAATATCTTGCACTGGGGCCAATTTTAAGAAGCGTGTGATCGGAGATTAACAAGACACGGCGAGGAGGAGCTGGCGAGCGTTTTGACGGCTGCACGCGAGCTGGCCGGCAGCTGTTTGTGATGACGTCAAGATGGCCGTCGGGTGACAATCACCGTAAACGAGCCGAGCCGCTTCAAAAAAAGTCGCCTTCCTCTCTCAAAATGCAACCAAACGCATAGTGACACTTCATATTCTTAAATATAACCGACTAAAAAGACCTCTGGGTCCGCGACGGCAACGCCGTAATTCTTACCTCGGGAAAAGTAGCTCAGCGCGGATTGGAACGGCTCTCCGGCCTCACCCCTTTTCTTCTGCTCCTCCGCCACACGCGAACTCCGGAGACTCCGGGAACATCCCGTCGTGTCGTTTTCCGAGGAGCAACTCAATTCCAACCGCGACAGGTCGGATTTGCTCGCCATTGCTGCATAACCCAAAAAAGCCCTAAGTCCCCTCTGAACAACCGGCCCCTCCGCAGAAACTCAAAAATTCGCGCGCGACGCCCTGCGCATGCGTCGGGATTCCGGGAAGCGCCTGACTTCCGGTGCGCAGCGAGTTGTTGGCTTATGGCAGTGAGGTGTGCTTGAGAGGTCTGGGGAAGTAAGTTTCAATTTGAAATGATTGATGTAATGTTTAATAAATGCAACTGTCAGGGTGGATTGCGTTGTCACAAGAAAAACAGTGTTAATTCTGGGTTGTAGTATTAGTATTGTGTATTGTGAATCTGCAGCCTTAAAGGAAATAAAATTAATTATTGAAATAAAAAACACTTCAGGTCCGTTATTTTCGACCCACAACTTTATTAAAACAAACAGGAAAACGAAATGCACATTTTATCTAAATATTCATTTTTGTCAAATTTTGTACCACGTTGTCAAGAGGATGGTGATCGCTCGCTTCCCGGAGTCAACAGAACATTGGGGTGTGCTACGAAGCAAATTTTACACGCCCCTACCTAACTTTAACTATTAAAAAACTGGCGAGGGGTTTGTCTGGGCAGTTTGACATAAAGGGGGAGGTCGACACCGCAAACTAACACCCCCGCTCGGAAACTTGCGGCCGTTTTAACCCAAAGCCTGCAGGTAAACGTAAGGCAGCTTACGATTCATCCAACCATTCATCCATTTTCCAACCCACTTTTTCCTATTGGGTCGCGGGGGGTACGGAGCCTATCCCGGAAGCAACGGGCACGAGGCAGGGAACAACCCTGGACGGGGGGCCAGCCCATCGCAGGGTACACTCACACACCGTTCACACACACACATGCACACCTACGGGCAATTTAGTAATTCCAATTAGCCTCAGCATGTCTTTGGACTGTGGGGGGAAACCGGAGTATCCGGAGGAAACCCCACGACGACACGGGGAGAACATTCAAACTCCACACACATGTAACCCAGGCGGAGAAAAAAAAGTGCTAACCACTGCACCACCATGTCGCCCCTAGTTTACGATTCGTAGTACCCAAATGCCTCAAAAACCTCGCCAGTAAACATATTTCGTAGTACACCCGTCAGGTTTTCCTACTAAGGTTGAGATTGCGTCTTCTCCGTTAAACCTGAGTTTGGTTTCATGTTAATTGCCCAAAGCAGTGCAAATATGACATGTTTGATGCGGAGTGTATGTATGCCTTAACAATGGATTTCACGATCCACAGCAACAACTCAAATCGTAAGACCAATTGTTCCCTTTTTGGTCTGAAACATTCTATACGAAATAAATGCCTAAAACAATAACCAATTTTCCTAATTTACAGTTCTTTTATAAAGCAAAGATCCTGATAAGATCGTACATGGATAGAAAAGAGTCAAACACAATACATTTCTTGTGACCTATTATCTCTGGACTAATTTGTTTCTTCAGTCACATAAATAAATAAAGTCTAAAAGTTGTTTTATCATTAAGTATGGCAAGAAAAATGACAAAAAAGTCAGAAAATTATCAAAATGGCTTTGCCCTTCAAGAAAGGCAGAACTCTGCCCTATAACATAATGTAACATTTTCACTCATAAAATGGAGAGCCTATTGAAATAAATACAAACACAATTGGTCATTCATTTTGTAATGCCTGCAAATGATATAGCAAAAAGAATAAATAAAAATTCATCTTCCTTCCACATATTTGTCCGGGCTTCTTATTCATGACACACATTGAGACAGTTTAACCTAAATCTAATGCAAGCCTCAGTGGTAAAAATGATTAAGACTCAACTATTTTTCCTTTGTAAACCGAGCAATACAGTTTACCTTCTTAATATAAAAATACTAAAAAGAACAAAATGTTTTAAAACATCACATAAACCACAAAGCAAAATATTCCAAGAATCAATTTTTTGTGAACTAACATGGTGTGTCAATTTTAAAAGTTTTAATTGAATAAGGAATTTTAACAACACAGACTGTAACTTTCCCCAGAAAATGTGTTTTCCTCCAAAGCTGGTGCAGTGACACCATGTGACTGTTCCATGTTAGGGTGAAAGGTTATGGTGGTTGGAATAACAGAATGGAGGGAATTGTTTAATGTAATCTGACCACCAGATGGCCAGATGGCAAGCATTCTGGATCAAAGATTTTGCAACAAGTGGCCATTACTTAGAATTTTTCCTCTCTCACTAGTTTAGGATGTCTGTCATCTGAAGATACTCCCCAACTTTCTCATGCTGTAGCCATGTTCCTGTGCTTGATTTATGACAATTTTACTTTATTTTTCTCCTGATTGTTGACCAGCTGCTCCCTGCTCTCCTCTCTTTCAGGCTGGTCCTCATTCTGCCGGGCCACCAGGAGGCGACAGGTAAGAAGGATGCCAAAGACCAGGGCGTGGGCATAGCGTTTCAGGGGGTCACCCACCAGCTGGTGAAAAAACAGCACCACCAGCATGACCAGCAGCAGCAGGAAGTTGGCCACGTCCTTGGGCTTTCCGGGGACCAGCGTCATTACTATCCCACAGGCCACCTCCAGTGTTCCAATGACCTTGCGCAGCAGTACTGAGCTGATGCCCACCTTCTTCAGGCCTGGCAAAGCCTTGGCATAGCTCTTGTACGCCCGTTTCTGAAATGCACCCAACATAATAAATTAATTGGCACTATCCTTCTGACATGGAAACATTAGGATATGTTGGACACTCATATTTTCTATCATTAACAGACACTAATCATCCAAAGCCATCCATGTCCAGTACTTCTTAGACCTGTAACCTTAATACACCCAGAAGCTGCTTTCCCAGCCAGCTGGCATCCTCATGAGGAGCAGTCTTATTTCGAGGCCCCACCAGATCTCTGAATTCCTCCCCCCACTTTGGGCTCTCGGCCTTGTTCTGCTGGTTATTACCCACAGCCCACGACCATAGGTGACAACAGGGATTGATCCAAAAACAAAAGCCATACTCACTCCTGCTTCCCCTCCACAAACCTGCTCAACACTGCAGCCATCGAATCGGTCTATTCCAAAGAAGCAATGTACTGCCTCACGCTTTAAAACATTACAGCCATAGCTATTGCATGTACATTGAACAAAACAATTACATCATGTTGTATGTGTGGGAATATGGAACTAAATGATGTCATCTCAGTTTCCCGCTACACCACCAAAACCACATTCAATGTTTTTAACCATACCCATGTCGCTACTGTTAATCTACCCAGTGCTTGAAGTGGGCCAGTGGTCACAGGCAGGCAATACCAACACCTCGCCGTTTGTTTCTTCAGAGTACTGGAACCTCTCAATATTACAAGGGGAGTTCCAGCACCTGCCTGTCCCCACCTCAAGCACTGAATCTACTGTATAAATAATCTCCATTAGTTGATCATTCAAAAAACAAAAATTATTACAAAAACAGCAGAAATAAATAAAAATTTATTTATAAAAATTTCGGATAAGAGAAATCGTTTAATAGTAATCGCTGGTGTAAAAGTAAGAGAATGTCAGCAGAGGAGTCATACAACATCAGCACCCGCAGATGCAGGATAGAATTTGCTGGAATGATCCGCCATTGTCCGACAACGGAATAACTCTGTTCAGTGACAAACCGTGATCTACTAAATTGATCTTTTAAAATGTTTAATAGGCATACAAGGGTTCGCAGTCTTATGTGCGTTAACATTTTATACTGATAAATTTATAGTGAAAAATTATATATGCCCTTCTATGCATAGTTCATTTATAGCTCGCCGTTTTTGGTATTATCCTGCCACATTTTATAATCATCTATTTCGTAGTTTCTCCAGTGAGCAAATTTATACTTAGGAAATTGTTAGAACGCTGGTCTGGTTGGTTCGCATAAATTGATCGGTGGCTTTCTGCTTTCTTTTGTCCAGTAAAACCGCTTTCTGCAGGGAAGCAACATCTGCACCCGGCTCCGAGCCGGATCGGGATCGCTTCCATCCCCCACCTACTTCTGCAGACTTACCATCTCACTGTATGCATCTTTGCTTAGTCTCGGTGTAAGCTTGATCGTACCCATAAATACAAAAAACAAGCCAAGGGCCAAGGAAAGGGCTACGATGGTGATTGTCCTTGGAGAGGCCATCTTTTTCTTTGTCTCCAAGCGGAGCACTTCACACCAGAAAAGCGGCTGCTTCCGAGCGCTGCCTGGGTTACTCTTTGGCCCAGCGTAATTATATAAAGGAGATTTCGGACCGAAAGGGGATTGGTAGAGGATAAAAATGGCAATCAGCCGACTGCCACTGGGTCCCAGCGCCCAGTGTATCCAGCGTTTATTATATAAAGATGATGACAAACGCCTTGCAGTTCGTTTTCTTACGTAGTGAATTGAACTCCAAGACAGTATGTAGTTCCCCGTAAGAAACATGAAAAATTACTGATGCAACGTTCAGCGACACATTTGAAACTAGTTGTCAATACACATTTGTGATCACAATTGAAAGTACAGAATTATTTGTTGTGTTTCTTAAGTTTAGGTTATACCATCGTGCCACTTATTGTTTTTGTCATTCACGACGTGGCTCAAAGCATTACATATATGACGTGATAGTGTGCAGGTCAGAGTTAACCTGCCCTATATTCCGTCATTCTCACCATTCAACAGCAGTTTCCTGTTTTTTTCAGCCTGTTCAGCCCTGTGGTTACTACAGTGATTCCATCCGTGTAGTGGAGAGATAATATGACTTCATCATCAAACTGGACTGATAAGACAATAGTAAGTTCCAGTATTATTGAAAATTATTGATAGTATTAGATTAGGTGGACTATGAAAGCTAAAAGTCTTGCCCCCTCCAAGATTTTCCTTGTACCCCTTCTAGAAGTGTTCAGCCAGTCACAAATACTTTCCTTACCATTATCTCAATTCTTACCTTTTTTGGTTGTATATAAGTCTATACTACGGGAATAGTATGTGATTAAAGTGATGTCCTGCCGTGGCCGGATCAACCATACAAGCAACCTGGGCATGAGCCCTGAGGCCCTTTGTATCAAGGGGTCTTTGAATATGCCAGATTTAAAAAGAAGTCTAATTGGAATAGGAGTTTAGTAACCATCAAATATTGGCAGGTGCTCAGTCATTGGCTTACAGAAAAAAATGTTGTGGGTGGTAAATTCTAGAGTCAACCTTACTCAACCCTGAAAACCCAATGAACTAACAGGAAAAGATGCAAGAGGTGCTGAATTGCTCCAAAATGTGCCAGAAATAAGCACGTTTTCCCAAAAATCACTATATGAACAAAGATAGAGCTAGCATAGACACCATACACACCAATGTTAACAGCAAACAATACAGTCGCTGCTAATGCCAACACTGTCAAAGAGAAAAGGTTAAGACAACTTAACATTTCAAGGCAACTTTCGAGTTTGGAGGACTCAAACTCTTTAGTTTTGAAAAGAACCACCCATTGTTGTGCCAACTAATTATTTTTTGTTCAGATAGTTTATCTTTCATGTCGATAAAAACTTCAAATTTGTAGTTTTACATACTATTTTTGCAATAAAAGTTGAGCCACCTTAATGTCTTTTGTTCAGATGATTTATCTTTGCTATGCATAAAAACGTTAAAATTTGAATTCAACATACTAAGAGTCCAAAACAGCAAAATTTGTACCAACTAAATATTATTAATTAAGATAAACATGCTAATCAAATTATTTTGCTGTTTATTTTATAGATGATAATAATAATAATATAAAATAGTATTTGACATTTTGAGGATCCCTTTGGGGAAATTCTCCTTTCTCCATGAGAGCAAGCTTGGGTGTAAAGGGCAGCCACCTGTTGTTGTGCCCAGGGCACTGAGGGGGGGAGGGGGGGCTCACTCAAGGATCCACATATGTGCTGAGGCTGGCCTTGACCTGGTTACCTTTGTATTGTGGGCACAGAAGTTTAGCCCACCACACCACACACTCAGGCTTATGGGGCATGACCTGAATGACATGCTAACATAAAGCACTGTTTACAATTTTATAACTGTCTAGAGTTTTGGTTTAAACTCAAAGTTTGTTTAAACTCAAAGTTTTTAACTATACGTCCATCCATCCATCACCGTAACCGCAAACTGGGGTCGTGGGGGGGACCGGAGCCTGTCCCGGGATCAAGGGGCACAGGCGGGAACCAACCCAGGGCGGGAACCAACCCAGGGCAGGAACCAACCCAGGGCAGGCTTGGCTACACATAAGACAAACCATCCGAACAATAAGTCTGTACTTTTGTTGTTAGGAATACTTAGTACTGTATGTAAAACTAAGAATTTGAAGTTTTGATAGATATGAAAGATAAATTAACTGTTCAAAAAATAATTACTTGACACAACAATAGGTAGTTTTCTTCAAAACTTAGAAGATTGAGTTGCCCTCAGAACTCAAAAAACTAGTGCATTAAGTTGCCTTGAAATTTTAAGTTGTCTTAACTTTTTCCTTTTCAGACTGAACAAAACTACTTGCCGTATGATTTTGTGTTACTTAACACTGATGTGCACCCCCCTGATGTGCCCAACAGTGTGGTGGATGTGGGAGACAAAAAAAAGCCACTGAATCAGGTACGCATCAAACTCAAAACACGAAAAAATATACCCCTCCAAGGCATCCTGTGTTATGGGGATTAATGACTGAGCAGATGCAAGAAGACATTTTAGCACAAGGCGGACCATTTTTACAGAAGGAGACGTCCAAGGATCCAGGCTGAGAGACACTGAGGGCATGGCACGTCCACTCATTAATGGCGATGGGGGCCTTTATGTACTGATTCGCAGGGGCCCATAGAGGTCTTAATCTGGCCTTGTGTCCAACCAAAACCTATGATTGCAGCCCTAAGCCAACTAAGAGTCAACATTACACTATGAGACATGTTAGTTGTATTGAGGATTATCAGCTACTTTCATTTCACTTCATTTAAAACGTCTCCTGCCAAACAGGAGTGACAACTCAAGGCGCCCACAGGATGTTGAGCAGGTCAGGCCAGACGCCATTTTCTATGACCGCTGATGCTTGCTTATTCTAGAGGTTCCCCAGAGATTCCCAAGCCAGCTGGGAGACATCATTCCTCACCGTATCCTGTGTCTTCCCCACCTAGAAGAAACACTGCCAAAACATCTCTTTTGGAAGACCACTGGGTGCCCCTCAGATAGTTTCTGATACAGGGGTTCTGTGTATCAACAAATATGTCAAACAGACTTCTCTGAATGTGTATATTGTATGGGTTTGAGAGACAATAGTGAGCAGGAACAAATCAAGCAGTTAGGTGTAGCAGTAGGTGTTAACCTGCAGTGCTTTGCTCACTGTCAGACCTCCACGTCTGCCACTGTAACAGGATCCACTTTGCCGGGCCTGATCCTTTTCTTTGTGAACTGAAAAGGGTGGAGGCTATTGGCGATACTCACTTATTAGATCCACAGATTGATCCACCAGGATTCCCCGACACACACACACACACACACACACACACACACAGTGAGCTTTACCTCCACTTCCCCTGTGGCCCTGAGCAGTGTGGCTCTATGGCCTGTTCCAGGATGCAGTGTACAGACAGATTCCCGGGAGCACCCACGAAGAGGGCACTGCAAAACCGAGACAGCCAAAAGGAATAGTGATAGGTCGATAAGGCTACAAAAGGAATAGTGATAGGCCGATAAAGCTACAAAAGGAACAGTGATAGGCTGATAAGGCTACAAAAGGAATAGTGATAGGCTGATAAGGTTACATAAAGTTCCCCATATTGTCCACAACGTGTTTCGAGGCTTTGAACCTTTTTGTCAAACACAGGGAGACACCTAGTCGGTTTCAGCAATGCTGTAAACAATCTGGGGTACATTCACAACTTACATAGCTGAATTATGCAACTGAACAGTCTGAACTATTTCAGGAAACATACACCTGAATGAAGTTTCTGCGTTTGCATTGAATTAATAGTTTTGCTTGTATGACAGCAGGGTCTGACTGCGTTATGCTAAATATAATTTTATATAATATTATATAGTACTCACAGAAAGTCTTGGGACATTTGTTTAATTCAGTAAAAAATATTGTGCAATGTTGTGCAAAGTCTGTGATTCATCTATAGCTTATCTGGTTATAGGCCTCTGAGATTCAACAGTAACTCATCAGGTGATAGGCCTCAATCTTCAGGTGATGCTCTATAGCAGGGGTGGCCAATCTTATCTGCAAAGGGCCGGTGTGTATGCGGGTTTTCGCTGCAGCTCCCTAATTAGATTACTAATTAGAGGACTGATTGGCTGAAGAGTCCTCACACCTGGGTTTGTACAGCTGACCTAAAGGTTACCCCAAAAACCTGCATACACACCGGCCCTTTGCGGATAAGACTGGCCACCGCTGCTCTATAGCTTTGTAAAGCAAGGTATGGGTCAGAACTACTGTCAATGGCTTCCTTCAATAGCTGTTTTGGGATATTAACCCCCTTTTCAGCTTTGCCATTTGACCGTGGATATGATGGACTAGAAGTGACATGGCTGAAATCATATTGTGTTGCAAACTGTTGCCATTTGCTGCACTAAAACAAGGCCTATTGTCACTCACCACTATCCTTGGTATGCCGTGTCTGGGCAACGATTGAGTTCACTTTTGTGATGGCTGCTGCTGCTGATTGGTTAGGTAGCAGTGCCATTTCAGGGTAGAGAGATACTCACTCACAGTCACATAGTCTAGGCCATTGAAGTGAAACAAGCCTGTTCCTACCTTTTCCCACAGCATAGCAGGAGGGTCAGCGATCATTATCGGCTCTTTTTCTTGTCTACTTTGATGTTTTTGACAGGGTCCTACCTACTTATCAAGTTTTCAGTGTCCTGATTTATCCCTGGCCAGCAGACACACTGCCTCACTCTTCATTTGCACTTTTCAATGCCTAGATGTCCCTTATGTATTCTGTTCAGGAGCTCTTGGCACAGACTTAGTGATATGACTGTTGTGCTCTGCCTCACTAGCATGTCATTTATGACACTGAGCTCAGATCTGATGTGACACAATTTTGTACATGACCCATTTGACCAGCGGTTGTTGATGTGATCAATCACTTTCTGTAACTGCGGATCTTTGGCATTTTCTTGTTGTGATCTCTTGTCTGTCACTGGCAGTGTGGATGTAACCATGGTAACATGAGCTCCAACATCCTCTCCTGATATACTCACCAGACTCACTGCTGGTGCATCAGCTAATATTATGTGCTTTCCTGGAGTGTAGATTCAGAATCAGAATCAGAATAACTTTATTGTCATTGTAACAAGTACAACGAAATTAGGTGCAGTCCCCATGTCGGACATAGAGAATTATATAAATAAGGAAAAATAAAATAAGGAACCAACATATGTACCCAAATACAAAAACATAAATTATAGTCAGTGTAGACAACATTCACTCTACACGAGACAATATTGCACGAGTCCTTATTGCACATGAGGTAGAATTGAGGTGAAAAATAAAAATTAACTGTCATTCAGTGCCCTGATGGCAACAGGGTAGAAGCGGCTGTATAGTCTGTTTGTCTTCGCTTTAATGCTCCTATATCTTTTGCCTGATGCCTGATGGATTAGCTCGAAGTGGTACTGCTGCAGCTTAATCATTAATATCTCGATTCATGGTGACATGTCATTTAAATTCTTTCCAGCACCAAATTCTTTTCAAGACCATTTCTGGATGCATCTGCTGGCACTTTGAGCCGCTTCGTCGGATTGTAGTACGCTAATACAGCAGGAACAGATGTCAGGGCTGTTTTCAAATCAGCAAACTCTTGCTCATACCTTTTTGTCCACTGGAATTCTGTTGTTTTTCAAGAGTTCTCACAATGCATCTGCTGGAGAGGTTAGGAATGAATTTACCTATGAAGTTTATCATCCCCACCACTCTTAGGACTGCTTTGTTGTCTGTGGGACGTGGCATCTGGAGTATGGCCTTCACTTTTATCTGGTCAGGTTCCACACCCTCGGCTGACAGCTCATCTCCTAAAAAGGTAATGTCTTGTACACACAGTTGGGATTTTTCTTTATTCAGCTTTACCCACTTCGCCTGATTCTGTTTAAAACGTTTTCCATTTTCCAGTTGCTCATTGTGTTCCTCCCTTGAGGATCCCCGTACGATTATGTCATCAGAGTAGCACTTGACACCATCCATCCATCCATCCATTTTCTGTGTGTCCTGTTCAGGGTCGCGGGGGGTCAGAGCCTATGGAGTCTGCCATGTCTTAGTTTGCTAGCGTGGGAGGACAGTTAACCTGGTTGTTCTTCTCACCAGTCCCGTATCTGCTGAGGCTTTTGTCAACAAGCAGTGACGTCACCTTATACACTTCGTCTTTCACATTTATTTTCAGTCTGCATTGACCCACAATGTCTATCTTTTGTAGTCTTTCAGTACAATAAACTTTCCATAGATCTGTGTTTTTTCTTTCATCTATTTAGTGTCACGCTTGCTTATTAAGTAACATTCTACTGCGGCGAGCATTATGCAGCGAACTTGTCAAATACGGAGTCGTACGTATCTTTCGGGCGATCTTCCTTGCACCCGGCTTGTTAACTAGCCCGACGGCTGCCGTACAGCTCGAATTGCTGCTTGAATGCCCTCCAACTGCTATCGACGTTCCCCCACAGCTTTAACCTGTCCGGTGGATGCAAAGAATCCATTATTAAACTGAGGACTGCAGCAAACTATTAGTGCATTTCCGGTACCATGTCATGAATAAACTTTTTACCATTTTATTCGCGCGTATCCTTCACCATCTCCCGTATATTCCCCCGTTATTTCTCGCTCCACATCAGCATCACGGTCCGCTATACAACAGCCGTGCAGGAGCAAATCGAAACAAGCATTTCCGCATATCAACACATTGTCTAGTCTTCATTGCACTGCTGTCTCGTCCTGTAATTGCACTGCTGTCTGTCCTTTTATCCCCCCTCCCCTTGCACCTGTCCCCTTCCCTGCAACTGTGGCACAAGAATTTCACGGTGTACCTCGGAACACATATGACAAAAAAAATAAAACGAAAAATTTCAACTTGCTACACACGGAAAACGCAGCCTAAGTATAACCAATTTCAAGTTGTTCTCCAAAGAAGGAGTGGGAGGTTGATACTCTGGGGTACACGTGATAGTCAGGGTGACACGTGATTGTGGTCAGGGGCATACCGAGACATGCTGGAAGGTAAGTGGTTTGATGATCGTTCGGTGGGGAGCAGTGAAACTTCCATCCGTGATTGAAGGGGGCTCTTAGGACCGCAAAAAGAGGTACGTTCAAAAGAAGACAGGTGCTCGATCGTACACCCCCCCCCATACGTCCCTGCATGGGACATGGACAGGTGTGCAGCAATATTGTTCACGTGCACTACAAAGATGAAGCGCGTAATTTCCCTTTATATGCAAGTTTAGTAAAACTGAAAGTGTTACGTAACACTCACAACAGGCTAAATCACGGAAATATACAGGAATATATATACACTAACGAAAAATGACGTGCCACATTCAGATGCGATTTCGGGATCTCACGCAGAGTTGCAGCCGGTTTTAGTGGACTGATGATTGCAGAAATGGAGGCCGCAATAAAGAGATTGGTACGTTTCTTCGTAAAATTTCAGATGTTTAAAGAATGTTGTCACTGCGCGTATACTGCTGTTTAAATGGAATACATATAATACTAATTATGCTTCAGAGTGAAAATAGTTATTCTGGGGTACGTTTCTCCAAAGCATAGTTGCTAACAACTTAATAGTTGGAACCATGCATCGGAGGTGCATTTCCCAAAAGCATAGCTAGTAACTGCGTTAACGTATATAATCGGAACCATGCAACTGAACCGATCCAACTATGAAGTTGCTAATGGAAGCTTTTGGGAACCGTAGCCCGGGTTTGCTTTCTACATGGGAAAGCTTGCGCTCCCCTCCGCCTGTCAGCTTTTCTTTTGATTGCTGCTCTGTCCGTTATTTCCGCCTAGCAAACCGCTATCCAAATGCAGCAATGTATCAATGTATGTATCAATCAATGTATCCTGAAGTTCGGCAACAAAGATCCGAGTGTGGTTTATAACTGAAGGAAACAATAGGTTGTCATTTGTGCTTCTTTTAATACAGAGACATAAAGTGAAGGAGAAAGGTGATACTGCGGATATGTGGTTATTCAAACAGAAGATTGCTGACATCTGTAACTTTGAGGATGAATTCGGCCGAATGCCTTTGTACGTATTCTACGAGGAGACTTCTACATCTTGTTTTAACAAAATGTGATACCTTGTCGCGCCAAACAATGGTAGCATTTCAGCTGCAACAAGTTTTAAACATTGTATTCGTAGTGGTCTCAAAACCAACATAAAACTGGTGTAATTTTGTATTTGACCCAAGTTAAACTAATTGTATTATAATTTTAATGTTCTTTACCATGTTAAAATCACGCTGAAGAGTAAAACATAATATGTATACTTCCATAATGTGAAGGCAGGAAACATCGCAAAATAAGCTGGATTTTTGTGCCTTCGCTGTGCAGAAGCTTGTTGCTGTACAGCACGGAGTATTTGCGCCTGTTCTGTTATGGAGGGGTAATGGACATCCACCCAGAGGAGCTGCTGCAGAAAACGTCTTGTTTCATCAAACAGCTGGCAGCCTGTGTGAGTATCTCCTATGTGACCTCACCGCGGTGGATTACATGCCACTTCCTCTATTTTCCTGCCACTGTGTGCATAACATGGGGGGGGGGGGGGTTCTGCGTTTGAATTGTGTGTGTGAGCCTTGCGGTTGCATCATATGACCCCCAGCTGATGCAAATTTTTTTAGACCTGAAAAACTGAAAACTGTAACTGACCGGTGAGTTTTTTATGGATAACATTAAGTTTTAACCAGTGCTTGAAGTGGGAAAAAATAAGTGCAGGAACTCTAATTTTCCGACATTTGACATTTGTGCGGTGAAAAAAAAA
>JAODJU010000002.1:20573700-20592890 GCA_026776725.1 Gnathonemus echidnorhynchus | reverse complement strand
CGATCTCGAAATATCCGAATGCATGCGTTTTTTTCCCATTTACACTGTCACAGAACAGATCCGATCTGTGTCACATACGAGCAAAAAATCGGAATTAGGTCGCATTTAATAGACAGTGTAAACGGGGCCTAAAGCATTCTGTGTGAAGAGTTCTGATGAAGGAGACATGGCATTGAAACAAGCGTGAAAAGGATCGTAACAATTGTAAGGGCTGATGTAGATTTTTTAGTTTTTATTTTTGTCACATAATGCCATCTAGTGGGAAATATGGAAATAACGCTTCGCCGTCAGGGTTCCTTTATTATGGTTTCGAAGTCTCGTTCAATAATTAATTAATTTAATTAATTGAAAAGACTTTTTTTCTTTGTTAGCCTACGTTTTCATTTTTCTTAAATGACTTATACCTCGCATTCACTGTACTGGCACTCAAGGTAAGAAAAGTGTTCAGGGGTAGGTTTCCCGAAGCCTTCTTAACGCTACATCATTCTACCGTATGCTGTACCTTAACGTTCTGACGTGGTTCCTAAAACGTCCTTAGTTAAGTAAACCTTCTGTAAGACATGCCTTTATAATGTTGGGTTGAGTAAGGGTCTTAGGATCTTAACTTAGGCCTATATCTGGGTGGTGAGTGGCTCAGCAGGCTCAGTGCCAGTGACTGGAAGGTCACCGCCTCAGCAGGACAGTCACATGTCCATGGGCCCTTGAGCAAGGCCCATGATCCTGGAGCAGAATTAGTCAGCAGTCAGTCTGGAAAAATGCATCTGAGCTGCATTTGGACCAGATCTGATCTAACTTTTGACTCTGGTGCAAATACAGGATGAATTTGATAATATTCAATGTAAAGCTTGCCCAGATATGACTCTTATGTGTTTCAAATCCAGAAAGTGAATTCAGACCAGTATTGGTCCGTAGTGCAAAGTGAAACCAGGCCAGGTCTGGTTTATGGATCTATGGTGATTTCCGAACATTTAGCCCAGATCCGGTTCACACTCCTCTTGCTATGTGGGTACGGACGAATGGGCAAGTGGGCAGGGCGTCCGAAGAACCTATAGGCATCCCCAAACTTACGGCACGTATCCGAAACTTACGGCACGTAACAGCAGTAATGAAGCACATAGGACGTTCTCTTATCTCATGACAGTAACACAACTTTTCTTTTGCCTGTTGGGCCATTTCTCATCCCAGTATCAATGACATTCCCACATGTTGGTGCACACAGGTGTTTTATAGAACAAGCAAAAATAAAATGGTGTGAAACGACAATCTGGGGAGGTGGGTTCACGCACCCAAACGGCAAAAATCATATTTACGGTCAGATGATTAAGTTTGTTAATCTTGTATTTTATTTTTAGGTTCTCCCCAGTGTTGATAAATGCAATATTTTGAAGGATTTCCGCAGTGTTATATTTATAAAGAACACCACTTTCTCTCATGCCGCAGTCAAGCAGTTGCTGCATGGAGGGAATGATAAATTCTCGAGCCATCAAAGTCAACCAATCAGATGTTCCGGTGCCTAGTTACTTCACACTTATGAAGCTCACCCTTAAGCAGCCTCTTAAGGGATTGCTTGGGGACCACATGCAGAAAAGTAAGCAACTTCAGTAAGGTATACCTTTCAAGGTTTCATAAGATGCTAAAAGTCACTGTTATCGGGAAACCGG
This sequence comes from Gnathonemus echidnorhynchus, assembly GCA_026776725.1. NCBI lineage: Eukaryota > Metazoa > Chordata > Actinopteri > Osteoglossiformes > Mormyridae > Gnathonemus > Gnathonemus echidnorhynchus. The sequence goes on along the minus strand of JAODJU010000002.1, from coordinate 20,591,229 downwards.
GCCCAGCACAGTGAATGAATCGAGGGTGGCCCGCCCCGATGGGATACCTGGAGGGATGCTCAAGAACTGTGCCTACCAACTATCAAGGTCTTCTCCAATAGCTCCAGCCTGTCTCTGTCCCAGTCCATCATTTCCTCATACCTAAAGACAGCTACCATTATTCCAGTGCAAAGGAAACCATGATTACCTGTCTAAATCACTACAGAGCTTAGCTTGGTGTTCAACACACTGGTCCACAGTAGGCTGGACAGCAAACTGCTCGACCTGGATCTCAGTCAGCCTATGTGTATGTGGATCAAGGGGTCTGTGTTAAACCGCTCAGTCAGACTCTGCCCCCACCTCTCCCCTAGTCTCACACCTGTCATGCAAAACCAACAAAACCAAAGAACTCATTATCAATTTCAGAAGGACCTCTTCCCATTAAACATCAGCGGAGATAACGTGGAAAGGGGCTCCACTTTAAACATTTCTGGGAAGTCACATCACAGGGAACCTCATATGGGCAACTAACACCACTGTCTTGGTCAAGAAGGGCAATTAAAATAACCAGCCTGTCCCTCCAGCAGCTTGTGCCATTCTGTCACTGCTCCATTGAAAGCGTCCTGAACTATTGCATCACAGTGCATTCATAGTACACTGTGGTACACTCACTATTCAGCTAGGCAGGGAAGCCCTTCAAAGGATCACCGACACTGACACTGCTCAGAAAGTAATTGCCCACTCCTTCCCCTCACTGGGGACATTTTCAGATCACAATGCTTTTGTGAAGCCATAGATATTCTAGAAGACGTACACTTGTCGCCATCAACCACGTCCTGTTTCTGTTTGGCCAGCAGATGTCACTGCTGTGCCCTAATGTTGGGCAGCTCTTTCCAATCCTTTATGAGCTTATTGTTATGGCCCACACTTGCCCCTTGTGTACTCATCGTTAGTGTTTATGTGACCTTCTGTCCTATGTGCCAGAGTCCTGGCATTGTTGTGTGTCATAAGTCTGAGCCCTCTGTAGGTCCCTGTTATTGACCTACTCCCCTCTGTTGCATCCCTAATAAAGTCCCCTTCAGGGGTATTTCCTGCACAAAGGGTGACCCTGGAGTTTTTACTCCTCCTCAGTACTATAGACTTGACAGAATGCCAGGACTCCACAAACATCCTGACAGCCTTTATCTCCAACATTCCCTCTGAGGGACCAACAAGCATCACGCCCTCTGACATGCATCCGGCTGCATTGCCCCATCTCCAGGCAGTAGACTTTTTTGCTTTGCTGGATGCACATCTTGAGTGGAGGCGTGATCTCACACAGTGTAGGATCCCCGAAGTTAGGGCCATACTTCTGGAGATGGAATAGGTGTTGGAAGGACTCACCCCAGACGAGGATCCCCAGGAGGTGGAGAAGGTCCGGCACCTTTTGGGAGAAGTACAGGGACTGTTTGAGGCAGACAGAGCTTCTCTGTTGGAGAAACCTGCAGTCCCAAGTTCTGGACCATGAGACACAACATCTGCCGCTGTTCATCTCACAGCTCGGGCCGCCGGCTCCCCGCCCGATGCTTCTCAGCAGCGAGAAGCTGCTCCATCCCTGCTTCTCATGCTAAGGTCTGGAGGAGGAGAGCAGAACTGCTGAGCCCAACGGGGTCTGACCCACCTGAGGACGCTCTTGCGCCCGAGCCCACAGTGTCAAAGATGTGCCTGGCTCAGGAGAGGCCATGCCGCCAACACCCGATCTGAGAGAAGCCAAGCAGTCATTGCCCTGTTCTGGTGAATCTGCATCATCATCACGCCTGGAGTTTCTTTGGCGTCTTCTCCACCTGCAGTTCCAATCCCATAGCTGCTTCTTAACATGCCTTCAGCACCGTCCACATCTCCAGCAGAGTGGTCCACGCCTCCTGACATCTCATCGGCGCCCTCCACATCTCCAGCAGAGTGGTCCACAACTCCTGACGTATCATCGGCGCCCTCCACATCTCCAGCAGAGTGGTCCACGCCTCCTGACGTCTCATCGGCGCCCTCCACATCTCCAGCAGAGTGGTCCACGCCTCCTGACGTCTCATTGGCGCCCTCCACATCTCCAGCAGCCTCACTGGCTATTCTATGTATAATGTGAAATACTATATGTCATGTGCAATAATGTCTGTTTAATGTACCACGTTCATAAATTCTATTATTTACCTATTTAACTAGCTATTCCATACAGCATATTCTACTTTTTATACAGCATATTTTATTTTATTAAAAAATTTCCTACTCTTTGTATTGAGTGTAAGTAGCACCAGTTCCAGGTGATGCACATTGTTCTAAAAATGTGCAGTGACAATAAAGGCATTCTTCTATTTGGTCCATATGCTGTCCTCAGGGTATCTAACCTGTTTTTTTTTACATCTTCTTTACTTCTATAGACCTGCAGAAAATCTGGAAGAGCAACGTGATTGGTACAAGGTTACATCAACCGGGGTGAATGTGACACGGTGAATTGCCGCAGCCTGCCCTAAGCGAATTCCCAAGTGGCGTTTAGCTTTGTGTGTCGCATTCAGTAAGCATGCTTTGGACTAGTTGGATTTTAGGACCCAGGGGAAGCCGCAGAGCCGAAGGCCGAGGGGGGGGGGAGTGCAGTGTCAGCATTTCGGGACGCTGCGGCCCCAGCAGATCATTTGGGGCCAGAACTGAGCCCGATACGTGGCCGGCGGAGGTTACGCGGAGGCACAGAACGCGGCTTTGGATGGGCTTGTTTTCTTCGCCTTGAAATGGGGCCACTTAGCCTGTCGCCTGACTCGGATCTTCAGGAGGGTTTGTGGGGTGGCGGTACTACAGACAGCCTCGTAGACTTCCTCCGTTTGACACCCGAGTGTGCACTAGTCTGATAGGTTTCGATCTACATTTTTTGTCGTTATAAACATGCTGGCGTTAATCCGTACAGATGGCGTGGTAGGTTAAGCAGTCATCTTCCCGTGTTTGGCCTTGTGCTTTTGTGCCTCCAAGCAGGGCCTGAATATTTTCGTTTTTTTACACAGTTGTTGACAAATAGACTATGCGGAGTGTTAATGGCACAGTATGATTTACTTATTTCTCGTTATCATCAGCAATGTGATGTTTCTTTAAGGCCACGCGCCGGGCGTGCAACGAGGCGTTTATTTGTAATCGTCAGTAACGTTGTTACAGCAAATCGAAGAATTAAAGTTGCTCACTGTTTTTGCTTGACATTTATTGTAATGAAGTCGAGCAGCATGAGATCTAGTAGATACCAGTTGCTTTACAGACGACTCTCGATTGACACAACGATCGGTACAAAAAAGTGAGTTACAGTATATAAATTTTTAAATATAATACTATAGCATGCCGCTGTAAATTTAATTGGGATATATAAGTCGAATAAGTCTGGCGCAAAGCTGACAACGCCCATTGCTCACAACCGAAAACGGGCTGATCCTCAGCAAAGAAATCGCCAGATTTGCGTTGCTGTAGTGACTTTGTGTCAAACAACTGTTATACTATTTTTGTTACAATGGAAGTTCCGGAGAACGAGATTGTAGACTGCGGAGAGCAGGTACCCACAGCGCGCGCCCAGAACGGCTCGGTGTTGGTCGCGGACCGCAGTAACATCCAGCCCCCGTGGGGCGTCCTGATCGCCGCGGCTCTGTACTGCGCCGAGTTCGCCAGCGCCGCCGTGCTTTGCAGCTACTACCATGAAAGTCACGACGACATCTGGATGGGTCTGACCATTACCTTCGTCCTGGTGCCGTCAGTCCTGACGCAGCTGGCGCTGACTTTCATCCACCGGGACCTGGGGAGAGATCGCCCCCTCGTTCTTTTCCTGCATCTTCTTCTGATGGGTCCTCTTATCAGGTATGGGACATAATCGCCTTGTAGGAGACTTAGTTTAAATCCCACGAAACACATCTTCGGTACCTCGTATCCATGGTGTACCCTTGCCTTGAACCCTGTGTTGTTTGGGATAGTCTCCTTCGCTTCCTCAGTGACTCCGCGATAAACTGTTTGAAGGTGGATGGACATCTGAAGTATCTGCTACTGTCTTGAAACAGAAGTACTGCTAGACAATACAGGAGAGATCCCTCGGACCCGGAGTCCCTGCTGCTTCTTGGCTGTAGCGTTAAGGTCTCATGACATGGACTAACTTCTCATTAATTCTTCTTTCAAGTTCCTTTAACTTGGAGAATCAGGGATGTGAAAGGAATTGTATTGTGTAATGGAAGGCTGTAGCTGGTTTTACAAAACTGACTTGTTTAACTAGTTGAGGTCTTAATGTCAGTTAGGGAGGAGCACTGTTGGGTAGTATGTGTCAGGTGGTTTATCACGCCAACATTAAATGAGATGTAAAACCATGATTCATGCTTCAGGTCGAAACTTTAGAGACAGGAGGTGTACTTAAAGATAAAATGTTTTATTTGTTACTGTTGGGAGTTTGATTTTCTAGCATTTCTGTAACAAATGCAATTGCAGATTTGCCATTTTTAGATTACTGCTTATTTAAGAGGTCCCATGGTGAAGCCTGCTTATTGAGCTGGCAGCCTTACTTAAACTGAACTCACTCACTATATTTTTATTTTGTTGTACAATTTGAACTTTTATTCTTTACTGCCGTAATGATTTATATACTGTTTGTTTTAATGATTTATTTTATCAGTACTTTCCTTTTGTTGATAAGTGTAGTCCGGTAGAATTACTTTGTCACAGTTATTGTGTATTTTGAAATACAGATTGTCGTCTTCTGTTCTGGTGTGTGTGTAAGAGGGACATGGCAGTGAGTGGGTTTGGTATATTTAAAGTCTTGATTTGTATAGGATGTGCTGAACTGAGATTTCATTTATTTTAGAAGATGCTTTTGTTCAGAATAACGGAGAAGTGAGGTAAACTTTCGCAATTTCGTTGTCAAGTGACAATGACAATAAAGATTATCTCATCTTATCTTAAATTGCACATTGTAAACATGTGACTGTCGGGGAGTTGACTTGGCATCAGTGCAGCTAGGCTGAGCTCCCAGTGAACGCCCATTTACAAATGCAAGTGGTATCAGATCAAGAACAACACATCTTCCAAACAAAGCAAGAACCTAATGAGACAATTATTCAAATCAGCAAACAAAGTACAATACTAAGGGCATTTGGGGAACACGGAGCGGTTCCTGGAACAGATGGGTCTTGAGGAGTTTCTTGAAGGTGGAGTGAGAATCCGATGACTGGATGTGGTTCAGCAGCTCAGGAGGGATCTCAGCCGCGTTGGTTTGCTGACCAAAGATGGCGAGATGGGACTAGGGTCTTAAGGAGTCTGTTGATGGAGGTGGGTCCCTGTTCATTGATGGACCTGTAAGACAGAACCAAAGGCTTGAACTTGATGTGAGCGCCAATATGGATCCAGTGAAGAGAATCAAGGAGGGTTTGGCATGAGAACGTTTAGGCTGGTTGAAATCCAGACGTACTCCTTTGTATAAAATTATTTGAATGGATTTTACTGCAGAAGTTGGTAAACCTGATAGTACAGAGTTGCAGTCGTCTAGTCAGGAGAACTAGTAGAGTCCACCCTTCCACATCACGGGGATCAGGGTACAAATATCACAAGATCACGGTGAGATATCACATGAGAACAGTGTACATGTATTTTATGCATTTATGGGTTACTAAACATTTGGCGTGTCGTCTGCTGGCCTTGAGTCATTTGTAATTTTCGCAAAACTCCCAAAATAATTCCCACTTAATTTCTTATGCCAACCCAGCGATATATCAACCACAATGGGGAAAGTCACAATGCAAAAGGGCTAACTATACTTGGGCTTGAAGCTGAGCTGCAGACTCAGAAAAATAAGGCCTGATCTCCTGGTTATACAGAGTGGATCAAAGGGTAGCTGGCAGCTAGGGGGGGTATTGTATTGTCATGGGCTTTACTATTAGGAGAGGAAGTTTCTAACATATCATTCTCTTTGTTTTTTAGCACTTCCTCTTTGGGAGTTTCTCTTCCATAACCGTATGGCAGTGTAGAATGTCAAAATATTCGTGTAATATTTGTCATTTTGAAACCACCTTTGTTAGAGAAAAAGCTGCTTGGGTATTTATGTTTAACCCGTTGGATACTGGTGTCTGCTGCACTGCATTGCTAACTGTAGGGGCGGGATGTGGCTCAGCCAGATAGGATGCTGTACCTGTGATCAGGAGGACGCTGGATCAGATCCCCGGGTCCACAGAGCAATTTCTGAGCAGGGCCCCTACCCCCCTGATTGCTCCAGGACCTGTCTGAACCTGTTTTTAGAAAATACATAAATAAATCAAAATAAAATGCCTGTTGCTGTGGATAAAAGTGTCTGTTAAATAAGTAAAATGCAACTGTAACTAAATCACCTCATGACTTTTCAAATCCCTTTTGTTTGTCTGACTGTTTTAGGAAAGCATAGTTTATGGCATCTTGCATGTTAGTGGTCAGGTTTGACTGTCCAAGACATTTAAAAGTAACATTCACAGAATAAAATTGGGTTGTTGCCTTTTGTGGAGGTGTAGCTGTCTGCCATGGGCTCACAGCCAGGTCTGTGTTTATCCACCCAGAACCCGTGTCACGGAGCCAGTTTGTCTAAGTATATCTTGGACCTCATAGGAAACTGCGCTGCCCTTTCTGTGTGCGCTACCAAAATGCATCACATCTTCACTGGGGTACGGCTGCTGTCTGGGGCTGTGGGCCCTGTATTCTTGAATGAGCCTCGACATCTAGGATGTTGGGACGACATTTCTACAGAAGCTCTAGTTTGATGGAACATTCATTGTAGAATCCTGGTTTCTTGGATTAGGCATTATTTGGAGGGAAGAGTATTACGAAACCAAGAAATGTGTATCATAGCAAAATTTTATATATTTGTATTTGCATATAAATTTGCTGCTCTGGCAACAGCCACCAGTGATTTAAGCTTTAGTTCCAAAACCAGATGCTGTTTCTGAAGGATGTTCCGGAACAGCCATCACAGACATCGACTCCAGTTTTCTCAGCTTGTTGAAACTGACTTGCTGGAAACTGGAAACTTCAGGCCTCTTTTTCATATGTTTTAAATGGCGTTCTTCATTTTCTGTGTGTCTGTGTCTGTGTCTGTGTCTGTGATTTGGCCTCACCTGTGTAGCTGTGTGCATGTCCCAAATACCAGCTAGTAGTGCTGGCAGAAATCATGTAGGTGGGCAGGCAGAAAATCAGTCCCATAACAATTCTCTTTGCGGTTTTTAAATGACCTGTGGCATTGCTAAGACCGATTGAACAAACTGAAAGAAATTTATTTGCCTTTATTTTCCTCTGATTTGATCTAACCACGCACACACATACCTGTCAGACAATCGTTCGATTGTGCCGTATCGCTCACTATGAACACTGAGCGGGTGGGCCTGAGCTACACCTGGGTAGGCCCAGGACCACCTGGTCCTCCTGTGGTGCTGCGTTAGCTGCCAGTGCCTCGGTCAGGACTCCTGGTGTCCATTTCTTCTGAAGTATCCAGCCTGGCATCAGCCTCGGTTGTGCACCCTGCAGCTTCTACAGAGCAGCATATGAAATCTGACTTCCACACAGTGAAACATTAAAAGTTTAGGTAGTGTAGGTAAGATCCCGACTATTGGTTTTCCTCTCTACTCTAAGAGGACTCTAAGAGCGCATGGAACGCATGGAAATCAGAGGACAGATGTTCAAGTTGGGCTACTCTCCCAAGTGCTGGTGTCAAAAGCTGTGAGTGACAGCTATGTCCTGGATACTGTGTCCAGCCTGGAAACTGACTACCTCGTAAATAGCTGGGCACCATGTTTGATCCTGAGAAAACGCCATCTGGCTGCGCTGCTGTGACTGGTAAAGGCGGCGTTTGTTTCTTGTGTGTGTTCGCAAAAGAGACTCATTTTGTATGCAGCTCTGAGGAAATTGCATGTCTTAACGGTGATCACATCGTGGCAGGATTACATCGTCTCCACGGCCATCAATAATGTATGCAGAGGTGCTTTGTGTAAACTGTCAGATTAGATGACCTTTCTGGGTGGTGGCCTTGGGAATTCATGGTGGGACAGTGCAGCGTTTAGCTCCACAAGAGCTATGTTCTCTGCCATCTCTGCCTACAAGTTGATTACTCACACTTGTACCTACAGTTTGCATTGAATCGGTTAATCTGCAAAGTTTGGGCTGAGATTTGGAGCTGCAGGTGGAATAACTGAGAGTCCAAATCCCCGATTCAGCTTGAGCCGCCCAGTATGTCCCGCCCCACGGCGCCAGCTGTCTACCATGCTGCTGCTCGCTTACAGGAAAAATCGAGTTTTGTGATGGTGTTCCTCTGCTGCGGTGGGGCTGCCGGACAGGACACCTGCCGGGCCTGTCGCTGGGTTGGCGAGCAGCTGTGTGAAGCCCGTGGGAGAGGACATTGCGTAGAGACTCGATTAGAGCAGCTGCAGGCAGTGCAAGACCTTTCCCCTTGTTGAAAAGGATCCGGCTGTCTGGTCTGACGCATGGGTGTTGCGTGTAGTTGCATGTCCCCTGAAGCGGCACAGTGCCACAAGGTTGCCATGGATGCAAAGGACACGGCGTGTGTGCTGTAGGTCTGTGGTCTGCCATCAAACCACATGCCATTGTCCAACCCCCGGGGCGGACTGAGCATGCTCCAGTGGGCAGACCCCTGAGCTATGAGCAGGGCGGGACACCCGCGCTTTCCTGGTTATGGATAGGCTGCTGTTAGCAGAGCCGTAGCTCGAAATGCTGGGCCCTCTGATGAAATGTGACCTTGGCCACCCCATGGGTGACTTTGGGGCCCCAATAAAATGCTGGGCCCCCTGAACCTGTCAGGGTATCCATGCCCCCCTGAACCAGTCAGGGTATCCTGTATTTATGGGGAAGGATAAATAGTTTTTCTTTTAATGAGTGAATATTTATACATTTTTTTTCATAATTTACTCTCAAATGGTGTTTTTCAAAAAAAAAATAATCATTTACAGTTACTCAATGTTACAGCCAGGGATTGTCAACCTGCCCATACGAAAGTGTCTGGGTCTGTGGCCAAATGTTATTATTGAGGGGAAAAAATATTTGTAGGCTCCATTTTTAAATACCACGTCCGTGGTAAAAATTTGCATTTTGATCAAAATGTCCATTGTGTTGACCCCTGATTACAACGTTTCAAGGCTGATTACATTTTGTATAGCGATGATGTCTTTCCACTTGGAAATTAAAGAAGTGAAAATGTGTGCGCGCACTCCCCCTTGTGGAGGCCAAACAGAAATGCAAGATATGTAACCAGTGGGGACTTTCTAAAGGGGCTGAATGATGTTTTCATCACTGTAGTCGAGAACCTGCAATGAACCATTGGCAGTTGCACATTTTGAAAGTACACAGTTTAAACATAAGTGTGACAGTGACATGAGTAGTCTGCTTAAATGATCAGCTGATGTAGAGTGAGTATTGTTAAAATGGGGCACTGAAAATTTGCTTTCTGAAAAAAAATCTTCTCAATGTCTTGAATCCCAACTTGATACCATTCTACATACATTAATGCCCCTTGAATACAATGTGGAAAATAAATTATTACTAAACACATAAATTAACTGCAAAATTTAACTGTCCTGTTTGCCAGGTGTCCCATTTTCACAATACTGTACTCATTCTAGTTCTAATTAATCTCAAATGTCCTTCCACTTAATGTTGGTTAAAACTGAACAATATACTAGACTACACTGACACCAGATATTTAATTTGCAAATTTAAAGCACAATGTGGCAATTGCTTGAATATTATCATTTTACACAAGTGACACTAGTGTTCTCTGGAAGGGTCTGGGGCAGAAGGTTCCAAAAGGCTTTTCTTGTTCTAGACCAGGGGTGTCAAACTCCAGTCCTGGGGGGCCGGAGCCCTGTGTAGCTTAGTTCTTTCCCTGTTCCACCCCAAATGATTCAACTCAAGAGCTGTGTGGTAATTAGCACAAGGACTTGAATCTCATGAGTTTAATGCGGGGAAACCCAAAAATGTGCAGGGCTCCGGCCCCCCAGGACTGGAGTCTGACACCCCTGTTCTAGAAGGTGATGGAAACATCAGCTTCAGGCTGGTGCAAATTCAAAAGGGTCCCTTGTGTTTGAAAGGTAATTCCACTCTTTGTAGACATGGATGCCTTTTTGTATGGTGCTTTTTTCAAACTCTTGATTCCTATACTGAGACCATTAAACCTGTTTCTTATGGCAGCCATTACTTTTATTCAATGTTAAAATCCATACTGAGGTATATGACCAGGAATGAACTGTCTCTGGCTCTGTTCCGCTCTGATTCGCCTTGCCAATGACGGAGCTTCTCGATCTCGTGCTGACCAGGTGTGTTGATGCCCTGGTGATCTACTGCCAGGCGGGCAGGGAAGAGGAGCCCTACGTTACCATCTCCAGGAAGATCCTCTTGAAGAACGGCCGGGGAACACTCACGGAGTGGGAGACGGGTCATTCGGAGCGCAAGCTGGCCGTCCACCGCAACGCCTTCAAGCGCACTGTGCTTATCCAGGCATTCCTGGGCTCCACTCCACAGCTGACGCTGCAGCTGTACGTCACCATTCAGGAGAAGGAGATGCTCCCCTCTCGAGGTAGAACCCACTGGTGCTCTGGCTCTTTCTGCTACTGTTCTTTGTCTAGTCTGCTCTTTACTGTTATGTTTATATGTTTAGATTTATTTTTTAGCGAGTGGGGGGGGGGGGGGGGGGGGGGTAGAGATGCAGTGATGGTGTTTGGGGTCTTAGCTAAGCCTGCTGTTCTCGTGTCCCCGTCCCAGTTGCCCTGATGGTCATAACCCTCATCTCCATCACCTACGGTGCGCTGGTCTGCAGTGTCCTGGCCATCCAGATCAAATACGACGATTTCAAAGTGCGCGTGCGACCTGCAGCCTATCTCTGCATGATCCTGTGGAGGGGGCTGGAGATCACCGTCCGCGTGACAGCTCTCGTGCTCTTCAGCACGGCGCTCATCCACTGGATGGCACTCGTGGCACTGGGCAACCTGTTCTTCTTCCTCTTCCTGCCCTGGGTTGATTTCTGGGTGAGGAGGGCCTCTCTGCCCGAGAACGTGGAGAAGAACTTCAGCAAGGTGGGCACCACAGTGGTGCTGTGCATGGTGACCCTTCTCTACGCCTGCATCAATATCTTCTGCTGGTCGGCCTTTCAGCTGGACCTGACCGACAGGGACCTGATCGACAAGCGGCCGCGCTGGGGCTGCCTGGCCACGTACTACTGCGTGCGCTTAGCGGAGAACCTGAGCCTCATCGTCCTGTGGTATTTCTTCAAGACGGACTTCTACGAGTATGTGTGTGCGCCGCTGCTGGTGGCTCAGCTGCTGGTCTGCTACGGTATGGCCGTGCTCTTCATGCTGCTGTTTTATCAGTACTGCCACCCCTGTCGGAGCCTCTTCCACCACAACGTGGCCGACTGCCTGGTCTGCGTCTGCTGCCGGCGGGACCGGGAGGTGCAGCCCAGGCCGGTGAGCCTGCAGGCCCGACGGCGGCCCGACCTCACCAGCCAGCTGGGCGAGCGCGAGACCGCCATAACGGACGACATTATGGACGCGGCCTGAGACGGGACTTCCAAGCGAATGTGCCTTTGCCGTCGGCTAGGAGACCTATTGGCGATCTGCCCTGGACCGTTCGCCACGAGGTTCAGGATGTGGAGCCCGTGACTGAGCCGCCAGCTCAACCTTGCAACACGGAGCCTTGGAACAATTGGTAATCCCCTCAGGTGATGACAAAGCTCATGGGAGTTTTACTTGCATGAATATATTCTCAGGGCAGAACAAAAATTTATTCATTCAGAGAGAGAACCAATCAGACTGTAGAGGACGTGGTTCAATGCAACTACAGGAGGTGGGACCAACCAATCAGATGTCTTGGTCCTCTAGTTTCTTGGGCCCACCTCCTCTATGATCTGATTGGTTATCTTTCTGAACCAATAATTTTGGTTCTGCCCTCGGAACATTTTTGAGTAAGAAAAACCCCCTCTAACGATGGCGAAGCTGGGATTCTGTTCGGGGTTACTTGGTGCACCATTTTCCACCATCCGTTTTAATTTTAGGTGAGAGAGAAGATGCTGTGAAAGTGTGTCCAAATGTTAATATGATATATATGAGGTCTGTTTGTTGTGCAAAATGTTCTTTATGGAACCTATTTTAGTCAGTAGTGTTAAAACATGCGTAAGAATGTATTCAGGATTATTTAAAATGTTACACAAGTGTCATGGTAAGAATATGTGCATTGTGACTGGCCTGGCCGGGAGTCTGGGCTGTAAGCCGGGTGTATTCAGGTCAGACACAGCCAGGTATGGCTGCCTTCTTACTATACTCCTGGTTTATATATATTTATATATGAACAAGCTATTACTCAGGGCCAATCTGAGACTTTCTGTAGAGCTGCTCCCATTGCTGTTCACCTGCACTTTAAAGCCCCCCATCTCTATAGATACCAAGCAGGCATATCGGTACTTGCACCCCGCTACCTGCAGATCTTGTATGCAATGAAAGTATCAGACGCGGGCTCTTGCCGTAAGCGCAAAGAGAATCCACGCGAACGAGTGACGGCTGTTTACACACGTCAGCGATTTGCGATGCCCCTGCCTTAATTCACGGCGGTAAGATTACGGGAATAACCGGAACTGAAACGGCAATACTGGTGTGTTCAGGAGGAGATTGGGGATCCCTGAAGTGCCTCCAGTCTTGGATTTACCCACACTAGTCGTGTTTGTGTTTGTTTTTTTTTATTTTCGGTGGTGGTGTTTTGGTTTACCCAGAAGTGCCTGTTTGCCTTTGTGTTTTAAATATGTGCCTGTTTAAATAAACTATTCCCTTTGCGAACTCTTGTCAGTTTTTCAGGAGTCCGATACCTGAGTTACCTGAAGCCCTTCTTGTTGTGTGTCTGTTTGAGGAAAAAAATTAGTTTAAAATAAAAAAATCACCATCAACCATGAAGTTTCCTCAGAATCCCCAAAGAGAACTTACTGGATCAGCCACGGTCTTCCCAATGTTATACTAGTAGGTCGTGTTCAAAGCATTAATATGAATCCTGAGTTTTATACAGAATTTTCCTAGTGTGTTTATCTGAAAATTGGAGTACAAAGGGAAACCGTATGACCAAATTAGTTCTTGTAAGAATGGTGTAATCAAACTGTTTTACGTTATTTGTTTATATGGGGAAATGTGAATTTGTATACTCACTTCAGTACCAGTTTCTGTGGTCATTTTTGATACTTTTTTTACTTCTTAACTTGGATAGTGTGGATGGGCACCAGTATGTTCCAATTTATCTACTTTAAAAAAAAAAAAAAGTTTAATGATGGGGAACCCGCTTTTTACACTGGGACTGGGTACTGTTATTATTGGTCAGTGTCTTTGATCCTGACCTACAAACTTCATGCTGCAGACAGACTGCACATTACACACAAAAAGCATCAATTAGGGAGAGAAAACATAATTCACATGCTCACAAAAACCTCCAGGTTCACTATAAAATAAATGTTTGCATGGGTGGTGATTAGTGGAACATAAATTAGGTTACTTACTTAAATCAAGAGGCAGAAAGTATAGAGTAAAACTGCGATGTACTCTCACATACCAAAAACATGGCGAATCTGCAACTCTAAATTTCTTGTAGTGATTATGTGCCCTGTGATGAACTGGCCGGCCCCCCAGGGTAATCCCCTGACTTGTGCCCTATGATGGCTGGGATTAGATGTCAGGGAAGTATGCAGCTGGAAAAAGGATACGAGCTTCCATCAGTTTGCAGGGTATAAATTTAATCTGCCACCTTTATAGCATCAAAAAGCCAAATTTAATAAACAGAATCATGTTTCATGCAGTTGTTTTGACGTAATATTTAAATCATGCGCATTGCTCCGGATTATAGCCCCTCCAGGTGAATGCGCATGTCAAACATGAACGCAGAAAATGAATAGAGGAGGAAATAGAGGTGCATTACATATGAGAGTTCATAGGCTAAGTGTCTGTCTGTGGGGTTACAATCTGCACTGACATCCTTCTGGACCTCTAGACCATATGCTGATAAGGCTTTTTCTCCTCCTGAGATCCTTCATGGTATCGTGCATACTGCCTGATTTTACAGTGTCTCTCATATACAGGCTCATGGGAGTTTTATTTACGCAAAAATGTTCTGAAGGCAGAACGAAAAGTGATTGGTTCAGAGAGATAACCAATCAGATTGTAGAGGAGGTGGGACCAAACAATCAGATCCAGTTTTGCTGTATCAAACCTTTAGTTTTATCCATAACCCCTGCTTATATTTCAGTGCTACGGGCGATCCGTGAGGAATCAGCTGGACAAAAATCTCGCCTTCCACAAGATGGTGGCCTAAAGATAACATGTTGACAGGTAGTGCACTTCCTGGATTTGATGCCTTAATGCTGGTTACCCACACACTATGTGGATGACTGAGAAAGTGCTGCACACCATTACTAATCTCCGCAACAGCTGCAGGGAGCTCTACCACCTGCTGAGTAGCAAGCTTTCAGAGCTGGGCAACTGGCCTAGTGAAACCTACTTGAATCCTGTTCGCTCTGGGAGTCCCGGCCCGTTTGTGGACACCCAAAAGTTCAACCGTTTTACTAATGCGGTGGTTATCAGTCTGCTGCTCAGCAGATAATAATATCCCATGATGCCAGCCTATATATCATGATATATATCTGGTGGGGGGGTTGGGAGATCTCACATACACGGGTGGAGGCTTTACTGAATAAATTTACTGGGGAGTACTTTGCCCCAAGCTACACCTACACGCACTTGAATGTGCAAGGTGGCTTCTGAGTTTGGTGGGATTAGAAGGCTATTAGGGTGGAGGTAGGATGGTTGTAGTTTTCACCACCATTGAGTCTGGGACACATTCTTGTGATCACCCCATCCATGGATGTCATATAACATCCTATATTGAGGCTTTCTGGTGTCACTTCCACCTCCTCATTGTCTTTTTCATTTGACTGAACATCTAAGAAGTGGGGTAGGGATTCCGTTCCTGATACCACTTCACTTTTTGGTACACTTGTGGCACAAAGCACCTTCTCACATTGCCCCCCGACCAGACGTATCATGCAGTTCCAGATGTCCACCATCCACAATGTCACCTTCTGCAAGGATCACCTGGAGGAGCAGACAAAGATAATCGAGGACCCAGTACCACAGTTTGGGGGAGATTGTTCTCACAGGTGAGCAATATCCAGGACCCAAGATCGTTCATCGCACATGCTTACAGTATGGTTGCCCACAGACTTTGAAGAGGATCATGTGACCAGTGATCTTCTAGCCATGTGAGCATGTGCTGTGGTTCGTCCCCTACCCAGTGACAGTCACACACAAGAAGGTCACCACTAAGCCACTTTTTAACAGTTTCCCAAACATGATCCCAGAAACCTCACTATTGCTCATCAACTCTTGTATAAACCAGTTGTGCCTGGGACACATTTGTACAAAGGTTTCCTCAGTTACACAACCCTAGATATAGGTTAGACTCATGCAGCCTGCTACTTTACTGAGCAACGTTAAACACCAGACTAAAATTGGAGCTGTCCATGAGGACACCGTCCTGTCCAATCCCCTTTCAGATTGGGATTGACCTGTTGAAGGTGCTTGAGTTCCAGCTGGTTAAGGCTGGTTTCTAAATGGAGGTGAGTCAGTACAGTTTTCTCAGCTGAGCTGGAGTGACACCACTTGACATTGACCTCTGCCCCAAAGGCGGACATCTTCAGCGTGAGCATCTGCTCTACAAATGACTGCACCCAGAAGCTCCAGGAAAGGGCCCAGCAACCTATGGAAGAAACCTTTAAATATCACAAATTTTTGTAGTTGAAGAATTAGCTTGAAATTTGGCAGGTTCTGTTAATGGATGGATACCTCAAGTGCAATAAAAAAGTGTTTCCCAATCTGGTCCTCAGGGAACCACAGACATTTCATGTTTTTGCTCCCTTCCTTTGGTAGGGAGCTGGGAGGGAGCAAAAACATGGACTGGCTGTGGGTCCCCGAAGATCGAATTTGGAAACACAGCTCTAATGAGAGAAATGCAGAGAACCATAAGATCCCAGGTGCCTGTTTCATAATTTACCACGTGCTCTCCATACAATTGGCATGGATGTCCCATTTGGGACAACCAGCGAGGGTGTGTTTGACTATGACGTCAGCATGCTGATTGGCTGTGGGACCTCCGGTGTCTTCCTTTGCTTCAGAACTGAAGTCCATCAGGTACAAATTCAGAGTCAAATCCATTGCTGTGTATCAGACAAGCAACATATGAGATAGGCCAACTATAGTTTCACCTTTTGTTTGGAATATTTTGATGTTTAAGCATTGGGATCAATGTCCTAAATTAGTGCTGTTCTGCATGTTGCCAGATTGTAGCTCCAGTCATTATAAACAGAACAGTGATGTCGTGGTCAGTAATGGTGTGCCTGAATGCAGAGAACACATCACCTCATTTTCCTGTAGATATCGGCTGCAGGTGTAAACCTGGAATATGCTCTGTCTGAGGTCGTAAAAGCGCATACAGCTCTCAGCCAGAGTCTCAAAGGACCAAGTTCTGCTTCAATCAAGGCAACTTCTCAAAGTTCTCAGGCCTGTAGGCTCCTCAGTTTGCACCACCTCCTGCTAAATTCTGGTCTGCCTTAAAGACTTTACACAGACTGAAGGACACCTGTTTTGCTAGGCCATTACCTAAGGAAATCCACCTGGGTTCTGTGCTTGGCCACCTTGGTGGTTTCACTGCAGTTGATACATCTCCTGAACTAACCACACCTGCAATACTCCGCAGTCTCACAAGTAAAATGATCCTACGATCATAAGTGCCAAAAACAGGGACTGACACACTAACACAGCGAGGTGCTTCCATCAGGAACTTTGGAACTTCTTAGCTGCCATGTCAGTAACTCAGATTTGAACATTGCAGCTGCAGAGACGGCACCACCATGTGCAAATCCTTTGACTCAACTGATAATCTAACAATTTTACCACTGCTCTCAGGTGACATCCTGAACTTTTACGACTATTGACATAAAGCTTGTGAGTTGTCTGACCAAATTGCTGGCTGAGAATCCACTTGTAGAGCCGAGGATGCATGATCAAAAAACACCATCTCTATAAATATCCTGCACAGATAAGCAAATCAGAGAGGAGTTTGATAACATTGGTGGAGTTTAGAACTTAGTTATTATTGTACACATATTCAAGTGGTGGAGTAGAAAAATATGCCCTCAGTGCTTATGTAGAGTACTGCTGACATGGAGACCAGACTAGACATCTGCCCTGTAAAGTCCTCAATCCAGGCTATTCCTGTCCCTGGTTACAGTGGGTATAAGATTCAGGTGTGAAGTGACATTCATAAGCATCTTATTTCCATCAAACAACATGCACAGTGAGTCTGTGATAAACCAGATAGAACATCATTTATTTACCCCGCTGAATTCACCAAAGGGGAAATACAGCCAATAGGCAGCTTCCACCTATATATATATATACAGTGGTACCTCGGTTCTCGAACTTAATCCGTTCCGGACTCCGGATCGAATCCTAAAAAGTTCGAGTT
>JAODJU010000002.1:20558879-20573600 GCA_026776725.1 Gnathonemus echidnorhynchus | reverse complement strand
GTCAAACTGGTTTGTTCGACTTTCAAGAAATTCGAGTTCTAGTGAGTTCGAGAACCGAGGTACCACTGTATATATATTATATAAATATATATATATAAAAGTCAAGGCTATACAACTGTATCAGTCAGCATCCTGGCGCTCAGAGATGGACATTTCAGGTCCAAAAAATAAAAATCCAGACCAAGACTTTGTTTCGGCCAACAGAGTGAGTGCTCTGAGACTGACTTTACATTCAAACGGTTTTTTAAACAATACCTTGGTCTGGATTTTTATTTTCTGGACCTGAAATGTCCACCTCTGCTGGTGCTGAATGTCATTCTAACTGGACACAAGGATTCTGCGCTTCAGCCTCTGTTCGAGAGGGATCTTCAGTCTTCATGTCTCACACGCACCCTTTCACTCTAACACCCTCAAAACACAAAGTCAGAATCACCATACACAACCTCTGCATGTCAGCGTGACGACACTGTCCCCTGGTTCTCTCACGCCATCCCCAACACTGACAGTGACCAGGAGCCAGTGAAAAGCGGGCAAAGCCAAGACTCCCTGGAGGAGGACAAACCGGGCTTCACAACTGCTTCTCAGAACACATCTTTCACTTTCCTAAAATAAAAAATACACAAGCCAGCCACAGGCTAAATATACAACGCAACATATTTTATTTATTAAAAGGATGATCGTTTTCTTGGCCATCAGAGAAGACCCTAGCTGCCCCCCCCCGCCCTGTGGCATTAGGGTGCTCCGGCTGTCTTCTGGATCTGTTCCTTCAGGATAAGGATGCTCTGCCTCTGTTCCGGAGGCAGCATGGCGATCTGTTCTGGGGTCAGCTGCAGCACCTGCATGATCAGTGCAGCCTGGATGGGATTGGGGGGTGGGGGGATGAGGTGAGACCAGAAATCCCGAATGTCAGTGCTTAAGTGGGAAGGTTATCAGGAAATGAGACACACCAGGAAACGATTCTGGGTGCAGTTTAGTGCAAATCAGAGAGTGTTTACAGGTCCAGTGCTGAGTGTGAATGTACAGACACCATAGCAAATACCACAGTAGCCAAGGGCAGAGAGAATATTCAGCTGTTCATGTGGGTCGCAGACTGGTAATCAGGCAAACCGAACAATCTAAAGCTCACCTTCTCGTGGTCCTGGGACGTGACCTGGCTCTGACCCGGGCTGAAGCCCCCTCCACCCTGGGGCACCCCCGTGTGGCCAGGTGCCTGTCCACAGAGACGGAAAGAGAGGGAGCGTGAGAGGGGGGCAACTGATAAATGACTGTCAGGGGTAAAGTGGGGGGGGTCGGGGGGCTGTCTCACCGGTCTTGTGGGTGGAGGTGCACCGGCTCCCATGCCGTGCGGCACTGGGCCCTGCATCCCAGTTGCCATGGGAACCCTCTGGGCCGACACGGGACCCCTGCCATCTAAGCCACGGGCCTCCACAGCTCTGGGGTCGCGCCCTCCGGGGATGGGAGCTGGGGGGCAGAGGGCCATCGGTGTCACTGCAGGCACGCACACACGCAAGCACGCACACACGCTACATACGTGCTGTTTCAGGAGACATAATGAGCAACCGTAACAAACATGCTCTGAAAAGAAGTGGCAGTGATTACCCCTGTATGAAATGTTGACACCATTTATTCATGTGAACCCATCCCCCCCCCTTGTGGCTGATGGGGCCACAGCCCGCAGGCACCCCGCACTCACCCCTGGCTTCCATGGGCGGCCCCCTCTGCTCCATCATCGGCCCCCCCCTCATGTCGTGCGGGCCTCGCATCTCGGGTGGGCCCATGTGCATGGGCGGACCCTGATGTGGAGGGCCCCCCATGAAGCCCCGACTGCAGTGGACACACACAGGCACACAGGAAGAGAAGCACAAATTCAGCCCCCCCCCGAAAGGTTTGTAAACAGAACCACACACAGTACAGAGACACATTGGTGTGGTGGGGGTTACACTCCCACGAAGGCAAACTTTCAAGGACTGCATCTCATTTTTACTGGTTGTCTTTTGGAGCTGAAATGATTTGAAGTTGGTAATCAGGACCTTCATCCCTGACTAATCTTACAGGTCAGGAATTCTGTCTGCCGCCCCCCCCGACCCACGGGCATACCTGGGCTCCACCACCTCGCCCGTCACCGACAGCAAGGTGCCACCGCGGGGGTCGTTGGGGCCGTCGCCGAGCAGGCCGCGGGGGGGCACGACGGCAGGGCCTGGGGGCACTCCCCCCCGCATGGGGGCGCGCGGGTCTGCCATTGGCACTGTGGAGAAAGGGGGCAGCATGAAGCAGCGGTAGGAGAGTCCCAAAAGGAAGGGGTGGAGAGGTGGGGAGGCAGGGGGGCATAACACAGAAATCCATGCAAATAAGGAATAACTCCCCCCCCCCCCAGACACACACAGACACACACACACTGGTGCTGGTCTGCAGCCCTGACAGCTGATCAAATTCCCCAAGGATGCAGGACAAACCAAACGAGTCCAGAATCAGCCATACTGTGACGCTAAACTAACCATCTCCTATTCTCCCCCAGGATCAAAAGAAAACGATAATTAAAGATCCAGTGCAGCAGCGGAAGAGCTGCCACAGGGCGCCGGGTTCGGGCGCGGCTCAGCGCGGCACGCTAGCGGTACCTTGTGGCCGCTCGATAGCGGCCTGCGCTGACGATCCCACGGGAGAGTGCTGAAGGCTCCCTGGGCCAGCAGGAAATAGAGAGAACAGCAGACAGAACTCAGGCACAGCGAAACCCGGAGCAGCACAGCCTGCCGTCACCAAGCAGGGCTTCACACTTGGTTACGCTCACCCCGGATACCAAGCAGGGGACTGCTCAGGAACTCTAAGAGCAAGAGCCCAGCTCACGACACTCCCCGGTGGTGACAAAGCATAATGTCACACAACGAAGTGAGGAAAACACTTATGGGACGAAGGGAAGGAAGGACTGAAGGACAGAAGGAAGGGAGAAAGTACAGTTCTCATGTGAACTCCAAGTGTAAAGCCACACACTGGCACGCAGACACGAAACACAAGTCTGGAAAATTTACATTTTAAGAAGGCAGGAGCAGGGACTTACCTCAAGCCACACAACGATTTTGAAAAGGGGTTCAAACGGTTAGAACTGGCAGCAAGTTAGTTTTGCATTCGCTTAATTGGTCGCAAAAAGTGATGAGAGCTGAAATGCCCCCCCCCAACTCCCCCAACTTCCCCTCGGCGGCGACATGACCTCACACAGAGATGCCAAGAGAGCCGGCAAAGCACCACACGTACCTTGGCCCCTGTCCATGGGCACAGGGCCACCCTGCGGCAGGCCCATCTGGGGCTGCATGCCAACTGCAAAGGAGCACAGAGGGCGGCACGACGTGAGGGGGCCTTCCAGACCCCGGGCGGCGGGGCGAGACAGCGGGCAAGGGGTCCACTCACCTGCTGGACCCATAGGTCCTTGTCCTGGCATGGGCCCTGGAACACCACCAACCATCTGCGAGGGCTGCATCATCTGCGGAGCTCCGTTCACGTGCATGGCGACCTACGAGTGGCAGGAAGACAGGGAGGGAAAGCGAGGAGGGGAAATAGAGGGGTGAGGAGACGAGGAGGGATGTCGGGGTGGGAAAACGGAGGGGCGTGGTGGCGGGGAGGGAAAGCAAGGAGGGGAAATAGAGAGGTGGGGCCAGAAGGCGAGGCAGGAAAGCGGGGGAGGTAGGGAGGAAAGGTGGGATGCGAAAATGAAGAGGCGGGACAGTAGGGAGGGAAGGCAGGACAGGAAGGCAGGGCCACAAGACAAGAGAAACTCAGTGCTGGGTCACGTAAGGAAAAGGCGAGATCTCAAAGGTCCCACTGCTGTCACAAACGCGTGATCCACTCCTGAGTGTGGTAGGGAGCGTCAGCCAGCGCCGGGGATGACACAGACTCACCATGGGCTGTGGCTGCGGAACGTTCTGCTGGGGGAGGGGCTGTCCGGGGCCAGCGACAACTTGGCTGCTGGGAACCAGTGGCTGCACTGGAGTCTGCCGGTGAAGCATTTTCTGCAAGGCAGGGGATACGAGACACAGCAACTGGTATTACAAGGAGAATGGACTATCCCTGGCAACAGAACACAGAAGGCGGGGGACAAGTGACAGTGTGACGACCGCACCTCCATCCAGTGCCACTTGGGCTTGCAGTGGCAGTGCCGTAGTTGGCAGTTATTGTAATCATCCACATCCGAGCAGTGGATGGTAACAAAGGAGTGTCGAGACTCCTCCCTTTCTCTCACTTTGTAACACCCTGTATTTCTCTTAATTTGTTTTTCCCTTATAGTTTGTTTCACCTAGTTAAATTTTCTTTAAATACAAAAGTTTATTTAACCCCTTTTCATTAATAAATGCTGGTTGCTTAGCAGTTTTTGCATCCTGTCCTTTCATGTTGCAGATTGTGCATGCCAGGCTGTATCCCGCGGCGACCGGGGAATCCCTCGAGCCGAAATGCACCCCGCACACATACACGCACAGACACAGAGGTAGTGCTCAGAGCAGGCCTTACCAGGGCGATTTCGGGGTCGACGATCCTCATGACCACCTGAGCCTGGAGCAGGGCGTAGGCCAGCTGGGGGTTCTGCAGCAACATGTTCCTGGCCTCCTGGGGGCTGTTCTGCACACAAAGCTGCAAAGACCCGCACATTCATTCCTACATTCATCCACTGCAGTTTCGGAAACCTCACACCCGCACACACCAGTGCCAAGTCCTTTATAGACACAATGCTTCATTTTTTTTCTCTCCTCCCAGGATCCTGTGATAGTGATGGTCGGAGAGCTCTGATCGCAGATCAGATTCACTCACTTTCATCTGTTTCATGAGCTCGAACATCTGCTCTGGGGGCAGACTGGCCACAGCACGGCTGATGGACTCTGGCGCCTCCTCTGGCTGGCAGCTGTCTCCATATGGGGACTCGATGACGGGCGCGCCCGTGCCCAAGCCTGCCACAGAAGACAACAGTCAGACGACAGACCTGCTTTTTGATATCTCAGGTAACAAGTGGTTACACAGGGCTTACACTGTATTACGGACAGCTGGGAGCCAAAGGGTGAAGGAATTCTGAAAGATCACTGGCTGCCACTGGTATCGCAGCATAGATCTTCCCTGTATTTGCACTTCTAATCATCAACAGCAGCATACATTTGAGAATGCAGAGTCTGAGAGTCCCAGATGCAATTGACGTTTAACGACCTCGCTCAGGGCCCAAAGGTGAAATCACTCTGCCGATTACAAAATCTGAACCAGCAACCAGTATCTAAACCTGGGATTTAAAATAAATTACTTAAGACACGGGTGCCCAGATTTCTAACTCCCGATCTACGTTTATGGTGATCAGCTCACTGCGATCTACCAACCTCCCAAAAAGTCATATGGCTTCTCTACCTTTCCTTTTTCCGGAACAGCGATGCACGTTTGGCAGATCAGACACACACATTTAAAGTCTTCCTCCCACTCTATATGGAAGTGGCAAGTTTTCAGCTTCTTACTTAGTCCCATACTCATTTTGAATTTTTTAAAACTTATTCTAATGTGTGTGTTTGGGGCATGAAGAGCGGAGTCGGACAGCATCCAACTCCCCAGAGCTACTGGGCATCAAGGGACCAACGGTGGCATCGTCCGGCCAGACACGAGATTCGAACCAGCGACCTTTTGTTCATGGATAGAGTCCTAACCCACAGACCCACACACTACCCCTTACACCTATAAAAATACTATATTAACATTCAGAACACAGCACCTCTGTTTTAGTGGTGTCACATTATGGTGACAGGACCATCACACACGTCTGCATGAACTCCGCAACTCACTCTTGAGCTCCTCCTTGTTCTTCTCGCTGGCGGCGTTGTCCACACGCAGGGCTCTGCCGCTAAACTCCCGGCCGTTCAGGTTCCGCATGGCGCTAAGCGCCGTCTCCTGGTCCTGGTACTCGCAGAAGCCATAACCCTTCGGTTTGCCTGTTTCACGATCGTACACCAGCCTGCAGGGGATAAAACGTGAGCGGGAGCTCAGCTAACCCAGTGCAGAGTGATGGCGACCCTATAGGTGGGTCGTGCCGTTTCTGTAGAGGGCCGGACCATCCTCCGCTGATGAGTTTTTCATTATTTTCAAAACCACCAAATCTAAATCAGCCTGATCTCCATACCTGAAGCTGACGACGAGTCCGACCTCAGAGAAGATATCCTTCAGTTGCTCCTCTGTGGCTTCGTATGGGATGTTTCCCACTAAAAAGACATACAGGCGATCAACACATCAAACAGCAGGATTTTTGGGTCTCTTACAGAGACTTCATACTGTTAAAGCTAGCATTAGAAACAGCTACCTACAGATACACCGATAAACATCCAGCAGAGCAAAACACCAGCGGAGCTCCTTCTCCTGGTAACAGAACTCTGCTTTGAAAGGTGTGATGTTCACGGGGAACGAGTCGCTTACAGGAACTACACTCATGTTCACTTCCCTGTACAGATTTGCTCTTTTCCTTCTTCCGCTTGTCCTCGGAAATATGACGGGTTTGCTGCTTCCCTCCTCGACTATGGCCAGTGAGAGCCAATGAGGCACGTAAGGGCGTGCTGTAAGCGAACATACGACTGGCTGGAAGCTAAACCTGGGACTGAGTGTATACGGCTACGCTCTCGTTCACCCACTCACTCACCAACTTGGTCAGTCCTTCAAGTCTCCCATGCTGAACGAGTCGGTGAGTGAGTGGATGCACAGAAAAGCCCCTCATTCTCGCACAAGAGACCTGTACCTTGGTTGTGCCTAAAATATACCATCTACTGGTGTAGTAAATAGCCGACAGGGTTGCCAACTCACTCATCTGGTGTGATACTCACACTTTCAGACTCTCACGCAAGAAATCTTACGGCAAATCTATATTACATGGATTGTTAAAAACCTAAAATTAGCTACATCAAAAGTGTTGAGCTAGTTTGCAAACCCTACAGAGTGTATTTAATAATACTGTCACATACATGTACGACTACCCGTATGCTGCAACTGCATTTTAGAGATGCAACATTTTCACGACAACGACAGATTTTAACCAAGACTGGTGAACGTTTGTTCTCGTTAGCTGACTATTGTCATGAGCTGTTAGATTTGTGTTTTTAAAATACACGCGTAACTAATATACAGTGCTGCCAAGACATAGACTATAATTCAATAACAAATATTGTTTTATTCACATGACTTATTAATGGCAGTTGACTTACTCCTTAGCACTGTTTTGCCTAAATTACAGGCTTTTTATCATGTCGGAACACAAGGGTTTCAGATGTATTTTATGCAAACAGGAAGTGCCACAGAATTGAGTGAGTGAAGAATCACAGAGTTGGTGAACGAATCCGAACGAATCTTTTACGTTAAGTCAATCAAACGAACTGTGTCCCAAAACAAGTCATTTCGCCCATCCTTACTGTTTTTAGCGGCCATTGTACCGGAGGGCTTGCTCACTAGCCCGGGACCGGTCTCTCTCTGACTTTATTCCCATTCATCGAATAAAAGAAACCCTAAAATGTGAATCTGCAGGATACAACAGGTTAACCGACATTCAGCCATACCGAAAACGGAGCGCAGAGACCGATCAACCGCAGGGTCTCTGCCTGCAGCCGAGACAACGGACGCCGCCGAATTCGCCATGTTCGTCTCTTCACGGTGCGCGAGCGCTTCCTCTGCCGTTATGATTGCGACCGGGGCTCGCGAGGTGCTCATGGGAGTTGTAGTAAAATACTGATATTCTCCATCCATCTTCCTATCGGTTATACTGGATGATGATGATGATGATGATGATGATGATGATGATGATAATTATCCACTTATTTTCTATGTTTTCTTTTCCAGTATAGGGTCACAGTGATCCTAGAGAACTGGGCACTAAGCAAAGGACACAATCACACGCAGCACACTAAGGGCAATTTGGAGACACAGACTCACCTACATGCATGTTTTTTGAACTGTGAAAGAAAACCTGTGCAAAACACAGAGAACATGTAAACTACATACACACACAGAGCCGGGGGTGTAAAGCCCTGGAGGTTTGAAGCCACACTTCTGGCCACTACTGTAACTGTTTTTTTTTTTCATTCAAAAGCCCATTCCCAAGAGGAAACACAGATAATGTACACTGATAAGCCAAAACATTCTGAAGACCCGCCCATGATACAAATACTGCTGACTATCTCATAAATACAGTGCTTGTCAAGGTCTGGGATATATTAGACAGTAAGCCAGCACTTGGAAGTCCAGAAGCCTTGCTGTTTCGGAGGCGCTCCAACCCTATTGCCTGGCCATAATGATTTGGCCCTTGCCAAATTCATTCAGATCTTTACCCCTGTCCATTTCACCTGCATTCAATATGTCAACTATGAGTACTTAATGACATAACAAGAGGGCTCCATGACTTTTTACGTCTGTTCTCCTAGTCTAGTCTATGTACCAAGGGACCTGAAATCTATATAGCAAGTGACCTAGAGCACATATTAAATGACATGGGAATACACTGGCCTATTAATAATTATATATAAGCAAATATATTATATATTAATTAATGTTCAATATAAGCAAAAGATCATCATATTTTACAAAAATTCTTCAAGGTTTTTGATAGACAGAAGAGTCATGTTACACATAATTATTCTGAGCAACTCAGGACCATCCTGGTATATTTTTTGGAGACAATGATGTTTTCAGCAGGATGGTGGGAGGCAGCTTATACAGCTGCTAAGGAGCTGGAGAAGAGAAAAGGGGGAAGAAGGTAAAACAAAAGAAGGTAAGGAGATACTTGCTCAGCAGAGATGACTTTGCTGCAAGAGAGGACATGAACAAGAGACACGTGGAATTTGGAAGTGAAACCAATTTAGCAATATGTTTAGTCAAACAAAAAAGAGGAACATCTGTCTTTGGGCAATGTTAACATCTAAATGCAACAGTAACGGTATTGGCTCAGAATGACCTTATTCATTAACCAGCATCTTTGATATGCAAACAAGATTAGTCATATAGCTCTTGATTTTGTACATATTGTTCACATATTACATGCCTTGTCTCTTGGTTTTGTTTGCACTGCCTGGGGGGTTGCTAACGCACTGTAGTTGTGCTGTCTTATAGATTGACAATAAAGAATAGAATCCTGGATGAATTTCATACCATTCATCATTTCATTTTGAGGAAATACTTCTCAAAAAGTAGTGATCCTCAGCCTTTCCTGGAAGCAGGTTAGTCCCTGAGGCAGATGTGAGACAGGCAGACACGCACACCCAGGTGTGAGCCATCCAGAAAGCTCACTCACTAGTTCACTCTTTCTAGTGATGTGACAATAAAAAGTGATTTGATTCGAATGGCATTTCTTTGGATTATGTAAGAAATCTCATGCATGCAAGCCATGATGGACAGCACACAAATGACAGAGAGAGAGAGAGAGAGAGAGAGAGAGAGCGAAGGATGCAGTACACACCCATTCCTACCTGGCAGAAAACACCACCTGTGGAGCTACTGTTATTATTATTATTATTGTTATTATTATTATTGTCATTTTTCCACTATATATATATATATATATATATATATATATATATATAATCTTTGTGACACATTATAAATGTAGTGCCTTTGTGCTTTTATTTAAAACGTACGACGTACGACTTCATAGGAAGCTCTTTTAAAAATCTTTTTACTTCTTTTTACTTTTACTTCTTTTTACTTCATAGGAAGCTCTTTTAAAAATCCACCTACATGTATACCTCACCTTGAGTCTGGTCAGGTGCCTGCAACTTGCATACCTAAGCGCGCTCATCCCCCCCCAGCATGGACATATCTATGAGGTGGCCGATTATGGCGACATCACGGGAATCATTAAAACTACCTTGTACCATGAAAATCTACCAAGTATATTTTGACTGAGACTAAATTAAAGAATAATAACAACATCATCATCATCATCATCATCATTATTATTATTATTATTATTATTATTATTATTCATGCTATGCGTTTGTTAAATGTAATTTATTGACGCAAACGCAGTTTTTATAAGCTTCTTCCAAATTGTTTGAATGCTGGAACGCTGGGGGGCGCAAGAAAACGTAATTTTTCATTCGTAAGACGATTCTTGTGTAATACAATACGCGATGCTGCTATTATAGAAAAGTTCTGACGACATAATAATATCATAGTTGGAAATGGGGTTTGCTATTTAGTTACCTGAGAATAAAACGATAAGCCTAGGCATTTTACACGATGATTTGTATGAACAATTTAAAGCGCAAAGCATGTTTCGTAAGAATGCTGTACCGTGTTTGGTGTAAGCACCTTATGTTCGTGCAGCACAAAACAGTAAGACATTTTTTGTACCTTCATTTGCACGAGAAAACTGCTTATATTAAAGCACCCGTACAAAGAACAATAAGTTCAATGACAAAATGAACTGGTTCCACTGGGGCTCGAACCCAGGACCTTCTGCGTGTAAAGCAGACGTGATAACCACTACACTATGGAACCACGATGATGTCGCTTGTGTATAGCTGGTAAATTCTTTACAGAGTATTGGTCGACTTCAATATATATCTTGGAGGTTATATTGTCAGTGCTTATAATTTATGTGGATTTAAAATAATGAATTCTGAATGATCTGGACGTACATGTCGTCTGTGCTGAAACTGAATGATGTTTAAGTTTTAGTTTGTTAGTCTGCCGATCGTGAAAACATACATATCGTTACATAGGTTACATGCGATGCAAACATTCACTTCATAATCAAATGTCTTGTTAAGTGTATAATGGCAGTATTGTTCAGCTAACCAGTTTTACCAAGTACCTCGCGCTAATAAATAACTATTAAGTGAGCTGGACGGCTGATTATTGTGATCGCGTCTGGACTTGTTTATTATTGTGTTGGGAACAAAGGAATCGAAATCTTAAGGTAAGTTTGTTGTATCGCCAGCTGTTACACAATAACGTCCACGGAATGCAAATGTTATTTGGAATTAATTACTAGCCATACAGCCTTAATAACACTCTTTGGAGAAGGGAACGTGGCGCATACCTAATGAATTAAACATAAAAAATCTACTGTCTCAAAGAACCGACAAACCTGAAGGATTACACGGGAATTGAAATAAGTCCCCGCATGATAACAATTTACTTTTCATCAACCGACTGCCAGGAAAATAAACATAACGCGATATTGACAGAGTTGTCTGTGTTACTACGTTAACTAATTCTATCACACCATGTTGTAGTGAAACGTTAGTGAAACTTGCCGTCCCGTTAGAACAGGTGTTACGGGAAATTCAGTTCCCCCATGGGCCTCCTGTCGCGCGCTGATTTGAAATCATGACGTCACCCGCTTCTTTATAGTTACACGGTTTCTCTATCGTTTTAATGTCTTTCTATGAAAGTGTTGAGGTAAACAAGCCATATATGCAAAACATCTCATGTCTGTTCAATGCTTCTGTGTTTTGAAAGATAATTAAAATGATTAAAATCGCTGGTAAAAGATATGTGCTGGGAAAATACAGAAAACGGTTGTATTGCTTGTAGGACTTAACCTATGTACGCGCGACGATCGATGTGATATTGTTCATTTCTAAATATAACTTCATTATGGCAACTTACATTACTCCTTACATTTATCAACTACTACTGACAACGATGTCTTTGTAAGCAAAGAGACGTAATCTAGTTCTATTAAAACATCGTGATGCACGGTTTCCTATGAAAAACAGATACAGATATTTCAAAACACCAAACTGGTGACGCAAAACTCTTTCCATATATATGCATAGCTGAATCACTTTATCAGCCATTATAATACTGTTTGTGCATAGATTTGAAGGGGGAACATTATTACCTTAGACCTAAAATATATTGTTCTCCCTGGTAACATAGACACACAGCAACTTTGGATCTCAATGCTAATAACACTAGTTCATGCACATGTAATTATGTATCTGAATGACTTTCAGCCATCCCATATGCCCAAATATGAGAGAGGAGGTAGGGGTAAGGAGCATTCACCCACCACGTGACAAACCACCTCAGGGATGAGAACCTGACTGCAGCTATGCAGTGGGCGATACCTCAGCACCACACTTGTCCAAATGGACCAGTGTGAGTTTTTTTTCTCCCCAGTGGCTGAAAACCTGCCATCCAAACCTGCCATCAACCCCCAAGTTTTTCCTTGTAAACTGGAGGACTTCCATACAGGGCTGGATGTAGATGAGTGTCATACTCAGGATGAAACAATTGCAGGTTAAGGGCCTTGCTCAAGGGCCCAACAGAGTAAAATCACTCTGGGCATTCATGGGATTTGACCAAGCAACCTTCCAGTTGCTGGCACAGAGCCACCACTCCGCCCGGCCAAACACCTGCTGGGTTTCCCCAGCTGAAACAGACAAACAGCAACTGTGGACCCCAACACTGTATATATGAATGATTTCCAGCCATCTTACACACCTCTTTGCCTAAATATGACATATTGGGGTCCTGAATTTCTGCATGTCTTTATTAACAGGGGGAACAAAATATCCTGGATGTCAGGAAATAATGTTTCCCTTTATATTTAGGCAAAGAAGCATGTGAAAGTCATTTAGGTACATGATTACATGTGCATAAACTAGTACAATCAGTATTGGGGTCCAGAATTGCTGTGTGTCTGTTTCAGCAGGGGAGAACTATATATTCCAGCCATCAAATAATAATGTTCCCCCTTCATATTCATCTTCACAGACGTAGGATTGATGGCTGAATAAGTCATTCAGCTACGTATTTCCATGTAAACAGGTTTGTGTGACTAATTTCATGTCCTGTAATTTCTCTGTCTCTGTGTTAGCATAGGAAACCACGCATCACAATGTTTTAATAGAACTGAATTATGTTTGAATGGGTAGGAAGACATCGTTGTCAGCAGTAGTTGATAAATGTAAGGAGTAAGTTGCTTGCAATTAACTAATAAGCAATATCACATTGATCATCATGCATACCATAGGTGAAGGCCATCGATCAAAAGGCTATTACTGTTTTCTGTGTTTTCTTAGCAAACATCTTATAACAAGTGATTTAAATCATTTAACTTATCTTTTGTAAAAAAATACACAAATATCGAAAAGACATCCGATGTTTTTGTATGAATGGTTTAACTCAACACGTTCATAGAAAGATATTAAAACGACAAACAGTCAATCTAAAATGCACTGGGTGACGTCATGATTGAGATCAGCGCGCCATAGTGCGAACACCTCCCTGCTGCGCGCTGATTTGGACGTCACCCACCACTTTAACTATAAAATAGAGGGTGACGTCATGATTTCAAATCATCGCGCCACAGGGGGACCATGGGGGAACTGAATTTCTCGTAACACCTGTTACTTAATATAAAAATACATCCATCGAGACCAATCTGATGACATAAACAGCATATAAATTAGGCTATTTTTCAGGTTGGTGTATGCATTGTTTTATGTTTACATAATCAAACAATCAATTTCCCCGGATTCATCATCTCCAATTACTTTAAACAAAGTGTGTGCAGATTTGACTACAGATATGACGAAGTGAACGATGTGGTCTCCGTGCCCCCTATCTTTTTATAACAGCAAGAATTTAATATTTAAATCTGTTTTGTTTTATATTCCTTTTGGGCAAAGATTTATAGGCAGGGCTATTATTTTATAGCTAAGGCCTTCGTCTACTGTCGTGAACCGTGTCACATTTCTGAGGCATAATAAATCTCCAGACTTACGCGAAATTATACCGTAGGCGAACTCGCCCGCGGAAGTCGAAATGCACTTGTAGGCCTATTTGAAAGTTAGCGGTGGATCATTCACTGGATATCGCCCTGCAGCCCATTTAGCGAAAGTAAACTTAGGTATGGTGCAAGGAAACATTGTGGCCGCTGCCTGTTGAGAGGGTACATTGAAAGAAAAGAGAAAGACTTGACATGGCACTCCCTCCGGTTACAAAGCTGACACTGCTGTGAAACGTTTTGCTTTCAATGCGGTGGAAAACTGCTGTGGTCCCGTAGAGGTGTTCCTCAAAGCCTTTTTTCCCCATGACACACGGTGAACGCCGGTTACAAACGCATCGGGAACATAACAGACTCCATAACAAAGAAAGAAACAGCGAGAATTTCCAGCATAAACCTAGGCGATGCAGTGCTATGACAGTGAAAAGCCGGGCGCTCGACAAGCATTGACTTGCGTCCCGCTACAGTGGGATTGGGGAAAGCTGTTTGTGCCTCGCTCTTCCGGAAAGAAGTCGAAACACAATGAAGGGGGCAGGTCGCAGAGCCCTGGGTCCATGTTAGCTGAAGCGGGCCATTCGTGTTCATGGTTAGACTACCACAGGATGGAGTCGCAGATGAATCTGTTACTTACCGTCGGGTTAGTGATTTAGCCGACATTAAAAGGGATAGTGAAGTGCATCCTTAGTGACTGGGTTAATTTCACAACGAGCATTCCCTCTCATCAGTTGTTCGTTATCTTTAGCTACCCAAGAGAATATAGCATGTCCAGCTGTCCAGTCATGGTGGCCTTTGCCGTAATGTTCCCCATAGAATCAACGAGCTCTACTCGTGTTCATTATCCACTACACCTCTGCAGACGGTTACTGAGTAGAGGTGCCCTTTCGGCTAAAAAACTAAAAGTTATTGGTAATTCAGTCCATGGGCGTAAATTATGTTTCCCCCGTAATGGGTGGAGACCCCAAACCCCCCCCCCCCCCCCCCCCCCCCCCCCCCCC
>JAODJU010000002.1:20525478-20558595 GCA_026776725.1 Gnathonemus echidnorhynchus | reverse complement strand
AGGCACTCAGGTATTTTCTTGCTAAAATGAGATTAACAGTCTGCAATTAACTTGAATAATCTCACCATTCCCAGAAACGGATAAATAAAATAATCATTTTGTCAAATACACACAGATTCATGCTTAGCCCTCAACAGACAAACAGGCGGCGGTGTTAATTTAATAGGCCCAGCCTATTGAGATTGTCTATATAATTCTCTAGCATTTCATAAACACTTTTGATGTTAAATGAACACGTTCGGTGTCATATTAAGATCAGTACTTTTCCCATGTGCAATTAATAGGCCTACCTTATGTTGATCTGATAACAGAGCGGTGGATTAAAGGTTTAAACGGAGACGCTGCTCTAAATCGCCGCTATTACAGCAAAGAAAATAATGCTACGACTACGATCTGGAAGTAGTGACAAATTAGAATGTCGTAAATGGGCGACGAGGTATTTAAGAAAATGGTTTGACCACAGAAGCGATTATGGAGTAAGCGACCCGGAGCACTAGTTGTAAAGACCACATCATTAGAAGTAGGACAAAAGTAGCATGGACTAATCTTGATTTGTCTGGACATAGAACCATACCGTTGTCATGAGCACTTGATTATTTGTGCACATTTATGATAAGAAAAACTGAAGTCATAACTGCGTTCTGCCCGAGTAGTCGCGTAAGTTATGCACGTGGACCTTCTAGATAATGCATCTAAATACTCTTTTTCTCCAAATTCTGATAATTTAATAAGTATAAATCACCATGAGGACACCATAATCCCGTTATAAACTGTTCTACGGAGAAGGTACAAAGTTAAAAAAAACATCAAGGTGTTGCGGAACAGGTTCCTTGTGTATTACTTAAAAGATGACAGATGTGCGTATCATTTTCGGTTCGTCCACGACTACAGGTCGTTAAACAGCTTAGATGGAAGTCCTGTCCAAGACTGAGAATTTATAAGACAATGTCCGTATTATAGGCTTGAGTGCTGGGCAGAAACGCGGCGATCTGATATTAAGCTACGTCGCTATAGTAAATACTTTTTTCTTTCTTTCTTTCTTTCTTTCTTTCTTTCTTTCTTTCTTTCTTTCTTTCCATTTTACATTTTGTGTAATTATATAGAACAAAAGAAACCTAAATAACTAAGAACAGGTTCAAGAGGGCACAAATAACTTCGAAGCAAGGAAACAGTTGATTTTATACGTGAGTCTTCTAAGCAAATGTATATCTACAGTAAATCAGGCCGTCCAATCCCGTTTTAAAAGTGTTTGAAACGCGTTGATGAATTAATGTTTCCCTTCGCATTTAATGTAATGAGACAAACGATGTAATGATATTTATTACAACATGTGATTTGGGTTTTTAAAGAAAAAAGCACATTTATTTTTTATCTCGTAAACCGTATACATCCCAGTTTTCGCACCAAAAACATACGACGCCAACCTGTATTTATTCACCTGTGGAAAAAAAGCTCGCATTAGGACCCAGGGTGCGCGATTTTCTCTCCAGCTGCTGCGGTCTGAAACTGGCAATGAGGGAAGATCGCGAGGAGAAGCCCAAAATTTCACCCCGGGTTTTTATTCCACTTTAAAA
This sequence comes from Gnathonemus echidnorhynchus, assembly GCA_026776725.1. Lineage (NCBI taxonomy): Eukaryota > Metazoa > Chordata > Actinopteri > Osteoglossiformes > Mormyridae > Gnathonemus > Gnathonemus echidnorhynchus. Next base: position 20,557,021 of record JAODJU010000002.1, on the reverse strand, counting down.
TCAACGAGACCCAAAACTAAAATCAACCAAACTAACGTACCCGTCCTTCCCGGTTCGGGAAACCCCCGCGTTTAAAACGGCACAGAGCAGTTTGAGGCTTAAGGTAAGGCGCCGCGATACCATGCCATTACTAATAACAAAGGAGCTACTGGCGAGCGAGGGGGCATTATGGGGGGGTGCATTGCACAACGCAATGGAGGGCGACAGTTAGACTCTTTAAACTTTGCAATAATAACTGTGGTACAGTGAAGTTAACCGGCCTGTTCGAAGCTAGCACAGTTACGTCAAGTCGCGCGTAAGGTAAATAAATCGATTTTTTGAAGTGTCAACATAAGTACGTCACTCAATTTCGAGTGTAATTCAATTTTAGCCGGAATGTGTCACGCACACCCAGCACATGTAAATGCAGTCCCGCCTTTCTGATGCTTGACAGGGGCGAGCAGAGATTATTTGTTTTGGTGCCGTTCTCTTTTTTTTTTGGTTGAAGTTTTGATGTACATTGGCTTTCATTCTATGCACTTACAACGGCATAGACGTTTTTTAAATTTGTTTTTATTTATAAGTGCGTTGCCCTTATGTTATAAGAGCTGCTCTACTTTGCTATTTAGCCTACACATTACGGATTCCATCCGGAAACACACTAATTGAGTTAAATGGGCATTAGGTCATTCTAGGATGAGCACCGAACTTATTGCAATTTATTTTGCTCTTGTTATCCCGTTGGGGAACTTGTCTGATAGGCCCGATTAATTATATAACATCTTACTTGAAGCAAGACGCAAGGCATGGGACATTCCTTTTTAGTGGGGCTGCCTCAGTTTGACAGGCCTAATAAGTTAGACGGCAACGAGCTGGCTAAGTCAAATCAGGTGGACGGAATCACTCGAGAAAGACTCCAAATGGACAGGAGATGCGGTAAATTGTTCATTACCGCAGGCTAAATGCACGCCATCATCTCGCTTTATCGGCCTGCACAATACTTTTTTTTCCTGGTAAGCGGGAGAGTGTCGACGGAGCAGCCGGCATGTGCCCCGTTAGGGGACTCCGAAATGGTGCTGCTCAGGCCAGCCTAATGTCATCCCGGGCACACGGTCGCGGTCTGATCAAGGCACAGCACGGAAAGCCCTCCGCTTCGCTGTTTGCAGGAAACTGCGTCCGGCCGCGTCCCGTTGTCCCGGATTGCCGGCGGAGCTCGGGAGCCGTCGGTCGCCGCTGCTATTCGCTTTGCCGAGCTCAGTCTGTCGCCCGGCGATTCCCTGGACAACACGGTGGCTCGCTTTTCTAAGACCGCACAGTGTGTACATCGCAGACCGGCATGTGCTGTTCAACAGTTAAATGTTGCAAAACTGTTTGATTATATTGTTAAACATTGTATCCCGCATCGTCTTATTTGCAGCCTCGGGAGCGTTTGCCGATTAATTACAGATCCGACTGCACGTAATCTGCAAGCTATGTGCATGTGTTTATTGTTTTAAAGCAGCCGCCTGGTGCTCTAACAATTGTTATTTGAGCACGCTTTGCCTCCTAAAACAGCCTATAAGGACATGTCCTCAGTGCACAATTTCCAGACGAAAGCGGATTTGCCGCTATATCCCAGCGTCGCTTCGCCGTGCTGCATTCGGGGGGTTGATGAGGAAATAGGTCATCGTCTCGTAGTTTTGTTTATTTCCATAACCGCGTTTCCATTTCAAGATTGCCACGCTGAGACCATTTAAGGCATTTTTTGTTGCGTTGACCATTGATACTTAACGCGATGAGGATTTTAAACAAAATGTATCTTTTAACCTAGCTACATGTTACATGAGCTCATTACCTGGAGACTAATTAATTCAAAATATAATTTGATCCTCCTCTATTTAAACCCCTCATATACATAATCGTGGGAAAAAGGAGGAAACTAGGGTCTAGCATAGTCTACATTTCTATTAATATGTGGTACAGAAGGTGTGAGAACCTAACAAGGTTAAAAAGCTATGGTGTTTACTATGGGGAGGCAAATCTATAGGCTTCCTAATGCGCTGTAGAGCTGCCGTCGTTACCTGCTGTGACCTTGCTATAGTACCGGGCTCTCAGCACCTTACCCGGCGTATCTGTGTGCACTGGATGCTTCTCGCAGCGGAGGCTGCAGTTTCCCCGGCGTGGCTCACAGGCATCTACAAAAGTGTCGTTTTGTGTAGTTTCGCTGTTCTGCATGACCGTCGCGGGGGAGTGTCCGTGGCGATAATTAGGCAGCATAACGAATGACAAAAGCACGTCGATACTAATGATCATATTCCTTACACTGTGGGTCGATGATGCATTTGTCACGCAGTCGTTTACTGGACTTCGTGTGTATGATTCTCACGAGTTGTTCGTATTGTTATTTTACCTCCATACGCATTTCCCGCTATCTCAATTTATTATGGTATTTTACAAACGCGACTTGGGTTAAATACTTGATTAAGAGTATTACAGGGCCCGTTCTGGGCCCCCTCCAGCGAGATGAATGGTCAGCCTTCAGTTTACGATTTTATCAACGTAACCACTACGCAGAATTATGTATTTAAACTAGAACTACAGAAAACGTAAGAATAAAAGACGTGGCGGCTCGATGTAATATTTTAACCAAACACGAAGCCATGCAATACACCGCGTGAGTGTTGCTTTCCACAACGTGCTTTCGCGGTCATTCGTTAGTTACCAATACCAATAAAGCTATTCAGCCTACTTTTCACAGTCTCTTCTCAGAAATACTAATGAGTTTGCTGGCAGTTGAGCTGTTAACGTTTATCCTTATATGTATATATATGTGTAGCAGCTCCGCTGGACAACGGGTGGAGAGGTCTGGTTAGGGAGCAGGAGGCGGAGTCCGGTCGTCCTGGTTATGGAACGTCCAGTTATTATTTTTCCCCATCATGAAAAACACGTAAAAGTGCCGTTTTTCGTGGGTTGTGGTTGGTTTCAAAGAGGCCAAGTCGAAAACTTGCTTCTGAAACCAAGAAGATGACTGAATTGAGGTTATAAATCTGTTATGTTCTCTGCTGTTAATGACTTCCTTGATATGTCAGCATGTATAACCACACGCACAGTAAGGATGTAGATCGAGAGATGGCCAACATCACTTAAAACAGAATACACTTAAAAGTTCCCAGTTCCTGACAATTTAGTTATACTTACATTTTATGTGTAGAAAATGTTTGGTTTTCTATAAGATACTCCCAATATAGCCTATATTTGTTTCTGATTTTGAAACCTATTCAGAGAGGGCCCTTTGGTGGATGAATGTGATGTCAGAAAGCAGCGGAATCTCCTACAGAGGCGATATCTTTTATGATGTGTTTTAGGTCAGACCAGAAATGCTAGGTGGTGTTATCATTTCAGCTAATGCCAATGTAGGCCAGGTTTAAAATTTCAGAGGATGAGCTGAGGCCAAGCTGGTCAGTGAAACTGGTTAAAGCACAAGTAAGTTTAGAAATATACTAAACCGAATGCCTCTCAAATGTTGGTTAGTGACGTGATGAGCGTTTTGGAGGATAAGGTGGATGTACTGAAGGTTAATATATGGTTTCTTGGACTTTAGGAGAAAAAAATGGATCACTGGATACCAGTTGTTGTCTTACAGCTGCAGGGGTTGCAGGTTTGAATTTAATCTCTCTTTCTGTGCTGTGTTCTTACGGGTACCACCATAGCTCTCTGGGTTTCTGCCATAATCAGAAGACCTGATATTCAGGTGATGCTGCCAAACTAAATAATGTACTGTGTGTAAGGAATATATGACCTCAAATCACTATGGTATGTCAATCAGCAGAAAATGCATGGACAATTAGTCCAGTAATATACAGAATGACTTATATATGCTTCACCAATTCACTCCATTATCATGTCTATTTCATTGAGTGATTTCAGCTTTAGCTCCTTGCTCAATGGTGAACTACAGGACCCCCTCTGAACTGTCATCCCTTTGTCCAAAAATGCAGTTTTTATCAATGTGGCAGCAGGATAATCTTGTTCACAGGCCACAAGCTCAGCAATCATTCTTTTAGTGTCTCTGTTGAAGGCTGGGGATGCAGCGTCGCATTCGTTGCATTTCTGAGTGTGAAAATGCGACGGAATGAGTTGTTGTTAGACACACAGCAATACTAAGTCAGGAAGTGTCCTGTCCAAAAGTGATTCACAGCCTAGACACGGGCACATACTCTATTTCAGTTTCCGCAAATCTCACCTAGTCCAACGATAATTTTGTCATGTGTGAGGAGGGCTGGGAAACAATGTGAGGACCTTCTGTGAAGGCTTTTGCCATGAAAAGCAGCATGAACCCCCTGGAGTAAAAAGTCAACCTAATTCAGGTGGACATCATCTTGCTCCAATGAACCTCTTTGAGAAGTTGGGTGAAATGCAAAATTACTATTCACCGATGTCAGAAAGCCCCAATATCAAAGCGCAAGGAAAATCAGTCACTGCGGAAAACCTGTGGTTAGATGTTGGTCCATTTGTGACCATTTTGTGTTTTAGGCACGGGTGGCTCTAACTCCGAGATTGGTTGGTTCGTTCTGAAAGAGATGACTCACTTATGGGCAACTAATGTAGTGTTTTTTTGTTGGGTGGGGGTGTCTTGAAACCACAAAGCTGTTAATTCAAATCCCAGGACCCTGACTGATGCTGGTGATGTACGCTTGAGAAACGTACTCAACCTGAGCAGATTCTGGAAGTTGGTGTCCAGCTTCATGAATAGCTTGATTTGTCACCTTACATACAAAGAAATCACTGGACAGTAATTGTGATGCAAGCACAAGGGGTCGAGCATATGTTTCTATGGGGGAGGCGGAGTCTCTTTTTGTACCACTAGTGGGGGGTCAGGAGTCATAGGGTTGAGAACATCTTGGATGAGGGAGCAGGAATTAGAGAAGAAGGATAAGAAAGGAACTTGGGGGTTTGAAAGGTTTCCTGTTCTTCAGCTCTGAGGAGAAATGGTCAAGAATCCAAAGGGAGATTGATAAAATAAAATAAAATAAAATAAAATCAAGGGTCTTTGCAAAGTATGGAGGAGGGTTTAGAAAACAGCTTACAGTTATTTATGGGAATAATGTGGATTTTGGTGAGATTGTCTGAAGAGGGCAGATGTGATGGACATGAAGTGAATTGAATTTTAGATTCTGTTCAGCCTTTTCATGGTGAAACCTGAATTTAGCTAAACCGATTGAGGACTGGAGTGAAAAGGGGCTGATTCAGAAGGAGGGCCTCACATGAAATGGATTCTGCATCAGAAAGATTTGACAATTGGCAGAGAGGGAAAAAAGTAGGAATGCAGAGTGCAAAGGTTATGGAGGATGGTTATAGTATATGTTTGGGGGGGTGCAGTGGGCAGTAAGGAAACCAAAGCTATTCGGTAACAGGACTATTTGATTTCATGGTCACAGTTAGCTACACAGCTGGTTTAATTTCTTGGTTTGACTGGAAAGTCTTTGGTGTTTGTTTTTGACAGAACTATGCTGGATATAGGGTGTTTATTTCCAACATTTATCTTCAGTATTTGCACCACGAATTCTTTCAAGATCTCGTTTTGTTTATGTTTCTTATAAATTTATAGTGAATGATCTAACGGTTTAGCAGGTGTCCACCTGAATACAACTGATTACTTCCTTATGGACGGGAGGCTTTTCAATCATTTCGGAAAATCTACATGGTTCAAAATACTTCCTTCCTTTTCGCATATTAATTTAAGTATTTTAAGTAGTATTCAATGGTAACTCCCTTCTTTAACCTTATTCAGAAATAGGGGATCTCGCTTATTTACGCTGTATTTTTCTTTGGACGGAAATCCTTCGCTTGGCAGTAGCAAGATGAGGGTAGTGTAGATATTCGGTCAAAGGAAAATAGTCGGTCGCCTGCATCTACCTGCAGTGTGACATTATTAATTTATATGGACTTTAAAAAACAAATTTAAGTTTTGGTCATTTTGGCATCGTCAACGATAAAGTTTCCTACTACATCGTCAGTCCAGCTAATCAATGTCACGGCTGCCAAGGCAGTTATCTTTTGAATGGGAGAGGTGAATTTAACTAGTGTATTCCAATTTGCCTCCATAGTAAGCGTTGTACTAAAATGCATTGTGCTTTTTTCGTGTCAATGCACGATACTTCGGCTCACGCACAACAGTTAAGTAGGATTTCCACACCCCGAAGGGTCTCGTGTCCTCGTGTTAATGCCGCTGCAACGTTGGAGCAAACGCTATCTTTTCAAGCTCCTTTTTGTTGGTCGCTTTGGACTGAGTTTTATACTTCTTGTACAGTTTAAGGAAGAAGAAGACAACGTTTCTGCGCACATTTCTTTTCGTTGTGTTTGAATGTCGCAGAACACTGTGCCTTTATTACCGTAATCTGTATTTTCACTTTGCCACTTAGGCTTTTTCAGTTTAGCGCACCGTTGCGATCCCCTTTCCCCTTCAGCGGCTATAATTCCGCGGTGCATGCTGGTATTTGTAGTCCGTACTCCTCCCTTGTTTGGCCTTAAACTTTGAGGGTGTGGTAGCGAGACACTACAAGTCCCACATTTTCAATTCTCCACTGCCCCTCTCTCTCCCATCGGAGACTGAGATACGGTACAGACAGTCTTGACGAACCCCCCCCAGACTTTCAGAGCCGAAAACGGACGAGATTAGTGAACTGCTACGGACTATAACGAAAGACACGGAATTCACATGTCCTTTGATGTATTACTCTCATTTACCAACTAAACAAACGGGTTTGTGACTGTTTATATAATTTGACATAGCTACCTTGCAGGCTGATTATTTTTAACGAATTATTCAGTACCGGAGTGGAAAAGGAATCGGTTCGAGTCTGAAGATCCTATTTATAAAGCTAGGAAGGTTCGGTCAGGGCCGAGGGAAGACGGTCTTGCAGATACTCTGTGTCGGTACAGTCGGATACAGATAGCTGCCTTAAACATTGCCAAGCGGTGTGTAGCCTAATGTAGACGAATGGGCGCTCCGGGTTAGACTTCGCTGCGCAAGGATCTCGAACCGCCTGTTATTTTCAACACATCCTGAGAGTAACGTTGCCGATTGTGTCACGTACAGTAACTCGTCGGCGGGTGATAAGTTACACGCAGCCTTGTTACATTTTTGCACCTCCTATACTTTATGTCGGAATGTCCAAACACTGGGCAAAAAAGTGCAAATGGTCCTCCAGTGTGCGAGGCTCTAGCTGTGAATATTGCCTTATGACGAACATAAGGTCGGGATATTGTCTTATCGACTGCAATCGCATTATGCAGACTCTACCCCTTTGGCTTTGGATATTCCTGGGTAGAATGAATTTGTGCCTTGAAGTTTGGAGTGTTAGCTTGGTTTTTAGAAATCTGACTGGGTCACCGATTATTGTTAGCTAACGTGTCAGGGACGTTTCGGAGGCAGTTTGGTCACATCGTGGCCGCCTAGGCATATAGGGGGCAGAGATTTGCAGGACGTGTTCGACTGGAAATTAGCCGCGAAATGCAGTTGTGACAGTTTTGTAGTTGAAGGCTTATGTGCTCGGCGTCATGAAGCCGTTTTTTCTTAATTTGGTATAAATTGAAAGGCATTTTGGGAGTCGCATTGTTCTTCCAGCCTCAACATTTTGGATCACCTGAGAAGCACTCGGGGGTCCCTTCGTTTTCCGAGATCCCCGTTACGGAGCGGGCAGCTCGTTTCGGGGCAGACCTGCGAACTGAAGGAAAACCCCGACGAGTGCTGTGCACTTCAACATCGACGGCGATACGGCAGCCCGATCCCGCACCAGGCTCGGATGCACCGAAGTGTCTTGACTACATTATCAGCATCCCTGTAGACTTGTCTCTCTGTGTATATGTGTGTCTGTGTGTGTGTGCGTCGGATCGGCGCTGCGCAGACGGCGGACGAGGAAGCGAGTCGGTGTACGCAGCCAGCGAAGGTGGTTTATTTTCGTCGCGTTGCCTCATTGTGAATAACATCATCAGCGGACTTGGAGTTAGACCGCGGACCCACGGTCTTCGTAATCCGTCCTGGCGCAAGGGGCTACGGGGTGAGCGATCGCACGGAGAGATCGGTCTCCTAAAGAGAGGCGGTGATACGCCGCGCAGCATCAGCGCGAACGCCGATTAAAATAACGCCGGAGTAATGCTGCCACGGGTCATTGTCCGGAGTGTTACAGCGCCGGCGAGAGGGCTGGGCGATGTCCGCTTAGGGCTTCGGGGGACTTGCTTATTGTTTGAGGAAAGTGTAAACATTCACGTTTGGGTCGTGGACGTGCTGTTTACAGGGCTGGTGCCCCCAGTTAAACTGCTTTTATGTTACGTCGAACTGCTGTGGCATCCTGTCCTTTTTAATGAACAAATAGCATTGGTGGTGTAATGATCGTCAACAAATATTAAAATGCTTTCATCAACTATCAATATTTTTCGTTTCCTGATATAGCCTAGATAGCACTTTTCTGTACGGATGGAATTTATCTGACCGTTAAAAGCAGGCATCGTAAAGGAAAGATACCCGACAATTGTGTAGAGTTTTAGACTTTTCGGAAACAGGTATTTTACATAAAAATAGTGTAGCCTACCTGTTCGTCGTATTTTCATTAGTCTTTTTTACGTAAGTTATAATGCCAAAGATTGCGCTTAATATTGGTTTATATGGGCTCTTAAGTTACGGGCAGAAGTATGAGTTGAAAAAGTTGATGACTTTTATGAATAGGCTTAATTGTAAATTAGTGGGAAATATTTTATCCCGAGTGCACACCAGATGAAGTTGATTGCTCCTTCTTCAGTGTGGATTTGGCTCAGTGCTGATGTTGGTGCTCTTGTCGATGTTTCAGGGTTTGTGCAGTGATTCCTAAAGCTAGGCAAAGCCATACCCAAATACTCTTCCCTATTGGCTTGCACTGAGAGCCCCCATCGTAATTCCAGTGATTCCCCCCCGACCCTCCCGGCAGTTGAATCAACCCCTTCACTCTGCAACAGCGTACCTGGATGGGTCATCAGTGACTGTGCACCCACCCCTTCTCAAGGGACAGTGAGGGATGTCATGGAGGGTGGGGGTTATCGGTAGGCAGGGTATTACCAGGCTGGGAAGTAAAGGCATTCGGAATATTCTGGTTAAAATGGAGTGTTGCATGGACAGGAAAAAGCAGTGCGCGTTACAGTTTCTTAGCCTCTATCTTATACAAACCACTGAGGGATCCATGATCCATGGATGTCAAGTCTGGGATTGCAGCTGCCTTCCAACATCAGACTGTCATGTGTTTGGGATGAGATGCGACCAGCTTTACTCCGGTTCTCTTGGTCGTGTGACACCGGTCTCCAGACAGGGCGGAGCTCACAGAGATCGTTCCCGGCCTGCCGACGTTTCCACTGAGTTTTTTCAGGTGGTGCTTCCCAGAGGAACTGGAGTCTTTGCATTTTCTTTAAAAACGGGTGGTTTGACATCCTTTTGGCTGCTGCTCAAAGGAAATACTGGGTGATGTCTTTCAAATACATCCCTCATTAGTGAACAACAGTTTTGGGTGACACAGCATTTGAACACTCTTTTCATTCAAGATGATTCCTGCATAATCATGCTTTTAATTCAGTTTTTTTTTTTTAAAACTAACCTGCAGTGCTTCTTGTGAAGCTATGCTGCATCTTCCCAGTGTTCCCAGCTCTGACATGGAGCCCGCAGCCTTCTTTGGGGAACTGACATTTTCTTCAGAAGTTTTTGCTGGAACCAAGTCCCCCACATCCCGGGCATTTCAGGAGGAACTCAAAGCCGCCTGCTTGCAGTTAAGCCAGTGCGCAGTCCAGCTCGGACTTTTAGGACCTAAATATTTACAGTCAGGTGACTGAGGGGGAAAAAACCTGCGGGAAGCACAAGCTCCCTGGTGCCACTCTGGTCGGAGCAGCCCCCCTCCCTCCTTTAAATGGGGTCTGAGTTCAGTTCCCTTTGTCTCACGTTGAGAGGGTTCGTCTGCTGGGTCTCTGCTCCGGGCTCTGTGGCGCCGCCTATGCTCCGCTGGAGGCGAAATCGAGCGGGTCTCACTCTCTGAACGTGTCGCGTGGCTCGGTGATTCCGACTGACTGTGCATGTCGGCGGATGAGCGTCCTGCCCTTCATCCCTCCTACAGCCAACGCTGGCAGCATGTAGGAGGGAGACGCAGCTGTAAATCGCGTCTCCTTATTTGCCTCTTACCTTTCTTTTTAAATCTGTTAACAGAAATGTTATTGTGAAACATGCAAAGATTATCTGCCAGTTGTGAGGAAATATAGCTGTTGCCACATAACATCTTGTCAAGAACGGTTGCTACAGAGGTACCCAACGGAGTGTGAGGTGCTTAGCTTTGACGTCGGATAGGGATTGCTTGCACTGGCTGATGCAGAAGGTAGCGTATTCCTGGGTATTTTCGAGTCTGAAATTTCCAAGAGTGATGCATCCCATAACTAGGAGGACAGAAGTCCTCAAGATGGATCGAGTGTTAATCTCTGGCCTTGTTTTTAGCCATGGAAGGCGATTGCTGATGGCTACAAACAGACACTCATGCCAATTGATGGAAGGTTAAATCAGCATGTGCCTAATTTTCCATCCTGACTATATGCGTGTCTTTTGTTCTGCTCCTCTCTGCACCGTCTCCTGCTTACTGTCTTGTAATTTTTGTTGTTACTGACAGGTGTATTGCTTTAGTTTCACAGAAAAGCTGTGCTTGTGTTATTTCCTGTTTGTAAACATAGGAAATTGGTTCGGCTGCAGATGATAGTCAGATTTTGTTACTCGAATTGTGTGCAAATGGCAATTGACACTTGTCGGGGCTAAATATTAAATGGATATTTAATTATTATAATTTTGTATCTGGAATGTTATATGGACCCGTGCTTCACTGTGTGAAAGGTATCATAATTATTATTAAATGTAAAATAATAGGGCAGAATAATTTTCTCTTATACATTGAAAAGCATTATTAAAGGGGGGAAGAATCAGCTATGGGGGCTTAGAGTCAGATGAAAAGTAACAGATAATGGCTGCTTAAGATGTACGGGTTTCTGAGTTGTCCAGGGTTCACGCACGCAGCTCCCACGCATGTGGCGGCCCTAATCAAACCCTCTGTCTCCAGCAGAGCATCGCGGACTGAGGATTCGGCGGCCGCTGACCCGGCCAGGCTCCCGCTACGGAATGCCGCGCTAACAGCCATCATATGCAGGTAATGTGCCGCGAAAGGCCGGCTCACTCGTTAATACCGTCACTAACGGTCACTCGGAGGCTAATCTATAACAAAGCAGCCAAAGTTGATTTTAAGGTTTAGTTAAATTAAAGCTTCTCCTGATTATTCTCGGATTAAAGAGTCAGCATCACCGGCCTCTTTTGCTTTCTGGTGGCGCAGGTGGATCCCACTCTGGCGAGCGCGGCTGATGGCGACACAGTGAGCTTCGCCAGCGGCCCTCCGTGTGCGGCGCCCAAGAGCATGGTGGGCAACCCGCCGCAGACGCTGTCCCCGGACCTCCGCGGAGACGTGCCTTCTGGCCAGCAGGAGCGGCCGGCAGCGGCGGCAGACGGCAAGACCTCGAAAGGAGGCCCTGCCAATCCTTGCCCGGGGGTTGCCCCCGAGCCACAGAACGGCGGCGAGACTCTGAACGCCGAGCCGCACAAGAAAGCCGACGTCGCCAATGCCGGCACGGCCGAGGCCGCGGGGCCGTTTCCCGCTCAGCAGCGATCTTGCGGCAAGAAGGCCAGTCAGGAAGTGCCCCTAAATGCCGAGCACAGCAAGGCAAACCCAAACAAAGGGACGAAGAGCCAGGCCCATCCCATAATAAGTCTTCCCCCGGGGTTTCATTGCTCATCCCTTTTCAAACCTGGTCAGCCTGTGGCCTTCCTTCCCACCTCAAACTTGGGCTCGTCCTTGTGCAAGATCACACTGCCACCCGGGCTGGGCCCGATTGCGGCGCTGAGGGATGCCACAGCCGGCCAGTTCCCGGTGGAGCCATCGCCGCAGAGCACCAGCTCCAATGTGACGGCCCAGCTTACGGGTACCTATGGGTACCACTTCTCCATGGGCCTGGCTCCCGGCCCCACCCCTGCACCTACTCCTGAGAGTAAGCCCCCACCGGCGGCAGTGAAGCTGAAGGGCAGTTCCACGTCGGGCAGGGGTTCCAAAGTTGGCGCAGACCGCGGTTCTTCGCTCGGGCTTGTGGCGTCACCCACCATAGGCCTGCCGTTGAAACAACCGGCGTTGAGTTGGGCCCCGCTGGTCCCTCCCGTCTGCAGCAGCCCCACCCTGGCCAGCGTCACCCTGCATAGCAGGTTGCCAGACCACACTGAGAAAAACCAGCAACGGACTGCGGATGCAGCGGCGGCGGCCTACGTTAGGCTCGAGCCACCGTCTTCTGTCACTGAGCCCAAGGCTGTATGTCCTGCTGAGGTCAGGGACGTGCCCCTTGACTTGTCCTCAAAGTCAAAGCGACAGAATGTGGATAGAGAGCCACAGAGACTCCCGAGGGGCTCAGAGCGTCAGCATACGGGAGCAAGCCTAACCGAGCCAGTCTCTCAGAAGAAGGCCCCAGCAGCCATCTTCGGGTCTGCCCCAGCCTACGCCATATACCCAGAAGCCCTCAGAAATGGAGTCCCCGCGAAGCAGCCTGGCAAGCTGTTGAACCACCAGGTTTTGGAGCCTTCAGCATCCTGGGGCAAGCATGCCCCACAGGGTCCGATAGCCAGCATTGCAGGAACCTATGTGGGTGTGGCCAGTCCCATACTAGCTTCCACCCTGCGCAGCAAAGACGGCAAGTGTGCTGCTTTTGTGGAAGACATCCAGAGCATTGCCAAGCAGGAGTCAATCTCCATAATTGACCAGGGGGAACAGCTGGCCTCCAGGGGAAAGAAAGGGACGTCTGTGAGCAAGGAAACGCAGCACTCGAGTGGTTCAAAGCTCTCCAACAGTGTAAGCTCACCTGGATCTCAGGTCTGTGTGTCCAAGGATCCATTCTCAGCAGCTTTGTCTGGATCCACCAGCTCACAGAACTCCGGTAAGCCTGCAGGTGGGAAAGCGGTTATGCCGAAGGCTTCCTCTGTCGACGTTACCTCGCGACCACAGCCAGGTCTGCTTCCCCACCAAAGAGCCTCGAAGCAGCAGAAGATCCTTCAAGGGAGTACCAAGGCACAGTTGGTGACCAGCTGTCATGGCACTCTGATTCATGGCCCCCGACAAAGCCCGTCCAAAGCAGATGAGAAGAAGTGGGAACCAGCCAAGTGTCCACTGTCAAACCTAGAGTCAATAGTGAAGCAGAAAGCACTGGAGACTACAGGGTTGGCCCAGGATGATGGTAGCACTCTGGACATGTTAGGCCTAAGAAAGCCTGAGGTGGAAAAGCTGCACATGGGTCACCAAGACGGCCCCTTTCGACAGGGCAGCGCTGGGGGTTTCCCGTCTTTCAGGTCTGTGAAGTGGAGGGATGGGACGATGGAGAGGGATTCCTCACAGAGGGATCCCAGTGCTGCCCGCAGGAGCGATGAAGGATGTGACGCAGAGCGAAGGGGCGGCATTGTGGACAGACAAGTTGGGCAAGAAGGGAACTCGGAGGGCAATGGCTTCCTGGATCACAGCAGACCACCAACTCGTGCTGCCAGTGCCATGGCTGATGGCCAAAAGAGGGTGCACGGCTTGGCCCAGGAGGCTGATGGAGGAGCGGGGATGGGGGTGAAGCATTCGGGTGAGAGCTTGTCCCCTTGCGTAAAGCTGGAGGGCATCGCACTGTCCATCCTCAAGGGCCAGCGCAGTGTGATGACTGAGCTGGGCAGGAAGACGCCGGCATCCAAGGGAAAAGCCAGAGCGATCAAAGAGAAACGGCTGAGCAAGAACAACGTGGTGTCACCGGGACCAACCAGACAGGCGGAGAAGGGGAGCCCGTCAGGAAGACAGGGACGCCAGGCCAAGAGGGTAAGCAAGTTCATTTGTTCAATAGCTAGCGGATATTATTGAAATACGGTGAACAGGGTTGCAAAATTCTGTGAATTTTCTCTTTATTCCCATATATTCCCAGTAATTTCCATAGAAAGTTTCCAACTTGGAATATGTCCAAAATTCCTCTGCTTAACTTCCCATGGAATGGAAAGTTTCTGGAAATTTACCACCCCTTTGCAAACCTAATGAGGAAGGTTCTTCCATTTAAACAATTTGTTCCTCAGGAGGAACGTCATGGTTCTCAATTTTGTTGAAGAGCATCGATTTATATAAGGTTTTAAGAAAATCTGTTGCACGTGGCATGTCGACTGAAGTGCATGACATGCAAAGCATTTGGAGCTGATGAGCGGCACCTAGCCTGTAGACAGAGTGACCCAGTTCGTGAGCTGAGCTCGGTCTCCCCTCGTGTCGCAGCCGAGGAAGTCGTGGGCACCTGGACTGGAGCCACGCCAGGCCCAGCCGACGCCACCTCCACCACCACCACCATCACAGCAGGACCAGGAGCAGCAGGAAGAGCTGCGTGGGGGGAGGGGTGGCCTCCCCCACACCGAGGAGGGTAAGATGAACCCCCTGTATCCCCGACGGCTGACAGCCCCAGTTTCAGCAAGGATGTCCTAGAAACATTAGCCGTTACGCTCCCTGTAACCACACAAAGTGTGGGATCCACGAGGATTGGGGGGTGCCGGGTTCCAGGGATCGTGCCTGTTTGCTTGCGTGTACCTATGGCAGGTGATGCGGGTGAGCATGTTGTGTAGTGCTCTTGGTATCTAAAGCCTGGGGTCACTTGCCAGGTTTTACGTGCCAGAAAGATCGTCTGCTACGATCTTCCAAGAGCATCAACAAGGTATTAAAGTCATGGCTAATTTTTGTTCCATCCAGGTAACTTAAGTGGCCAGAATGCAGAAATGCCCAGCTCTACCAGTCCTGCCAGGGACATGGGAGACAGTGACTCCCCCCGGCTGAGGAGGGGGCGGCGGCGGGGTGACCAAGCCCGACAGGCTGACTGGAGACCTCCCGGCCCGTCCCCTCCCATTGCCCCTCTGGCTGTGCGCCGGCCCAGGGGGAGGCCTCGCTCCAACCCCCTGCCAAGCCCGGCTGACCTGGGGGGCGCGAGTCTGTCCCCCTGTGCCGAGAGCGACGCTCCCGCCAACAAGAAGAGGAGGCGTCGCAGGAATCGGAAGTACCAGAATGGGGAGTACATCGTGGAGAAAGAGCAGGTCGGGGAGGCTGAGGCGGAGGAGAAGTCTGTGAACCCTCCGAAGGGCACCAAGGCTGGGGCAGGTATGGCCCAGATCACGTCTCCATAGCTGGGGGTCCTCATCACTGCATAGTACCGCTGTGGGGGGGTCATACCACCTCATACTGCTTCTAGGGGAGGCAGAATGCTTTAATAGGAACCAGTTTCATTATTAGCGTCAAAATGTAGCTTCAAGTTCAGTGTAACGTTTTTAAGCAGCAAATGTGCGGATATCTCAGCTGATGCCATTGTGTACTGTTTTGGACAATGCCACAAATCACTTGTAAGCTCTGCAGTGTTCTGCTGTGCTGTCTTGCACCCCGTCGGTGTAGATGAATGTTTGTAATCCTAGAGGCCTCTTTGCTCTTTTGGGAATGCTGGTGGCCCCCATTGGCCTTGTGTCTGGGTCCCTTAACGACCGTCTGGGAATCCTGTGTTTGTGCAGACCTGAGGCCTGCCTCTTACCCACGGCTCAGCGCTGCCTCCGCTGCATCCTGCTGCACCCCAAGCCAGGAACCCAACCCCCAGCGGGCCCTGCTCACCCGCTCTGGGTCAGTGCGCCACACGGAGGGCTGCTCCGCCCCCGAGTCTGTGGACAAGCCTTCAGGAAAGCGGAAATTCAAGAGCAAACATTTGTGTGATGCAGAAGAAGATGAAAAGAAGGTAGAGGGTTGGCTTTAAGAAAGTAATATTATTAATTGACCTTATTTGGTGATTTTTCAATCGTAACTTATTTAAAAGGTTTTACGAGGACTTGCCCTGAGTTGACATGATCTGGGGTGCCGTGTATAACAGTCTAACAGCAGCCTTACATCGCCCTCTGGTGGCAGTAATAGTTATTGAAAAAGGCTGTTTTTTTGTTGTTTTTTTTTTTTTCTTCTTTTTGTTCCCCAGGGTCGCCCGCGACAGCGGATCTATGGGCGCCACACCGAGCTGCTGTCTCCGTGGTGACCTTTGCCGCTAACACCAATTCCACTTTCTCTGCCCTGTCACAAACCTTTCAGCTTAAGGGCAAACGCAGCGGCTCGGGAAAGCGGCCCCCAGCCGGCCCCGGTGTCGACAGCCCCTCAGCAAAGAGAGCGACAGGCCCCTGCGCCACCCCCAAGGGGCCGTCCTCTCCCATGGCCGGCAGGAAAGGAATGTCCCGGAGGAGCGGCAGTGCCCCAGAGCCTGCCAGTGCCCGACCCGTGCCCCCCGAAGTCCGTCGGCTGATCGTCAACAAGAACGCGGGGGAGACCTTACTGCAGCGCGCAGCCCGACTCGGTTACCAAGTACGTGGGGGGGGGTGGGGGGGGGTCCACTGCAAAGCCACTGGGCCCGTTTGGACATGGTGTTTAGTTCTAACACATTCCCCAGGATTGATTGTTCCAGTGTGAAGTGAATTATCTGCACTACTTTCACATGTTCAGCATTATTGGCCTGCATATGGACGAGCAGATGTTGAGTTAGATCCCACCCCCACCTCCTGCAGGAGGTGGTCCTATACTGCCTGGAGAAGGATGTGCGGGAGGTGAATCGCCGCGACAACGCTGGGTACACCGCCCTCCATGAAGCCTGCGCCCACGGCTGGGCCGCCATCGTGCAGCTCCTGCTGGAGCATGGTGCCGATGTCAACTGCAGTGCCCAGGATGGGACACGGTGTGTACCAAATGGAGCGGGGCTGGGGGGGGAGGGGGGCGCCATTATCCTGGGAGGTGCTGCTAGCCTGCGTCACTGGGAAGGGATTCCGCTGGGTGCCAAGCAATCCGGTTGGGTGATGGTCGTCTCGCGGCTCCGCAGGCCGATTCACGACGCGGTTGCCAGCGACAACCTGCTGGTGGTGTGGATGCTGCTGAACCATGGTGCGGACCCCACCCTGGCCACCTACGCCGGACAGACGGCCGTGAAGCTAGCCCAGAGTCCCAGCATGCGGGCCTTCCTTGAAGGTACCTGTCTGCTCCACAGGGAGGGATGCTCTGGATGCTGAGTGAAAATAGCGCCTCCACATGGTGTTCTGTGTCACATCCATTATTTGCATTCCTAAGTATGTTTAGTATGTTACCCGTAAGGATCCCTACATTCTGTCACATAATCGGGTGTCAGGATAATGTGAAATTAAATTCTTCCTAAGCCGGGAGCAGAAGCTGTGAGACTGACCAGCTAATGGTTTGTGTTGGGCGCTTGGAGGAAGGGGTAGTAATATTGGGCAGAGGCCTAAAAAACAAGTACCAGAGTTAAAGTTGGTCTCCAGGGCACTTTGAGGGTCGGGGGAGGAGCAGAAGTGACCCGTTCCCCGGGTGAGTGATTTGACAGTGGGGAGGGGTTTGGTTTTCAGAGGGGATGGGAGATGAGGCCAGCTGTTGATTCTGGGCCTGTTCTGTTTAGAGTACTTTACAGACCTGGAGGCCAGGAATGAGGAGGACACCAGCCTGCCCTGGGACTTCTACAGCAGCACTGTGTTCGGTAGGAACCGCTGCTGCTCCCGCCGCCGCTGCTCCCGCCGCCAGACCGAATGTCCTCTTCTGTTTTTGCTGCCCATTCTGTGCCGAGCTGTTAATCCTATCACAGGGCTCCCCTGGCGGCCCGATGCCGGCACCCACACTGGCACTCTGACTGGCGCGTGCTGTCAGGCGCCTGGGCCTTTCTGCTCCGCCGAGCGTCTCTAACGCGCCCGGAGGACAGCTATGGGGCTCCTGCTCTGTCGGGCACGTCAGATGGCGAACGCCACTCGAACCCGGGGCCCCGCTGTAGGACGCGCCCCCGTGTGACACCGAGAAGGCTGTTTCTGTTTGCCGAGCAGTCGCGGATGCGGCCTTCGCGGTGAAACGCGGGCGCGGTCAATGTGTGTCCCTGGACTCCTGGGGCTGTGCCATCACCAGTGTCAGGGCTATGCTGACCTTGAGCGAATCGCCGACTCTGCATCTCGACCTGCAGAGACCGACCAGGAGGCATGCTGGGAATTCCTGCTGTCTTTGCCCGAGGAAGCGAAGGAGGAGGGAACAGAAATGGACACCGAGAAGGACCACTTCCTGTTCGAGTTCTCGGCGGAGCCACTCCTGCCCTGTTATCACGTGCAGGTGTCCCTGTCGCAAGGGTGAGTGAGCGGGCAGCTCACATGGCGCCAGGCAGGGGGCACCAGAGTGGGGATGCTGTGCTGGGGGAGCTGGGTGGGCCGCTTAGGAAGCTGAACCCTGCTGGCGCAGAGTGCCGTCCCAACTCCGCCCCAGAACTGAAGCTGCTGTTGTAGGCTTAAGCTGAACTTCTGTTATTACGTAGGCATTTAAAATGAAGGTTTTTGTTAAACAAATCTTAGTCTAGAGGTTTCAAGCACTTTTAAAAAAATAATTTTAACAAATAAACATTATAAAAATACATATTGTTTCTGCACAAATAAAAACAATTAATACAGGTTATTATATGATTATTAGTGTAGTGTTGCCTAGTGTAAATGAAATTAGCCTTTTCCCCTTTGTTTCTGTAAGTAATGCAGCTCAAGCTGTTTCAGATAAATCTATACATGCCTATGAATTTTATCAGATTTATAATGCGGAGACGGAACGGAGCATTCAGTCATACTGAGAAGCTTCTGGGATTCCTGGACAGATGGGCTATTGTGTGCGATTGAGTCTGATGTAGGGAACAAAATGACTGCGTTTGTAACTCGCTGGACGTGGGGGAGGGAGAGGACCAGCAGTGAAGGTCAGCCACTATCTCTCTGCCTCGTCTTTTGTTGCAGATTCTGCAACTGGTTCCTCCTGTCCGACGTTCTGAAGCGGCTGAAGATGTCGGCGCGCATTTTCCGAGCCCGCTACCCGCAGTTCGAGGTGGCAAGCGTCCCACACGCAGAGCTGCGCCGCCAGGTGGCCGTGAGCCAGGTGACGCCGGTCCCCCGGGGACTCTTGAGAGGCGAGGGCGAGGAGGAGGACACGGAGGGGCCGGTGGAGCTGGTGCGGTGTGTTCCAGACTTGCAGGGACTGCTGGGCTCCACAGTCCAGATTCTAGAGGAGGAGAGGTCAGACATGGCCGGAGCCTGCCATCGGTAGCCTATGCCGCCCGCCCGCCCCCCTAATCCTGACGTCCTCACAGCCCGTCTTCCCAGACCTTCCAAAGATGGGCGGTCGGGTGGCAGACGGAGAGCCAGGAGTCGTCTTTGAGGATATTTTGCAGTTGGATGAAACGGGGATTGTGGCTCCATTCCATGGAGAAGTGATCAGAACCAGGTCTGATCGGAACCAGCTCTAAACAGAACCAGCATTACCTGAAGGGGACAGTGTGGTACGAAAAGTGGGGATGCCGCACTTTTGAATCACGAGCAGAGAGGATATGTAGGGGATACACCTCACAATGCCTGCCTCTTTTGCACTGAGCATATTTATCGGTGCCCAATTACCAAGGCAGCGCCCCCTAGCTGACGGGAGGGGTCAAACACAACTCGAGGGTAGAAACTTTCAGGTTTCAATCCAAGTATTTTTCAGTATTCAATAAATGTTTAAAGACCTTTTATATTCATATGTACATATATTGTAATATGTACCACTTGCCATCAGGGTGAACACATTTTCAGTTGTTGAATGTGTTATTCGTCTGGGGGGAGGGATGTTTCTCTTTTTGCCCAGTTATTTTTGTGTTCATCTCTGAGAGCAGCGCTGGTAATCCTTGGCTTTCATCTTGGTGGACTCTCGGATGCAGCTAAGAGGCTTAATCGCTGTTAGCCATAGCGGGAGGCCCGCTGGAACATATGGTCCCTCGAACCTGTCGGCTACCTGCTCTGGGAGGAGCCTGTGGACCCGGTGCACGCCACGTCATACCCGCTGCTCCTCCGTTCAGCATTTCTACACCAAAGTCATGCTCCCCTGTCCCTCTATCTTCATCTTTCCCTTTTTCCGGCTGTGTTTGCAACAACCACTGAGGCATGCCCGCTCTCCTCCTTACACT
This sequence comes from Gnathonemus echidnorhynchus, assembly GCA_026776725.1. NCBI lineage: Eukaryota > Metazoa > Chordata > Actinopteri > Osteoglossiformes > Mormyridae > Gnathonemus > Gnathonemus echidnorhynchus. The sequence continues at coordinate 20,536,960 of JAODJU010000002.1, read as the reverse complement.
ACATCTGTTCATGACGTCCTACTGAAAATCAGCAAATGAACTTTTTTTTTTTTTTTTTTTTTACCCAGAGTGCCCTCCATCCTTCAGTTGTATGTGGTCAGAGACCCTTACATTTAATCCTGTGGCAAATTTTTTTCATTCTGGGAAAACTGCGCGATTAAGAAAAAATGTCTCCCCTGCACATGCCATGACTGCAACCCTGTCTCGCTCCAGAGGGCTTGTGGGAAAGATCAGTGGCCTCTCGCTGGTTGGCCCTTGATGTTGTAAAGGACTCCGCCCTGGTGGGTGGAGCATGTTTTATTTCCACTGTTTTTGATTGGTGTACTTGCTTAATTTAATAGACTTTGTTATTAATATATTTGACCTCTTTGTGTATCTGGGAAAAAATGATTTAAAGAGATGCTTTATATGGTTGGTTGGTGCTTTATTTGAAATGTACAACTCGTCCCTTATTCAGAGCTGTTTTGTCACCCCTTGCGTACAATATCTTCGACGAGCAAAAGTACAGTTTTATTGTACTGGTGCTAAGCTAGATTTTGTGTTGACAATCAATGAAGTTTTTTTTTTTTCTTTTTGTTGGACATTTTAGATGAAGTTTTGTTGGACGTATAGACAAATAACTTATATTTATAAGAGACCTAGAAATGTAAAAGACAGTTAACTCATCCTCTCTACCTGTGGCGTAGTTCTGATGGGTAGGATGGCGACTCAACTTGAAACTTGGGTTTTCGTGAAGATGCAGATGTTCTGGCTTGAATAAGCTGTGTTGTAATAGGAGATGAGCGTTAAATGATTTTTTAATGAAATCAACCAGAATAAAGCATGAATGGTTCTTCTGTGTACTTTGTGTGTCTAAAATGGGGGGGGCACCTCGCTGGACATCTCTGCCTGATCAGCCACCAGAAAACTACATCTAGGACTGATGTCCCCTTGGCAGTGGGGACGCCCAGTGTTGTGACTTCTTTTCTGCGTGGTCCTTCTCAGCCGCTGATACAGACTCACTCACTCTTTCATTAGATGGGCCTACTGGGCCGAACCCTAACCAGTATCGGGTAGATGAGTTGCATGTTCAGAGGAGCCTTTCTCTACACCACCCTGTTAGCTCTTACGAGGCTGTTCATTCTACTCTCTCTCATTAAGAAGGTGTTTTCAGCCTCGGACACAAACTGACCGCTGTGTCACATAAGCTGAGAGAGTCTCCAGTTTGTCTCGGCTGGTCTTCAGATAAGGGACCCTGTCCCAGAGTCTTACCGAGAGCTTTCTAAGAGTGAGGAAACGCTCATCCTCACAAGTACCCCAAAGTCCACTTTCAGCAGCTGATTTTAAGGTAGTAACAGAATCAGAACGTCTGAGACACTAACAAGAAATTAATCAAATCAATGTGCTTTATGACTACACTGAAAAAGCAACTGATATTGCAGATGACTTACATGAAGGCAAGGACAGGGTTAGCTCACGTGCTACTCTAGGCGATTGTTCATTGTTTAATGTTTTTGTGTAATGACCCAACATTATATATGATATTTTTATATAAAGATATTAAGAAATAATTACTACTAATAATAATAACAACAGTAATCATCATCATATGAAAGAGGTGCTTTGAAGTTCTGTGTCGGTACTGCAGAGGGCGCGAGTACTTCTAGAGGCGCGAGCCAGCCAGTTTCACTTCGTCTGGGACGTCGCGCGCCGCTCCGACTGAGACCAGCTGTTTGCCGGTCTGCGCCCTCCTAGGCAGACTGATACTGCATTAATGAGGGCTGAGATTATATTCCGGGTGTTGCATTACCTTATTTTGCGCCCTTGTGGGTTTGCGGGGAACGTATTTGTCCATGCTTTTCATTGGGATTTTATTTATTTGTAATAATAAATAAAATCTGTCCTCTCAGTTATCATAAGCATGTTACAGTATTGTAGTAAAATTTCCTTTTTAATGTAAAATCACTCAGCAACAGGATCCGTAACAAGGCAGTCTCTTCGCGGCATGAGCTGTTTGATGCTTTTGATGAAACGTCATACAGCTCTGTGGAGACCGCCGGTACCTCAGATGGTCGACACTGGACTCGTTTGCATCCTTTTCTTACGCCATCTAACTTAAAGTGCACGCCGCAGATCCTCTAGATGGAGCCAACAATTCAGATACTAAAACCTGCCGGGGGTTATGGACTGAGACGCTTTAGATCGCTGCGAAAAGTAAACGCATCTTGCCTGGAACTACACATGATGAAACCCAGGGCGCCCCCTCGCTCAGATCCGGTTCCATGTGCGCATCACGCCGGCCCCGCGTGCTGCCCCCATGTACTGCGCACTGTTTGTCAAATGTGCGTTTCCCAGTTTAGTGCGTTTGGGTAACCCAATTCAATCCTATCTTAAAAAAGGAGAGTGATGGGCATCTGCCTATTTATAGAAAGCTATTTTTAGACCGTTCTGTAGATAAACAAAAAGTCAAAACGTGTTTTTGTCGGTTTTATTTTACCTGTTGCATCAACTGCTTCGAGGTTACTTATTAATTGAGTTTATTTTTATGGACGCTGGAAACGCTGATAATTCAGAACTTCTTGCATTGGCCGGAATAGATGTCACCCCCCTAAATCAATACAGCACGAGCTTCTTGTTTACAAGCGTTTGGTGACAGGTTCAGGCTGTTAATCTGTACTGCTCCATAACATCGCCTACGGTTATGAAGTTATAGGGGCAATGCATTCATTTTACTGTCTGGTTAATATTGGTAAACAAGTCAGTTTCAAAGGTGGGCATGTACATTGTTCATGTCAGTTTGTAGGACAAATGTGCCTTTTGTTTTATTCTCTTGGTATATCAAAAGCACATAGGAAAAAGAGGTATATAGGCCTTTTTTGTTCTGCCGAATCAGTTCTTTCCCAGAATCCTCAGCCCGTGCAGGGAGGTGTGTATCAGATTCTCATTAGCACCATAATAGGTTATGTGTTTTCATAATTTGGCGTAAACAGGTGTCCACCATTCCTGGATATGGAGTTTTCCTGAATATGAAGTTACTCAAGGTTGACTCTTCTGGGGGGGGGGGTTGATATTGTTTGCTCATAAACAGCTGTCCAGCCCTCCACCCCTGTTGCACATGAGCTTCCAACGTGACTGTACCCCCTAGAACTACGTGACCAAGGTGGAGTTTCACCAGTAGTGGGAATGGGAGGACGTGGGGCACGCTAGACGGGGGGGCACACCAGATGGGGGGGCACGCTGCCAGTGACTGTCCTGGGAGGACCTTCACATTTTGATTCCTTTTTTTAGCTCCAGTGCAATGACAGAACAGCACTTCTGCACGGAACGGCGGCTCTCTCTGGTCTGCCCTGGCGGGTGCCCCCTTCCCAGTGCACGCTGACCAGGACTGAGATGCCTGCACTTTGCCTCTTACATACTCTTTTCCATTATCTTGTTCATGATAGACTCCAAGGTTGACTCTGTCAGGCACTTGCTTCTGTACACAGAAATGGCTGTTTTAACCTCATTACTTCAAATGCTTAATGTTCTGAGAGTCTCCAGCTTTCTCCCTAAAATGATGTGCTTTTTTTAAAAAAAAAATCCTTATTAGATGATTCTCAACTTGTTCATTTTGAGCCTTTCGACGCTTTAAACTTTGGTACTCATATAAGATCAGTGCTCAGAAAGTCTTGGTTGCAAAAGGTTGCAAAATATTACTGAAAATATTGCTGAAAAAATACTAATGGTTTCATAACAGAAGTCCATTGACAGACAGTGTTTAACATATCTGGACATACCTTCTCCAAAGACATTTTATTACGTTTCCTAATTTTTTTGACAGTGTCATTCAGTTGTAGTTTTTGGCTCCCAAAAGGATACTAAACACAAATGTTTGGTGTTTTATGTTACTGCAAAGGTGCTACTAATTAAAAAGCATCCAATCCGACTGCTTGCCAATGAACCTTTTAATTCTGAACAGCTCATTTAGAACTACAATTTGGATTTCAATTTATTAATACTAGAAATTGTTTTACTTAAAGCTACTCTTTTTTTTCTAATGTGATATATATTTTTGTAAACAAATGAATAACGTAGTGATTTTTGTTATAAAATCAATAAATTTGCAATATTTTTCTGAATTAAGCAAGCAGCCCAAGTTTAACTGATTTAATGCTGGTTTTGGCAGAGTGCTGTCACCTTTCGGACCCTGAGCAAGGCCTTAAAGCCCCGTTCGCTCCATGGACTGGCTGACTCTATTCTCTATGGTTAAAGGTGTGGGGACACAGTCCTTGTGTCTCAAAAACAGGTTCAAATGAAGCCCCATGATGAACGGAAATTTGATAGGAACAGTCAACTGACTTGCAGCCTTAATGGCTGTTGTTCCAGTCTGATAGGGAAGCTGCAGCACCGGTTCCACTGAGTCATGCGACGTTACTTTGCAATTTGATTTTATAGGAACATAGAATGGTGACTGGATTTCCAAGCCTTTTCCCGGACCTATATGCTGTTTTGTTTAAAAACACAAGGAAGTAGGAAGTAGACCAAGTTAATTCTCCTTCCTTAGACCGCTGTCTTCCAAGTCCACAGACTTTGCCCATTTGAGACAGGCTGTACGAACTGGCAGGACCACAGATCAGCCTGATGGGTTGTAAATTCCGCAGTATCACCACAGTACTGTCACACCTTAAAACGGTAACTCACGTTTTAACGTTGTTCCAGCTTCATATCTGCCTCTGCCTCTAGAAGAGCCCAGTAAAGTCCTGTTAATTCTTTACTATATTTCGGTCTGAGCCAGTTAAGCTAGACTCACGTTGATAGCAGTGTCCCGCTTACAAAAGCCCTTTTGCTTGTGACTGTCCATTTCTACTATTCAGGTCAGATAGTCAACGTGTTGCCATTATCTGCTTTATCTGTAATAAATAACCCATTACTGTGAATGAAAGAGCAGAAGAAACAGGGAACAAAGAAACAAAAGCCAAAGGTGATGCAGTGTGTGGCCCAGCAGGATTAGACTCCGTGCTTGTGATTGGACGGTTGCTGGTTTGAGCCTCACCAGAATAGTCACATCTCTGTTGGGCCTTTGAACGAGGCCTTTAAGGCCTCCTCAGAATACTCCAGGGGTGTCTGACCATGTTCTTGGGCTCCAAGCTTTATTCCCAACTGCGTGTAAATATACATTGATTGGTTATAACATTAAAAACACCTGTTTATTATTGCGCAGGCCCCCTCATGCTGCCAAAACCGCTCTGATTTGTCGAGGCGTGGACTCCACAAGACCTCTGAAGGTATCTTGTGGTATCTGGCATCAAGACATTAATAGTAGTCGTGAGCAAGTTGCGAGGTGGGCCCTCCATGGGTCTGATTTGCTTGGTCAGCACATCCCTCAGATGCTCGACCGGATTGAGATCTGGGGAATTTGGAGCCAACGTCAACACCTCAAACTCTTTTTCATGTGCCTCAAACCATTCCTGAACAAATTTTGCAGTGTGGCACACGAGGAGAGCATGCGATGCTGGCACGATGCACACGAGGGACTGGTTTTCAGTGAGAAGACGCCCTGGGGTTCATTACTCATAATTAAAGGTGAAAGAGGACACTGCCATCAGGGATTACTGTGGCCATGAAAGGGGGGTACTTGGTCTACAACAACGTTCAGGTAAGTGTTGTGTATTAGAGTAACATCCACATGAATCTTCCCATAGTGCCTCCTTCTTCCATTGCCCCATGGTGCAGATATCCCATTCCATACTAGAATTGATGCCAGAGTTGAGAATAAGTGAATCAATGTTGATTACACTTTTTGGAGTAAATCATCAGTCATGAGTAGAGTGTGGTTTGGAAATGAGAATGTATGACTCTGCTCTCCCCGAACGTCTGATGGCTTCTATACTCCTTTTATTTTGGCCGCAGGCTCTAGTAAGAGACACCGGTTGTTGAGAAAGATTTGGCAGCTAAGTGGGGAGAGAAGCCTGTTGAGCTCTAGATGCCCACACAAACTCTGCTTGCACACCCCCAAACGACTGATGTCCACTCCCCTTATCACTGGCCCCAGATTGCATTGTGTTATACTCAGGGGTTTGTTTGCAATCTTATACTGCTGACAAATGTCAAAATGCAGATGTACCATCTGCCCCCACAATTTACTCAGGCCTCAAGGGTTTATTTGATGAAGCTCCTCCCATTTATGAATAGCACACAGTTGTACGCTGGATAATGTGTATAGGAGAAACCACCAGAAAGTCCGGGTTTATAGTTCCCCAAGTTCACTGTCATTCTGAAGCGGCCACAGTTCCGGTGGTCAGGTGACAAATTATCCAGGCCGCATGTTTTAAGTCGGCTCTTTTGTGGATCTGTAGTATGACTCAGACAGAATTTCTCTTTTTTTTCCGTTGTTACATTATTGTTTCATAAATTACATGCCACTGAATGTGAAATCCGGTCTACGTTGATGCACACGTATCTTGCATAGATGCATTATTGGAATGTGCCGTTTAACTGTGTTTCACTGGGCTTTTGTGTTCAAAACCACCACTGCAAAAGAAATGGATCTATTATTATTATTATTATTATTATTATTACTCAGATGGTGACAGGCTTCCCCCCAAAGTTTGTCAGTTTTTTGCACTTTACCCACTTAAGCATTATTGATTTCTGCTTCTTATCACCACCTTAACTGTCCGCCTTAGTTGTTCATTCATCATTATCTGCTGACAAAGATGTGCATCTGATTATCTGACACCATTGTGGCACCATATAGTCCGGCTGCTGATCTTCGCCTTACTTCACAGTTGTTCAAGCCTGTTTCTTGCTTATTATGGCTTTTCCTTTACGAAGTGATGTTGCTGATCACCTGTCTGCTGCGACACATCAAGGCTTCGGGTTGGTGCATCACACTGTACAAATGGCTCCTGCTCACTGGGGATGTGACATCGGCCAGCAGAAGGGGAAGGTAAAACAGGAAGTGGCACCACATCTTAACCCACAGCTTCCACCTCACTTTATTGTTTTTAATGAAGAAAAGAAATGAAAGAAGTGATTCAAAGAGGGAATGTTTGGGAATGAGTAGCAGTCATGAATGTGGTACTGCGTGGGGGGCTGGATGGGGGTCACACAGTAGTGACCTCCCATATCCGGGCCAGCTGGGCACCGGATCTTAACTTCTGCTGCGCTGACGTGGTACTTATGATGCAATCAGTGTCTGAAAGAGGGACCACCCTGCCAGAAATTTAACAATGACATCACTTTGACAATCATTCCCATGCCAGCTTTTTCAAAGGTTATCTTGTGGCTTCGGGGTCCTTCTCTGTAGGGCTGCCTGTAGTAGTTAAAGCCAGTAAATATGGGCACTGTGACATGTAATAGTGGATAAACTCCAGGGGCCTGCAGAACAAGGACCTGTATCATGAAGTGGGTATAACAAAGTCAGACTTCAAACGTAAGTTCAAGCTTGACTACACTGTCAACCCAAGTTTCCGTCAACCCAAAATGCTGAACCAATATCTTGTTACAGCAGAGATCACCTCTGTTCTTAAATATTAACAAGATTTAGCACACATAGTGAAAGGGTTCCCAATGCAAAAATGATCAATGTACATCTCTGCCTGTGGATATCAAAGGCCTGTGATTAAAAACTGCCTGGTTTGCTTGCTGAATGATATTACTGCCAGAATACTGAATATTGCATATACAGCTAACTTTACCGCTGTTACATTCTAATGGAAAAGTCATTTCAAGAGTTGGAATGCCCTTGTTATTCAAGGTAATGTATCGATTTCTTATCTCTGATTGGTCCAGACACTGTTTGAGATTCAAAAGCCTGAAACATAACCTGGTCAGGAGCAGGTTTACCCTGTAGCGTGAGTTACCATGGTGAGAACCAGCATCGTGATATTGAAAAGGCAGTTACTGCTACTTAGCCTCAAAGTCATCCAGCTGAGCAAGGAATCCAGCTTCATGATACAGGCCACAGGATAACGAATGTGTGTATTCCATCCATCCATCCATTTTCCAAGCCGCTTATCCTACTGGGTCGCGGGGGGTCCAGAGCCTATCCTGGAAGCAACGGGCACGAGGCAGGGAACAACCCTGGACGGGGGGCCAGCCCATCGTAGTGTGTGTATTCATTTAATGATTTAATGTACCTATGAAAGAGTTGGTCAGTGGTCCAAATTATAGATACTGTCTTACTCAGTCACCTCATTCTGCAAATCCAGTCAAATGAGACTCAACCCAACTGTTTAATGTCCTCTTTCAGTTCTCTTCCAGTTTATATGAAAGAGGACTCTGCATGTTGGGTAATCTGTTTCAGAGGCTGTGACATGCCCAGAAACAAACAGCCACACACCATTTAAGGTACAAAAAAAGTGAACTGGACATTGTTTTTAAGGAACACAAAACGAAATATGACCAGTAGTAGTGAGATGTTGTAACAGAACCATCACAATGGAAAGGCCGACAAACGTCAGCAAAAATGTGTACATCAGCGGGGGGGGGGGCGGAGGGGGGTACAGAGCCTGGCGGGCTCAGGTGGAGTGGACCAGCTGCTTGGAAAATGAAGAACACTTTGTTCCCACAGCTGTGCCGAAATCAGTGTCCCGACAGCCAGAAATGGGGAATCATGGGTAAATGATGGTAAATGTGCAGAGCCAGCGGTTTTTAGCGTACACCTCAGAACACGAGTTCTGCTTACGAAGGACAAAACTTAAGGTGGGTCAGTCACTGTACAACATGTGAAATAAGCTTATAAAACAGCAGGATCTCCTTGTAATTACGACATTTAATTTCCTGTGTTATGCCAAAGAACGGCGCCTCTGGTGATTATACAGTAAGACCAGTAGACGATTTGAGGGAGGATGAGGGCAAATGCCATCAACAATGCTACCAAAACTTGTTACCAAAGCAATGCTACCATGTGGTGGGAACATCCTTGTGGTTAGCGCTAGATAAATCCACGGACCTGTTGTTTATTTTTCGTCTATGTTGTCCAATCCGCATTCATTTTAAAGCCACCTGCTCCTGCAAGATTTGTACTGGTGAGACCCAGCACAAGATGGCGCACATTAATGCAAGCAGCTGTGCTTAAATCCTGAATGTGCGAAGAGAAAAAGGCATCAAAAAGAAGGGGACAACCTGACCATCTTCAATACTTTAAAAAGAAACAAACAAGTGAGAAATTAACTTGGATTGGAAGCATTCAGTGCCTATTCAATATTAAATTAATTACACAAGCGTACATGTCATAGCTGACTTCATCAAAAATTAAGTAGCCTACATTTAGACTTATTTACACTCTAACATTAACCTGTTTTTGTTAATATATTATTTACGCCCTGGGTCACATACAATAACTTATAAAACAAATTAAAAACAAATGAAAACAATCATTAGCATATTTAAAAATATTTTGATTAATGTAAAATTTTAACAAGATACATTTTATCTAATGAAAACGAATCAATGAGCCAGTATTAACTTATTAACATATCCCATTATCTTAAACTTCATAAATAACTAGGCCTAATTATTTCTTACTCAAGATTGTAAAACTGCTTTTATATTGTTTTTAGTTACATGTACTAACAAGCATGTATTTCAAAGGTAAATAATGTTTAAAAACTGCAACAAGGGATAAAGACACAAAGTTCGTTTCCCTGTATCAGTTAAAGCCCTCAGCACGTGTCCTTTATCTCTCATAACAGGCAGTGTGACCTGCATCATAATAAAACCATTTGAACCATGTAAATTGCATAATGGTTTCATTCAAAAATACTAACTTTTGTGTGTTTCAATGTGTCCAAATTCGATTAAATTTTAACAATTTTTTTAGAGCAGTAATTAAATTGTGGAGTGAATGAAACTTTTAAAATTGTACTAGCCTGTGACAAATATTTATTGAAGAAAGATTGGTGAGGGATAGTGTCTCAGTCCATAGCTCCTCAGTCTGGCCTCTCTGACGTGATTTGTCGTGCACAAAACAACAAATCATGTAATTCATTGATTAGAATCTGGCAAATTTGAAAGAGTTTTAGGATATGGGTGGGATTATGGGACTAAATCAAATTGTTATAGGTTTTTTTTATTCCTCACGTAATTAGATATTTCACAGTTATGGTTAGGATGTCCTGCAACAGTGTCTTCTGAAAGGTATCCATTTTTGCATCCTTTGGAAGGTATCAATTTTTACATCCTTTGGAAGGTATCAATTTTTACATCCTTTGGAAGGTATCCATTTTTCTCATGTGTGTGTTGATTGGTGTACGGTCAGGGGCATGACTGGTGATTGGTGTACGGTTAGGGGCATGACTGGTGATTGGTGTACGGTCAGGGGCATGACTGGTGATTGGTGTACGGTCAGGGGCATGACTCCATTGGGCAATCCCTCCTGTTAAAGATTAACAAATCCCCAGCTGAGTAAGACCCATGATGTAAATGCTTATGACCAGGATCCCCTGGCATCGAATGCAGGTTCTCTTCAGACGTGTATTGTACAACTTGTATGAGCTGGGATACAATTTGGCTGCATGGCTGAGAGACATGGCGCTTCTCCTCAGGAAAGCCCGTCTCCTGCTTGTTACTTTACTGACTGGCAGTGTTTCCCAATCTGATCATTACGGACCCCCAGGCAGTCCACATTTTTGCTTCATCCCAGCTCTTGGCAGGGAGCAAATACGTGGACTGTGTGGCAGGGAACAAAAATGTGGTCTAGCTGGGGGTTTCCGTGGATGGGGTTGGGAAACACTGTTCTAGCCATTTGAATAGTTTCATTAAATACAGGCCAGCAGGAGCAGTCATAGTTAGTGACTTCGTAGCCCTTATATTTTCAAGCAGGAGGGCCTTGCTTTTGTACCCTTGAGAAAACCTCTTTTATTTACTGTGATTGTGCAGAAATACTCCACTGACTACTGCACTGAAATATCAGAAAATATGCCCATAACAAAAAACCTTAAACAATTTGTTTTTTCTTAAAACGACAGTTTGTTTGGGTAGAGTTTGCAGTCCTATGACCTGTACCTCCTGGGATAGGATCCCGGTCCTTGTAACCCTGAACAGGCTGAAAAATGGATGGATGGACAAAATATATATATGCTCAACATTATACTCTTTGCACCATCCCCCACTCCCACCACTGGAGTAGAAAGACCATACATCTGAAAAAGGAGCACCTGAAGGAAAACCAAGGACAGGAGACAGGAGTCCGTTTGGGTCTCTGAAAAAATACTGCAACACGCAGCAAAACTGCAGTGCACTGCACAACTGGGAGGCAGGAGACGCCCTGCTGTAAAATCAGCCTCTTGGTCGTTTGAGTCTAAAAAAGGATTTGAGCACAGACACAGAAAGGCCTTCTTTTCCAGACGAGGCTGTAACCCCCAGCTGTAACCTCTGTCTGTGAGCACATCATTCACTTCTGCAATCTTCCACGTCCCGCCAAAGCGTGATCACGGCTGCATGGTTCTCCCAGAGGACGCTAGACGGGATTAAGACACCAAAGGGTCAGAAAGTTGGAGGGGGGGGGGGGGGGGGGGGG
>JAODJU010000002.1:20506086-20525378 GCA_026776725.1 Gnathonemus echidnorhynchus | reverse complement strand
GGGGGAGGACAGCCAGTCAGATGAGCAGTGATGTGTACATTGCCAAGTCTGGGGGGGTGGCCCCCTCATGGACAGATGCCCCAAGCCCTCAGCTGCCCAATCCCCCAGCTGGTTTAACACCCAGTTACAGAATCCGCTCATGATCGAGATGACAAAATCACTTTTGTTACATCTGCGTGGCCCTTTGTGTCACTTTTCACAAGACCCTGAACGGAGACACATCAGCAGTTCGTGCGCTGAGTAATATTGACAAATAGCACCGGGAATCAGCATACAAGCGCCCCCGCCCCCCCTAAAAAGGAATTAGACATGAGCCTTCCAGGAAATGGTGAGTCACCAGGGAAATCGTTCAGCTCAAGGTCCTCCTTAGAAGGAAATAACTTCCTCCCTGCCTTTCAGAGTATTTCCTTAAGGTCATATGACACTTCATATTGATTTTATATTTGTTGGCACCTAAAATGTCACGTTGAGCAGTGGCACTAGGGTGGCACCCCCCCCCCCGAAATTGGAACACCCCTCCACCCCCCCAAGGTGCCAACCCATGTTTATTTGTTCTGAATGATATCTCACACATGTATTTGATACCCCTATAATATTATTCCTTCCCAGAATTGAATACCTATTCATGAATCCTCTTAGTAAAGATAGTGTGCTGACAGATAGCTCCCACAAGAGCTATCACGGGAAAACCCATAACAAGAAGGCCTTCACAGGTAAACTCCTAACAAGGAGGCTTTCACAGGTAAATGCCCAGCAAGGAGGCTTCCAGAGGTAAACTCTGAATAAGGAGGTTTTCACAGGCAAACCCCTAATAAGGAGGTTTTCACAGGCAAACCTCTAATATGGAGGCTTTCACAGGTAAACTCCCAACAAGGAGGCCTTCACAGGCAAACCACTAACAATGAGGCTTTCACAGACAAACCCCTAACAATGAGGCTTTCACAGAAAATCCCTAATATGGGGGCTTTCACAGGCAAACCCCAAACAAGGAGGTTTTCACAGGTAAACCCTCAACAAGGAGGCTTTCATAGGTAAACCCCGCTCATGGAAACTTATTCTGATTTACTTCATGTTAGCTATTATCTTTCTCTTTTTCTCTTCAGGTGTAAAAAGCATTCAAAACATTTTGCGCACTGTCTTGTGACCCAGATTACCAGCAATGTTTTCATTGTTTCCTTGGTATCCACAGATAGCCACATCCCTATACTCCATTCATTGTTTTGGTATTGCAGACTTTTAATATTGCTTTCTCAGATTTACCATGACGTTGGCTTTGCAAAATGACAGTGACTCACATCACTTCTTTGGAAAAAAGGCAAAAGAAACACGATAGATAACCTTAGATAACCAGAAGTTCATTAGGCTTTAATGTTGCCGAAATGGGGAACACAAAAAACAGCTGTTTTGAAATCTGAGTCGTCACTAAGGTAATGAAAACTGCAGAATATATCGCAAAAATAAAGTGAAAAACTGTTTGATTTGTTTTGAATTGAAGAGTACAAGAAACAAAGAGAATATATTTTACTACAATTTCTGAATGAACACATGAACGATGAAACATCATAATCAATATTATTGTGCAATTTATGGTGAAATATTGTGAAAATATGGTGTTTTTTATTTTGTACCTTTAGAAGATTCATGATTCAAATCGTTTATTGTCATATGTACAGTAGAAAAGTGCATTTCTCTATGCAACAAAATTCTTTCTTTGCTGTCCACACAAAATGCCAAGGAGAAAACACACAAAAAAACAAGAGAAAGGCAGCATTTGAGAGTGGAGCGAGCAAACACTTCTGCCACAGGGGGCGCCATCTTGCTTCTTTAGAAGAACGAGGTTGGTGACAGCCTTCACTTTATCTCTTTGGATGGCCTCTGCCATTTGACTGTTGCTCCATGCCCCGCCTCTGAAAAACCTGAAGCTGTCATTGGTTAAGAGACCTGCAAATCAAATCAACCCAAGGACCCAGCGAGACAGCTATAGCCTAGACTGGTGTTTCTCAATCCGGTCCACAGGGACCCACAGCAGTCCACGTTTTAGGTGCAAAAATAGGCTGCACAGGGGTGCCATGTGTGAGGTTAGCTGACCCCCGATACTCATGATGCTTTCATGGATTTCATTAATATGTTTATCACCACATTCAGTTAAGCCAGGCTTTGTTAAACCAGTGTATCTTTCTGCTACGTGTTTACTACATGCTCTGCTTGACGCAGCTCTCTTCATAAGCATTTCCAGACTTCGGATTTCACACTTGACAACAGGTGAAAACAAACTCTCTGGCTTCATGGTGCAAAGAAACATTTCAACTCCTCTGTTCCAAAACCTTGGTTGGCCCAGCAAGTAGCCCCATTAGCTCCTGGGTTGAGGGTTTGAATCTCACCTCCACACTCTGTATGGCGTTTGCATCTTCCCCTTGTGTTAGGTGGGTTTCCTATGGGTAGCCAAAATACATGCAGCTAGGCCAGGGATATTCAAATCACGGTCCTCAAGGTCTGAGCCCTGCTGATTTTCCAGCCTTCCTTTACCTGTGACCTGGGTATGAAGCTTCTATGGCCAATCAGAATCAGTAATTATTAAACCAACTCCCTGGGAGAACTGAAAACAAGGCCTGGATTTGGATTCGAGGTCCAGAGTTGAAGACCCCTGAACTAGGTTAACTGGTGTCTCTAAATTGTCCATCGATTATGATCGCATGTGTGTGTGTTTTAGCCCTGTGATAGACTGGCATCCCATCCTGCCAGTTCCTCCTTCAGCTTCGTGCTTTCTGGGATCCGCTTGTTAAGTCTGTAATGTAGATGTTTAACTGCTTCCAAGGCCAAACAATCCATAACAGTGGAACTGGTAATATTATTCACCATAACTTTTCCTCAGCCAACGTTGTTAAGGGTGAAAAGGGGGGCTACATTTTTTTAATTCAGGTTTTTAAAAAAGGGAGGGAAAAATGCAAAAGAGGGCCGAAAAAATTCCTTTAATTGAAAGAGAGTGATGAGTGTAGCTGTTCTCTCAAGTGGAATTATCGTTATATGATTGCGATGTGCGGTACATCATTTATGGTTCAATACGCACAATGAAGCAAATGAACTCATTTCTTAACAATGGAACCTAAATTCATAAGTTACTGTTTAGCATGGAAAACATTTTGCTAATTATGGCTGTGAGTTTCTTACAGCTAATCCTGTTTACAGCCAGTCATAATTAGCAGTTCGGAAACATTTTGGTTCCCCAATAAATTACACCAATACTGGAGAGTAACTCAAAAAACAAAGACTGTCCATCAGCTTTGTTATGCTGAACTCGAGTACGTTGCTGAAATCATCTGAGTGTGTGAATGACTAGAGTAAGTGCCTCGTCATTCAGAAATGTCGACAGACACATTGCCTTTGGTTTACAGCTTACACACAATACACACAGGCACAGAACACTGCGGCGTATTGGCTTGTAGTAAGGCAGGCTCCGGAAACAGTATTGTCACGTGATTCAAACGTCATGACTTAATAAGCCGATAGGATTGCAAACCCCCCCCCATCCCCATGTGACTGTGACCAAGTTAACCAGTTAGAAAATTGATGAACAGATAGATAAATTGCCTATAGTGTGTGAGTGTGTATGTGTGTGTGCCCGGCGATGACCTGGCATACTGATGGCATGTGTTCCAGCTCTGTGCTCTCTGCCTATGTATAGCTGTGTGACAGGTCTGTAGTTGGGCAGCCAGTGGTGATCAAATTCATACCAGAGCTGAGGTTCTCATAGGATTCTCTCCCACGATCAATCTGCTTGGTGACCAATAGAAGCACAAACCAGAAGAGACAGGCATGTTCTTCGCCAGTTCAAATTTTCCAGGCTAAGAAAGTCCCAACCAAACAATGGCGCAGATTCCTGGTCAGATATTGCATCTTCCAATGGCTTTCTCTCCCTGAGCTCCTGGCCAAACATCACTGTCTCTCCTCTTGTTCCTCCATGCGCACCAGCATTTTTCAGCCCTCTAATTGCTGTTCTGTTTTTGGAGGAGAAAGAAATTCACTCTGGAATCCTATTGGCTGCCCTCCCATCACTGTTGCTAAGGGGAATTGCGAATGAAGTATCTGAAGGGAGGAATAATGTCAGAGCACTTTACAGAGGATAGGAAAATATCACTGGATTGAAATATTAAAGCGACGTAACTCTCCAAATTTTCTAGGAGGTAACTAATTATACTTCCTATCAATAGAAATTATTAGGCAATTTTTATGGCAGAGAGTTGATATTTCTGACAACACTGCTTTAAGGTTTACGGTTGCATTGCATTGGACAGAGCATCTTGTACATTCGAGGAACAACTTGCACATTGTAATCACAATGATAAATTTAATGCAGTCAACAGAAGGAAATGTCCTGGTATACATTCTAGATCTGTACTTTGTTGCTATCACTCAAGAATTCCCTTACTGTACATCAGCGGTGGCCAATCTAATCCGCAAAGGGCCGGTGTGTATGCAGGCTTTTGAGGTAACCTTTAAGTCAGCTGTTCAAACCCAGGTGTGAGGACTCCTCAGCCAATCAGTCCTCTGATTAGTAATCTAATTAGGGAGCTGCAGCGAAAACCCGCATACACAGCGGCCTTTTGCGGATAAGATTGACCACCCCTGCCTTACATGAAGCAAACCTGCCTTCTGGCCCAGCATGTGTTTTTTACTCTGGAACAAACTACTCCACCATTAACCCGGGGGGCAAAAGTCATTAACCTGGGGGGGCAAAAGTCAATTTACATAAAAATCCCAGCATATCAGCAAGTGTGGGGATTTTGAACAGATCACTTTTTTAATAGATGATTGTAGCAACACTGTCAAGGAGCTGACTAGGCATAAGTGCAGCTGGGCTAAGGTTCCCATGAATGTCCAGGTAAAGGCGTAAGCAGTACTGGGCAGGATTATGCAGATCTTGAGTTCCATAAAAAATCTTTGGTACCAATGGAAAACAGAAAGGGGGGGGGGCTTCTTTTTTGCTTTGATTGTATGAAGCTAACCTTATAGAGTTATGTGTGTATGCGAGAGGGGAATTTTTAACTCCGTTTTGGAGACTTACAGTAGAACATCAATAAGGTCAAAGGGTAATTTCATGTTAAATTCCATTGTTTCATCCTTAAAGCAAAGGACTAGAGGCTTCTCTTTGAGAGGAAGGAGTTCATTTCCAGATGATGTTCTCTGGTGCAGTAGATGTTCGGCACAGTGTTTTCTCAACCTTCTCCTCCTAGCTTGTGTGTGACGCCAGCCTTTCATCAGAGTCTAATGGTGTGTTCCATTTGAACTAGGAAGTTGAAGTTTCCATTTTCTTAGTTAGAAATTTCAACTGAAACGCCTCCTGAAGTCAGAGTTCTGACTCAATCTTGGGGGAACCTTTTAGACCTCGACCTCAGAATTCTCAACCTCAGCTGCAGCCTTTATCAACAGAAGTGAAAGCTATGGTTATATACTGTTTATACTATGCATACTGTATGTACTACTGTTCTTTAGCACTTATGCCGACATCCCACCTCTCCCAGAAGTTCTGTGAATCTCTCACAAATTGACAGCAGCTCTTTGGCAGCTGCAAATGATGTGCGATGTTACGGAAATCTGTCATTCCACTATTCAGCAGTGATAAAATTAGCTAGCAAGAACTTTTACCCCTGCAACCTTGCCCCAAATTTTACCACGACTCTCTAGCCCGAGTCAGCAAATTTCACCCCACCCCAACCCCATTGGCAATAATATATATATATTACACACACACACACTCTTCTAGGTGCCCCTCATCTGCCTCCCTGAAATCAATATTCCTAAGGTGGGACATTTGCTTATGTTTTATTTGTGTCTCATTAAATGGGTCATATATGCAGTTCTGTCCAAACTGTGACCATGTTGCTATGGTGTTCGCATGTGCACAATATCATGTAATACGTTATCAACTGGTATTTTTGAACAATGATCCTGGCTAGACCTGGTACTGCTAATGGCTAACCTGGCTAGTCGCACTGGAATGCAGTTAACTTGGGCATGATGTCACTCCCAGCTCCAACTTCCAAGGTAAATGGAATGCAGCACAAGTCAAACCATATTCAATCACAGCCAGGCAGGAACCAGACGAACGATTTAGTCCCTTGACCATCTTACACTGTGTCCATCTGAATGCTGACTCTTTGTTTGCTTGATTACAGTTCAGAAGCTGAATTTTTGTGTTGCAAAGTATTATAAAAACCAGTAACGTAGCAAAATGCTAGACATTATATTTATGATTTTACCCTCATTTATGGGGATATAACCAGCCAACCACAGGGCAAATACACATACAATCAGCTGCAGTGGTGACAGGCCAAGGCACTGACCGTGGATTGGTTACATTTGGTATAAATAGGACAACTGAAGACCCACAGAGCACATATACTGTATCGCTGAGGTTTGTTTATTTAATATTAAACAAAATTGAAACTTGAAATTGACATTTCTTAAAATAAAAAAAAGGAACACACAATAAATAAGTTAGAACACTTGATTTAAAGTCGTACACCACCACCAACCCAGGTCATTCCCAAACACACATGTAGCAACCCTATAAGCCAAGTTCACCAACTAAGTCTGAGGTACAACTGGTTTTATATGCTCAGAACTAGATACAAAAATGTGTTGAGTGTAAATACCAGGGACATCAATCCCAAATGGTTAAAATACATTCTTAAAAGCATGTCGCATTATTTAAAGAATCCATTATGTGGAGATACACATAGAACCTTGGCCAACATCAGAAAAAGGCCACTAATCTACACCGATCGAGTGTTATAGGAGGAAGTACTCTAGAAAGGAGATTGTGGGAGATGGAAGCTGGTGACAAGCCTTCAGTTCATGGTCCTTCTTAAACACGAGGCAGGATACAGTTCAATGAATGTCCCTCAAGACACAAGTCCTTCCCAGGCAAACCTTGCAGGTTCACAGTCCAGATGGAGCAGTGTCTCATAGTAAACATCGGCAAGTCCTTATCTGATATAGTTGCCGCCACCAATCTCCCTCTTGTACCGGTTGGTGAGGTGGTCTGCCTGCACTGTGAGCTTGGACAGGACGCCGAAAAGCCCCCGCAGGTGAAAGTGGAACTGGCCCTCCAGGTCTGCCCCATCATCCACAAAGCTGCCCCCGCAAACCTCCTCCTGTTGCCGTTTAGCAGTCCTGTCCACAAAACCTCCAGCACAAAGTTCCCTCCTCAGAAGACCCCATTCCATGTCATTCCGGATCGACTTCACTAGCAGGTAGCGTTCATACATGTCCCTCTGCTTGCTGGGAAACACGGTTTCTTCGTTATTGTTGGATGAGGGCTGGGTCAGCGGCTCATCCACAGGCACATCCCGCAGCACGCTGGGCACCATGATCGTCTCGTCCATGTTGTTGGCGGCGGCGATGAAGCGATTCATCACGTTCATCAGGGAATGCTTATTGCAAGACAGCTCGCCATACATCTGCATCATGGTGAAGCACCCCAAGTCTAGCTGCCAGAAGGGTGATTGTTGATACGACTGAGGACAGCAGGTGATAAGTCACCAAGCAAGGAATGGTGAGGAATACGAACCTGCAAGGAGCAGAAGAGCTCAAGTCAGAGCAGCCGCTTAACAGAAATCGGGGATCTACAGATTAACACCCACGTGCTGAAACTAGAACAAGACATTCGCGATACGTCCTCTAATCTGACAGACTGAGCCACAACACAAGCAACTGCCAGATACTAACCCGCGGATCATTTTAATCAGTATCCCCCCCCCCCCGTTAATTTTTTTTTACGAAAATGCAGGTGCCGTGCGATGTTAATGCATGAACGTGTTAATCTGCGGACATTTAAAACCACTAACAAACACCACAAAACCACCCTTTCAGTGTGGGGGGATTTCACGTCTCAGAAAATACTTGCAGCGATACAAGCTCAGACTTAACATTTTAAAATGAATGTCTAATTAAATTAACGTGTTGTAACCGACAAAAGAAAAAAATACAAACCTGATGAATTCACAGGGTGAGCAACACCGTCGTCAATAAATAAATGAAATCCACCCCCAAAACACCACACCGTGTACTAGTCTACCTCAGGTTACACACACCGCACTAACCGCTGACTTTCATGTAATTCACCAGCTCACACTTCATCTTATATATATACACCAGGAGCGTCAACTCGAGGGAAAAAGGGGATGCTCCGCCTAATCCGAAACGGACCAATTACATGAGAGGACGGGGTCGCTCTTTCGCTGCAATGGCACAAACGGCATCCAATGAAAAAATGCCACTGTTGATTGCTGTCGAATGGCGTGGAAGCTCTGCGGGTTTGCCAACAATGGTCCCGCCTACCCATTGCATTTCGCTTCGGCTTTCGGTGCTCGAAATAGTTTCAGCAACTATTACTGGTTTCTAGGCGTAGAGATTATCCAGTGAGTTCCGAGCAACGGTTACTCTCGGTCAAAATAAATGCCTTTCAAAAATCAGCCAAATTTCCATGTAGCTTAATTCAATTCAAAGCGTTGTACCGTTGTTGTATCCGACTCTTTATTATAAATGAAGTTTCATGTATCTTACTTGTAGGTAAAATGCATGAGGCTTATAGCCATGTAAACATTTTTCCAGATGTTCAACATTTCAAAAGAGCTACATTGGTAAGTTCCTTGATTGGAACACAGGCATAATTATGATCTGACTGGTGACACGTACGTCGTCACCGACACGGGATGCCCGACTGGCACGCCGCTTGTTACAGGGTACAGCGACAGTATTTGGCAGCACTGACATTTTATCAGGCTGTGAATGACCGGCCATCAGCTCCCCCTGGCGAAAGTGCCAAGTATTCATCGAGGCTAATATGGCACCGTGCAGGAAACACAAGAATTCAGGGTTTGCGTTATGATCACTTTTAAATTTATTTAAAGCATTTTACAAGATGAAATAATCATTCGGAAAGTTAACAGGTAGATTTTAATACTGATGTAATTTCTTTATACAAATACAGGTAGATTAAAAAAACTCAAACAATGAATTAGGTATGTCTTAAGGCTAGTTACTTAAATCACTGTAAATACTTTACCTACATCAAGTACCTTATGATAAGTCAGAGTTTACTGGAGCATGACTTTCCGGTTTGCTTGAGAAAAAACTACCGTCTTATAGAATCAAATACGCTTCATTCAGGTTCACCTTCCACCACAAGGCGGCGATCATCGGGATCATTTCTACTCTCTCCATTCATGAAGAATTACTTGAATGAATATGCACGTTGGCCTCTATTTTGAGTCACAGTGACCGGTCTTCGGAGGTTTCACTGTTTTGTTGAGGAATCATTAAATTGCAGGTGTTGTCCCATCGATTTGCTTTACAATGTGAATTTATTTGCAGCCAATAAGACACATGGAAATAGCAACACAGAGAAATGCAAAATTTTAATGAAGACCATAATTCCATTAAAGTAATTTACTGATAAAGTTATTACTTTCTAATGCCGAGATGCAATGACCATAAATCCAAAGTCCAGCAGAGAGCAAAAATACCATAACAAAAAGGACAGGATATGTATCAGGCAGAAAGAAAACAGCGACTCCACTGACAATACATTTTCATGATGCAGATTTCAAACCATATATCACATCTTATCTGAAAATAAGTTACAGGCATAAGTCACAACTTAATCCCGTCAAGGAACATTAGAAGCTTGAAACACTGTGAGACAGTTCACAAAAACACTTGATCCCTTAAGTAATTCTCATTTTATCTTCCCTTCAGAAGCTACAGTGAATCGAAAGACTTAAAAAGCAGTAAGAGACATTTCTAAAACGAAAAGGGCTAACAAACATACACACAAAAATACAAGGTTAAAAACTACAAGAGTTGAGAGTTCCCTTTAAGGCAGCATCCATTTGTGTCCTGCAAGACAAATCAGGGGAAGCCCCAAAATAAATATCAGGAAAAACAACCATGGACTGAAACGTAACCCCCTCCACCACCACCACCACCACCACACCCACACAGTCATTACTGATTTTAATGAATAAT
Organism: Gnathonemus echidnorhynchus; assembly: GCA_026776725.1. Taxonomy (NCBI): domain Eukaryota; kingdom Metazoa; phylum Chordata; class Actinopteri; order Osteoglossiformes; family Mormyridae; genus Gnathonemus; species Gnathonemus echidnorhynchus. Next base: position 20,515,349 of record JAODJU010000002.1, on the reverse strand, counting down.
CAATACCAAAGTAATTATCACCTTCAGAGCTTCTGAAGGTAATTAAGCTTTCTTAAGGTCCTTTATCACGCTTAACAGCACAAACCACACCCTGGTCTGAGAAAAACGACGTTAGAAAGTTAAGGTGTTGACCAAATGCAATTCCTCCCTAAAAATCAGCAGGGCGTTTCTGCAGAATAAGACTGGTCAGGCAGATACCTGAACATGAGCCTGTACTTAAAACCCTGACTGCACTAAGACAGAAGGCACAGATGTCCCCAGGGAGGGATGAGATCAGGGGCGACAGAACATTTACTATATCTGAGCCTGGCTCTTTTTATTTGTCCCAACGACCATTTCAGTCACATGTGTTGACACTAAAACTGCATTGTCTGGCTCCTCCCCACTGTAAAAGCTGCCCCCCCCCCCCCTCACAACCCCTCACAAGGCCCCGTCTGCTGTCTCACTCAGAATGAGTCCAGCATCTACTACAAAGCAAGGGGGCCCTTGCAGAAGCAGAGTGACGGACCTCACGTGAGACAGCGGCTCCCGTACTGAGGCTAGACCATCTCATACTGGTTGTTGGTGATGTACCGGGACAAACAGCAGGCCAGGAAAATCCCAATGAGCTGAGGAGAAGGTGCATAGCATTAAAAAAATTCCGGAAGCGTCCAGCTAGTGACACGTGTGACGCTCAGCAGAAGCCAGATAAATGGGAAACATACTGCAAGCAGATACAGACCTGGAAGAACGCTATTCCGAAGGATATGCCCGCAATGATTCCCAGGTTGGACTCCATCACACCTGTCACCAGCACGAAGCATCCCTGGAGACAGGCAGGACGCGCACATTCAGCCATTTAAACACCAGGCACGCAGGCGTTCTTGCTGCCCGATCCCCATGGGGCTCACCATGACGTAGACCTCGTCGGCGGCCTTCTCCAGATCTTTGCGGACATCCGGAGTGCAGTTGGTGGTGTCCTTGCAGCAGCTGGCGGGGATGCCGTCCTCTTTGAAATAGCTGGTGTTCGCCCAGTCCGTGTAGTTTCTTACGCCACAGCATTTCAGCTGTGCAGGTAACAAACACAAACGACATTCCGCCATTCTGTCCTATACAGAGCAGTGTGGTCGTGTTAAACACAAATCTCTACGCAATAATTAGCCGGTGGACCTGGGTAGGCTCCAGTCTAAGGAGACAGTTGGGGAAATTTCCACACACGCTATCATTATTATTATTATTAGAAGCAGCAGCAGTCGAAATGCATGTTTACACACAGAACAGAGAGGGTGACGCTCTGTGAGGCTCTCCCCCCACCAAGCACGGAGCTGCCCCAGCAGGACCAACAGCTGCAGCTCGGATGACACCATTATTAACCCTTTGGTCACCAATGAGGTTCTGTTACCCCGGGAGATTTATTTCCTTGACACATTTCCCTAAATTATCATGTGATTCATGTAACCGTTTTAGATAAGTATGAAAAATACACTTAATCCTTAATTACAGCTTATATTTAAGATTATAGCCAAAATGAATCACTCCAGGCAAAATGATGGAATGTGTTTTTAAGCAAGTAACAGTTGCCAGAATATTCTGGGCTCTTTTCTTTAATCTACAAACAAAGCATAATTAAATATTTATTTCAGGATGTGTACATGTTACTTATGAATGAAGCCCTGAAACATACAGTGAAGAAAAACTGCCTTTTCAATTGCTTCACTATACATTTGATTATTGTATTACTATCATGTCTAATACTGTGATGTGAGCAACTACTGCTGGAGATTACAATCCTCTATCTATAAATACAGATTCTGGAATCCTCCTGTGATTCCATCTCCATCATCATCATGAGAATATCCGGCATGTCTGACATGCGAGGGCATTCTGGCTGCAAAAGCACAGGACCGGAAAGGCACTCACACTCCTCTGGATGGTGTCCACCGCTTGGCTTGTGTGGTCCTTACCGTCGTAGTTCTTAACAGCTTCGTCATACTTGCTGCTAAATTTGGCTTTTATCTGAAAAGCAGCAGAGGATGAACTGAAAGACTGCCGTTCCCCCCCCCCCCCCGGCCGTCCCACAATGCACCGCTTACAGTATTTTAAGGGATGCTAAGACGGTCGGACACTCTGGACTCTGCTTTATCTGCTGTTCGGTTTGTGGGAAGTTTCCTGCAAAACCCGGGAGAAGAGGCTCAGCGGGAAGGAAATCCATACCTCGTGTCTGAAGAGGAAGCCGGAGATTCCTGCCACGAGTTCGGCCAAAAACACCAGCGTCAAAAACATGGCGTACTGGGGGGGGGGGGGGGGGACACAAGAGAACCATCAGACGCGTTCATTTATCACAGACCCCTTTGGTAGCATACCCCCCCCTCCCCCCATACTCACCAGCTTCAGCATCCAGGTGCTTCCACGGCAAGTGGCGAAGCAGCCGAACAGGCCAAAGATGACGATGACGGCCCCAGTTCCAATGAGGACATAAGGGGCGTTCGTGCCCTCATCCGTCGCCAGGGAGATGTATGCCTCTAGACTCACCTTTCCCCAAACACCTACCGCCAGCAGAATGACTCCTGTGAACTAAAAGGGGAATATCAGATGGAGGGAACCCCAATTTTTAACACCTAGCCTCACTGCCACGCACACGCATATCATGTGTTCAAGAGGTGGCAGTTACATGCTTCAACAATGTGTTTTTCCAGTGAACAAACCCTCAGATTAAGTGCCTTGTGAAACGCCACTGGGAAGCACCTAGGAGAGGCAGTCACAGACCATCTCTAATGCATAGCATGGACCCCGGCCCCTTTCAAAACTCCATTAGAGGCAACCGGTAAAATAATTTTAACAGGCATGGCCTGTTGATTCTGCCCCTGGGGTCATTAAAAGGTATGAATCAGTAGTCCATCTGGCAGGAGATGCCAAGCCATCTACCTTACAGCAATAAATTGCAGGGTTGCAGCGGATAGACATGGACTTTGTTCATATAAGTGCTTTAATGAGCAAAAGTCCAAGTTATATTATGACGATAATTTAAAAAAAAAAAAAACAAAAAAAAAAAAACGATCCCCACACACTGAAAACTTTATTTGTATGATTTATTTATATTATTAAAAATCAAGGTACTGTCTTTGAAAATTACAGCAGGCCTACAGCAATCGTATTCACGCCCCCGGGAAATTGCATCTGTTGTGTTGGCAATGTCCTTTGAGCTAAAATTACGAGAACCAGCGACACCTGTTAATTCATCAGTCTGAATATTAAATTAAAAACAGCCGTCGTACACGCGATGCATAAATTACTTATCACTCTATTGTTTAAAATTATCATGAAGAGTAAGAGTTTTTTTCCAGATCACTTCCCTTCCCTAAACAATGGAATAGCGTACGGTCGGGCTGCGCAGTGAATAAAAAATACAAATGTTTTATATCGGAGTGCAGATACCGGCATGAAAATAAACACATTGACGAAGAAATACAAAGTATGGAAACCAGAAGAAAAAAAACAACAGAACAAACAACAGATGTCCAGAAAACAACCCCACCCCCCCTTTAGCTAAACTGGCCACACAAGACCCGTGTTTATGCGAGTTTGAAAACAGTCGCGGAAATACTTTGTACCGCTTTACCAAACGCATATTTAACTTATTTGGATTTAAGAAAGCCCATACAGCGAATCACCAAGCTAGATTTTCATGCTTCAAAAAAGTAAAACTTGTTTATAGTAAGGATTTCAGTAACGTGCTGCCAGCACCGCCTGCCCATTGTCCTCTCCGTATCCTGCGCTTAGGCGCAACTCACCCAGAATATCAGGCTGTAAGAAATAAGGAAGGTCTTCAGGCATGTTATCACGGGCTTGGTCTGCAGCCGCCTAGAGGGAGAAGACATTTTGTCCCGGTTTTGCCACCGTTTCCTTTAAATCGCTGTATCGGTTTAAAGTGCGTCGCTCTTGAAACACTTCCAAACTTTTTCCTGCCAGCGTCTTTTGCAGAAAAAAAAAACTTTCACTGGGCGATGAGAAGGGAAATGTCGTCACTGATTAGGAGCCACTTTCCGGTGGGGGGATAAAGCATGCTCCCTCCGATCGGGGAACAGATCCTTTTTGATTCCCTAACTTAACTCTGGTACAGAACAAACCCCGGGGGAGGCTGTTGCTATAGAAATAGCCTGTCAGTTTGTGATGTGGCCGTCGTCGCGTATGATTGATGACGCCTTTCACGCCTCCGGGGCACGAATGTTTTGCAAATTGACGGGTGGGACTACATCCAAGCTTTTAGTTTACAAACCCCTGGGATCATATTTAACAGTTTGACGACATTCATTCTAACTTGAGACTTCCTCTGAATGTTAATTTGTTATATAAAGTTGTTTAATATGCACATTAATATGCACAAAATTGAGGTAGACACACATGGTTCTGGAGGATTTTAAAAACCCGAATGGTCCCACATATAGAGTTGGACACTATCACTCTTAGAGTCCAGAATTGAAATACCTAGTGTCAGGATTGACACTGCTGAAATGTAGAATTCCACAGGGATCAGTTTTACAGTCAGTATTATAACATAGATGCGTGGCATGATTTTAATAATAAAGAAGAGACAGCTCTTTACAAGAAGGAACAGAAGTTCTGTGTTTATTCACAATGTGCTGGCAGAAAAACACACAAACTACACGGTAAACATTATGAGGGTACAACACTTATTATTTACAACATTAAATATATGACTGCACACATTAAACAACACATTTATATATGCTATCGGCACCACACAAGCCATGCTGACAGTTATAATAATCAGTCACTCGAAACCAGCCCTGGGGTGTTACACTGCCCCCACCTGACGAATCAGCCGTTCCCAGCGGCCTCCAAGTTAATCACGATATCCCGCAAATGCTGCGGGGACCAGCGCTGCCCCCACAGCCTGCATGTCACAGTCCCCAGAGACCCCAGCATACCTCTATCCTCTGCCACATCCTCACCCTTAGCCGCTTTGGTGCTGCGGAGCGAGCTTGTGGACATTCCTCAGATGCTCCTGGAGGCTCCACAGGAACTTCATACCTGGCTCCCTCGGTTCCTCAGGCTCAGGGGCTTCGATGACAGCCAGGAGTTCATGGCAGGTCATGCAATAGTTACACTATAGTTACAATAGTTACACTTCGGGTGGCTCAGAATCTGACTGAGGAATCCACCACCACAACCCTTTCAGGGTCCGCCAGCACGCTGTCACCACTCACCATGTGACCTAGGAACTCTCTCTGTTGCCAGAGCAAGGAGTAATTCTGGGGTCGAGGTGCAGACCAGCTCTGCGAATGTCAGCGAAAACGGTGCTCAAATTGTTAAGCACTCCATCAAAGTCAGCAGTGTGGATGAACAGATTGTCCAGGTAGATGGCAAATTGGCTGCGGGGGACATGAGCCAGCATTCGCTCCATCAATCTCCAAAGGTAGCAGAGCCTGAACGGCATAGACCTGAAGTGCCATAGACCTTGACTAATGTTGAATGCAGTCTTGGGTCGGGCTCCTGGGGCCAATTCAACCTGCTAATAGTCACTTCAGAGGTCTAAGGAGCTAAACCACATCGATCTGGTGATATAATCTAGATTGTTTTCGATCTGGGAAAGTAGGTAAGAGTCCTTCCAGATCACAGCATTCAGACACTGAAAATCAACAAAAAAGACAGCATGACCCATCCTTTTTTTCATCAGGACCACTGGCACAGCCCTTAGATTGATGGTTTGATGACACCCACTGCTGCCATTCCCTGGATTTTATGCTCGGCTACCTGACACTTGACAAATGCCAGCCAGTGACGTTGCAGATGGATTGGTTGGGCATTTCCACTGTTGTTCCAGTGTTGGACGAGTGCAGCTGGTTTGCACTCATCATGAGCCGTGAAGATGTCCACATATCTGTCTAGCAGGATCCTTAACTGGCGCCGCTGCTCCGCTGACAGGTCCATGGTGCTCTGTTGTCATAATTCGTAAACTGTCTGCACTGTATCCAGAGAAGGTTCTGGTGTCATGCTGTCACACTTTTTTTGAGCTGGAGAATTTGGTTGTATGTTAGGGGGGTACCAGAGCAGTGGGAGGCAAGATGGCAACTGCCATGTCTGTTAGGTTTGCTGCCAGCTGCCGTCTTGCCGAGGGGTCACCACATGGATGCGGAGATGATGCGCGCCCCCAGCTAACAGAGCAGGTCCAGTCCTACAATGCAGGGGTCACAGGTATGTGCAAGCCACACTTCCTGCTCTGTAGTCCGTTCCACCAGTGTGATACAGACCCACCTCTTCCCCCTCATCGATGTGCACATGCTGGTGATGGACACGAGTCAGACCTGGGTTGCCTCTCACCCTGGCGGGGCCGGGTGAGAGGTTGGCCAGGTGAATGAAGGTGATGGTTGACCCTGTGTCCACTAATGCCCAGCAGTGACTGAAGATGGTGCCGAGGAGGACAGTTGCTATGTTGCAAACTCGTACACTCTGCAGGCTGCAGCACTATTATGTTCTTGTTCATGTTTTTGTTGTTTACCTCACTTACAGTAACTGTTTTATGTAAGTTTACATATAATCACCAAACTTTGCTGGACATCAGATCAAGGAACACTCACCACAAATCAGACTTTGAGTTCTTCAACGAGGACCCTTTGCTTGGTGACCCTCCGCTAGGCAACACCGTAACATTTCCATTCACTGGTGCTGTCCGTCCACCGAAGGAGAAGCGGAGAAGGAGAAACGGCAAACAAGCTGGCATTCTGGTGAGACTAAGATGCGTATAATCCCAGGTCCCTCTCGAGCATACTTCTGGCTAAAGTTCAGTTCCTGGAGAACAAGCTTTGCAAGCTCCAGGCATGGATCTCATTCCAGTGAGAGACACAGGACTGCCCCATTAACTGCCTCACAGAAACCTGGCCGTCGGAGGAGGTACCAGTCCCTGCCATCAAGCCACCAGTGTTTTTCGTGCACTGGGAGGATAGGACGTGAGACCTCGTGGGGAAATGCAGGTGCAATATGCTTTATGATCAACATGTGTACACATTATTAAGACCTTCTGCTAACCCTACCTGGAGAACCTGATGATCATGTGTCAGCCTTTCTGGCTACTGAGGGAATTCTCAGTAGTTACCTGTACAGCTGTCTACAGCCGTGGCCAAAAGTTTTGAGAATGACACAAATATTAATTTTCACAAAGTCTGCTGCCTCAGTTTTTATGATGGCAATGCTATGAAAATGAACTTCATTCTTCCAAAAAACTCATTTCCACTGCATTTCAGCCCTGCCACAAAAGGACCTGCTGGCATCATTTCAGTGATTCTCTCGTTAACACAGGTGAGAGTGTTGATGAGGACAAGGCTGGAGATCACTCTGTCATGCTGATTGAGTTAGAATAGCAAACTGGATGCTTTAAAAGGAGGATGGTGCTTGAAATCATTGTTCTTCCTCTGTTAACCATGGTTACCTGCAAGGAAACATGTGCAGTCATCACTGCTTTGCACAAAAACAATATTGCTGCTAGTAAGACTGTACCTAAATCAACCATTTATCGGATCATGAAGAACTCCAAGGAGAGAGGTTCAGCTGTTGTGAAGAAGGCTTCAGGGCGCCCAAGAAAGTCCAGCAAGCGCCAGGACCATCTCCTAAAGTTGATTCAGCTGCAGTATTGGGGCACCACCAGTGCAGAGCTTGCTCAGGAATGGCAGCAGGCAGGTGTGAGTGTATCTGCACGCACAGTGAGCCAAAGACTTTTGGAGGATGGCCTGGTGTCAAAAAGGGCAGCAAAGTAGTCACTTCTCTCCAAGAAAAACATCAGGGACATACTGATATTCTACTAAAGGTACAGGGATTGGACTGCTGAGGATTGGGGTAAAGTCATTTTCTCTGATGAATCCCCTTTCCAATTGTTTGTGGCATCTGGAAAAAAGATTGTCTGGAGAAGAAAAGGTGAGCTATCATCAGTCCTGTGTCATGCCAACAGTAAAGCATCCTGAGACCATTCATGTGTGAGGTTGCTTCTCAGCCAAGGGAGTGGAATCACTCACAATTTTGCCTAAGAACACAGCCATGAATAAAGAATGATAACAAAACATCCTCCGAGAGCAACTTCTCCCAAGCATCCAAGAACAGTTTGGTGATGAACGATGTCTTTTCCAGTATGATGAAGCAGCGAACCATAAGGAAAAAGTGATAATTAAGTGGCTCGGGGAATAAAGCTTCGTCCTGCATGGTACTAGGGAAAGGTGTGTAACCCCTACGTGTGTAGAGGCAGAGATCTATCACAAATGCTTCCAGGATCTCACAGTCCAGCCTTTGCCGACTCACCAGCTTCTCCCTCATGGGTTCTTCTGATAGCTTCCTATATTCTAATGTAACACAAACATACCTTTCAATCAAGCCTAATGATACTCATAACCTCCTTGTGAAATTTCTTCCCTTAAGTAAAAAAAAAAAAAAAAAAAAAAAAAAAACTGTTATTCAGAGGAAATATTGTTGGTGGAAAAACAATATTTTGGACTTGGAAATTTAGGAAATTTCTGGGGACAACTGTAAGTTTTTGGATCTTTTTAAATCTTTAACTGCTTTTTCTTTCTTTTACCTTTTTTCCCGGCTCACATTATATGAAAGTACACAGGAAAATCTTTGTATGGCGAGCGTATGTTAAGAACATTACATAAAATGAATTGAACAGGATTGTTACTAACACATATTGCATATGGAAACAAATCTACTTAAGAGGTATCCTTACAGTTGCACTGAAACATTGTAAACATGAATCGTGCTGAACGAGTAAGAGAAAATTCACAATATCGATGTATATCGTACAGAAGCAGGAATAACAATCTCAGTTCATCTAAGATATAGTCCTTGATTGTAGTTTCACAGAAGTGCTGTGCACTCAGTATGCACTGCAATAATTAAAATAATTTCTATTTCTGTTGCATTGAATGTGTAGTTAATATTTACAATCTAAACAGCCATTATCCGAATCACAGCCAAAAGATAGCCACGCCCACAAATTTTTTTCGTCTAATTCCCCTTGGTCTCTTTTTCCGTTTAGTGCTAAATTTCAGTTCAAATATTTAAGGATGCATCGTGTGATAAACATATTTTGACGATTCCTTGTCAGCCAGCGCAGAGCCAGTCAAAGCCAGTGTGACACCCTAGGGCAGCTTCATCAAAATGTGTTGTGATTAATTGCGATAAAATAATAATCGGTTGACAGCCCGTTCTTTTTTTTTGCAACAATGTGCACATATCTGTACTTCCACAAGAACTAATATGACAGGAAATCCAGGATC
>JAODJU010000002.1:20482309-20493948 GCA_026776725.1 Gnathonemus echidnorhynchus | reverse complement strand
ACGTTTCAAACTACATTTTCAGACAACTTCACATTATATGTGATCGTAGAGCTAAATCATTCCTTATTAGGTATTAAGTATTAGATAGATAGATAGTTAGTTAGTACTTTATTAATCCCTCAGGAAGGTCCCTCCGGGAAATTTTGTTCCAGCAGCAGTACACCGACACCTCACACACACATTACACACATTACGACAAATTACACTTACAGTCATTACAAGAGTTAAAAGGGGGGGGGGGAGATATAATATAAAATATATATTATATAAAATATAGAAACAGTATATACATATTTGGTATGTATTGCTATAGCGAGGAGTTGTACAGTTTAATGGCATGTGGGACGAAGGAGTTTTTAAGTCTATTGGTAATAGGTAATAGGTAAATCAAATAATAATTGGTAATAGGTAAATTTAAGTCAATAGGTAAATAGGGTAAATTAGAGCAGAGACTGTGAGCCAGGCCTTCTTGTCCAACATCAGTGTCTGACCTCACAAATGATCTGGAGGAATTCTCAAAATATCTCATAAACACACTCCTAAACCTTGTGGACAGCCTTCCCAGAAGAGTTGAAGCTGTTATAGCTGCAAAGGGTGGGCCAACTCCATATTAAAGCCTATGTATTAAGAATGGGATGTCAATAAAGTTCATGGGTGTGTAAAGGCAGGTGCCCCAATACTTTTGGCAATACAGTATAATGTAAGATGGCTGCCCTCTCACCCTTTCACAAAGGAGTCGGAGACGCCTCCCTTTTTCATGGCTGTTAGGTTTTTGGCCTCCTTGATCAGGACATGAAGCTCTCCACCTTCATCCTTGGTCTTCTTCTTCTTCTTGTCCTTACCTTGGGAAATAGAAAGCTTGTTGGGAGGACATCAACATTTAATGACACATAAAGGCCAAGGCTGTGTGACTCGCTTCTGTGGACGGACCTTTGGCGGTGTCTGAGGACGCCTCGCCTGCGCCAACAAACTTCAGGGAAATCATCAGTTCCCCCTTGTACTGGGCGAAAGCAGACTGTGATGTGGCAGAGACCTGCAGCAGGTGGAGGCCAGAACATCCTGGGTGAAGGAGCTGATCCGTTTTGACATCCCAGGTGCGCGAGTGCGGCTTACCTTTGGTCGAAGCGGCACATACTCCTCGTGGCCAGAGTTCAGGTCCCTGCAATCCAGTGGCAACTCCACCTCCCCCAAGAAGGCGTTGCGGCCAAAGCGGTCATGGTGCCAAACAGACAACTGGAGAGACCGTGTGACCAGCTGGGAACGACTGATGGAGTACTGGGGCACAGCAGAAGAGAGCGAAACAGAGGAAGGAGAAGAATGGGAGGTTCACTCATGGTGATCCCAGTACATCATCTGTAGCTCCACACAGACCAGCGTATCTGGTAATCATTTACACTGGCTCTAGTGGTTATTTAAACGGGTTACGTGTTTCTTAAACTGCTGTCCTACCTGGTGTTTACGCTGGATTAATAAAGGGCAGGTACAGAATCAATATTTGCCTGTCATTCAGGCGCCCAGGACAGAAATCCTTCTCATCTTAAATGTCAACATTCCAGCTAATTGTCTCATGGAGGTTCACGAGGTAGCTACAGGTGGACAAGTCTGGCAATTAGCGGAGAGTGAACTATAGCTTTGGCCAGTACCTTCAGGGTCTCGTTGTAAATGGGGTTGACCGTGTTGCTCTTGACGGTGGTCTTCTTCTTGCTCTGCCGGGACTTGTCTGGGAGCAGGTAGCATTTTACATACCTATGGAACAGCATGGTGTCTGTACAGTGGACAAAACCAAACTGAAGGAGAGGAGACCTGAGCCAAATTCTCAATACTGATTTACCTATTATTATTATTTTATCATCTATATATCTCATCTAATCACGCATGGTGTGTGTGATGGGTCAGCACTCCATCCTGGATTGTTCCCTGCCCTGCACCCTTAGCCTCTGGGATAGGCTCCAGATCCCCTATGACCCTGAATATGGTAGGCAGTTAAAGAAAATGGATGGATGGATCTTCGAATCACTTCTCACACAGCCGGATTTCCTGCTTAGCCGGATAACTTGTTGGATTTTAGGCCAGGATTGCATACATTATGATATACTACATTTAGTTGTATAGTTCAATATTTACGTAAAATGTACCTTGTTCAATTATTCACTTAATCTGAATAGCATCTGAATAGCTTCTGGTCACACTCACGGGTTACAGCGATGTTTGGCAGCGTTTCCATAAGCCAGGCTGCGGCACTCCTTAATGAGGATGGACAGGGTCTGCGAGCGGTCGTCGTAACGGAGGGAGAACACGATGTCCCCACTGACGTCTACTGTGTCGTAGTCTCCTGCCTCGCTGTACACGCTCATCAGACTGCCCATCGTGCTCTGGGGGAAAAATCACAGCCAATCCAAAGGCCCTGGGATACTCACATGACCCTCAGTGACCAATAAAGGGCAGGCTTTCTGAACATTGTAATTTCACGCAGGGATTTTGCACAGATGCTGGGTGGGTGGACACACCTTGCTTCGAAGGCTGTACGTGCTTCTGCCTGCATTCTTCCTGTGGATCTCAACCAGGCTGTCAATGTCCTCATCCTCCTCTTCCTCCTGAATTGGAGATGTCCAAACCAGCCAAGATGTACCCTCAAGTTTGTCTAAAGCAAATTGAAAATAAGGATCTCTCAACCCCCCCCAGCACTCACCTGCATGTTGAGCCCTGGCACGGACTTGCTCCGATCTCTCATGGAGCCCTCGTCTATCTCTGACCCCCCCTCACGCAGGTCCAGCACTGAGGTGGGCCAGTTACTCTCTGGGAGGAACCCGAAAGGAAGGAAGTACAGATGACAGCTTAGCGTGTCACTTCCTCTCCCCACACATACCAAGCGGATCGAGGTCTCCCTCACTGCAGGCTCCAGTTTCTTACCCCCAGGCTTCTGGACTCGTTTGGTGCTCCTCTTGAACAGCTTATCTTCTTCAGACACTGTTGATACTGGGTAGGGTGTTACTGACTGAAGAAAAGCAGGTTATGGTTGGGAGGGGTGTGAACAGTGAGCTGTGGGTGGTATGGCCTGCATACAGGAATGGTCGTCTCACCGGGTCCAGGTCCGAAGTGCTACTGTAGGAGTTGCCCGGCTTGACGGGGGCATTCAAGACTGACTTGCTAGATCCAGCGGGACTGGAGCGCCCCATTGACCCTCCATCTGCAGGTGCAGCCTCATTCCTGTAGGGCGACAGGGGGTCATGGGAAACTGAAGTCAGAGTATCCACATTCTGGTCACTGACAGAATTCCGGACCTGCTGCCCCCCTCCCACCTCAGCCTCACCTGGACAGGACCGGAGTCCCATGGGAGGACTCAGTCCCGGTTCGGCTGCTGCTCAGGCTGGCCTTCTCCACCGACTCAGTGTCGCTGCGCTGCTGTTGATCTGGAGCTGGTCCCTCAGGGGGTTGCGACCCATCCGACAGAGAGCTGAAGTCCACAGAGAGGAGGCTGTGAGCCCAAAACCCAACAGGCTTCCATCTTCTAAAATAAAACATGGCCATTCCTTTCACAGCACTTGGAGGGGGTGTCATTTACTGCAGGTGTAACGGTAGAGCGAGGGGCCATGGAGCTGGGTTAGGGCTAGGGGCCATGGAGCTGGGTTAGTGGCCATGGAGCTGGGTTAGGGTTAGGGGCCATGGAGCTGGGTTAGTGGCCATGGAGCTGGGTTAGGGTTAAGGGCCATGGAGCTGGGTTAGTGGCCCTGTATCAGGTGCCTCCCTGGTCAGAGAGGAGGACAGTCTGCACACCATTCATCACCACTTCTTCAAAGGAGTCCGAACTCAGTTCTGTGACAGAGCTTATTTTCCTTAAACGTTTGTCCAACCTCCTACACTCTCACATATTCCCGCCCAGCAAACAGCAATGATGAATATGATTCTACTTAAACACGCCTAACAGATTGCTGTTGGTCTCCAGAAAGGAAGCATCTACAGTTTCTGATAAATCCTTTATTTGTCATTTGCACAAGTATGAGGACAGATACACTGGAATTCTTCTCTTTGCCTCGCGTGAGCATAGCTTGGGGGTCACAGTGCAGGGTCAGCTTATGTGTGGTGGTTTCTGGAGGCTGAGGGTTAAGCGCCGTGCTCAAGGGCCCGTGGACATGGGAATCTTCTGCAGAGGCCGGGGCTTGAACTGGTGACCTTCTGATCGTGGGCACAGAGGGGCTAAACTCGCTGCCCACTCACTGCCCCCCGCCTGTACACACCTACATTTGCTGAATGCACCACGAGTCCCCGCCCCCTTCTTTCTGAACAGCCAATTAAACCGGACGCAAACTGGTTTGGCAATTTTTAAGTTTTGTAAACATCTGTCCACCTGGTGTAAAGCCCTATTTACTTTTGCCAGATGTGCCGCCAGGACGGTAGTTCGCCGAATCTCTGCCGGTCAGCCAACCATAGCGCTGTTCCTAATTTTAGCCAATACAGGTAAAAGGCTGTTGCACTGGGAGTCTGGGACCATGTTGGCCAAATGCCGGGCGGCTCTCACCTCGTGTCGAGGGCCAGCTGGTCCTTCAGCCTGGGCCGAGGGATTGGGGAGGGCCTGCCAGTGGGATTCATCTCCGCGTTCTGCAGGAGCATTGCCCCCACGGTGTCGCGCTTCTTCACTGAAACACAGTGGGCTAGTCGTTAGCAGGTAGCGGCAAGCTAATGGCTTAACAACCGATAGGCATCACGCCTGGCAGGAAGAGTTTATCATCGCTGTGAAACGTGCATCCTTTCAGAGCTTATCAGGCTAATTCTCCTCCTGCAGGAAGTGGCTGGGGGCAGCTTCCTGTTCTCACCCTGGGGCCGCTTCCTGAGGGAGACTCTGACCATGTCATGCCCAGGGGAGTCCAGGAAGCGGTTCACCCTCTGGTCATAGAACCAGTCTCCAGTGGTCTTCTTAAGGTCTCTGCAAAAAACGAGCAGACCGAGAAAGTAAACAGAGAGGAAAACGCTTCCCTGTCAAAAGGCGAGACCCCCCAGGAGGTGCACTCACGCCTCCTTGACACACACGCTGCACACCCATGACCCGTCGGGCCGGCTCGAGCGGCAGGCGCTGCACACGCGGTGGTTACAGCCCGAGCATTGGCTGGCACCGACAGACAGACGCCCCAGAGCTGCCTGGCAGCGGCCACAACTGCGCTCGCTGTAGCTGCCGCTGCTGCGCTTGGCACCTCGCCGGCGGATGTCCAGGAGCTCCGCCTTCAGCCGTCTGCGGGGGTGGGGCGACAAGGAAGAGTCACGGGAGCATTAAACGTGGGGTTGGAGAAGACAGGCCAGTTCGGCTGGGGAATGCTCTCAGGAAGAGGTAATTAGGGGAGGGAAATATTGGGTTGGGTGACCGGAGGGGAGAGGGGAGCAGAGTCACCTCACACGCTGGTCCTCAGCTTTCCTCAGCTCCTCATCCCTCTGGAGCACCTCGAGGATCAGCTCGCGCTCCGAGTCCGTCAAGAACGCTACGCTGACCTCCAACTGCTGCAGCATCCTGGCTCCTGGCCAAAAGAGCGGGGTCCCGTTCACCGGCCGAACACCTGCTCCCGAACTCACGTCAGCAGCACAAGTAACATGAAATATGAACTGGAATATTTTCCTAAATATTCTTCCAGTCAGACTCGAGAGAAAATCATGACGGTAAACTGTTGTGTATGTTTATACAGCGGAGAGATCTGCTGCAGTGACTGCAGTACCGGACTCTAACTGTAGGGCTCCTCTAGACTGGCAGCATGCCAAAAGGGAAATGGAAAGTTCTGGGGTCCAAAGTGTCCAGCCACAACCTGTCAGGTTTATAAATATAAATCAAACATGATGAGGTCCTGTACGCTCATCCCGAGAGGGAACGTGGGTGACATTCCCAGCGTAGAAGCCTTTGATTTATGTCGGCCTATAATAAGAATGCCTGAACAGGTTATGAAGTTTATTTATTCTGTTCTACATTTAACTTGAGTTTATAATGGAATTTAGCATGCATTTGTTATTTATTATTTAGTGTGCATTCATTATTGCATCAGTATGTCCCTGTATGGGAGAATCAGGAATAAAATCTATTTAAGACTGGGTGGTGACACAGACCAGGAGGAACAGACTGGTGCGAGTGTCATTGACCACGTTTGTGACTGTGACCATGAACGTGTTTCTATTTGCACAACCAAACTGGAACTGTCGAACCTGTGAAACGTTGGGTGGACTAAGTTTTAGTTTTGCAGCTTTATGTTCATTAAATTTTGTAAGTAAATTCAATAAGAGGAACCTCAATTACATATTTTTATTTTCATTTCGACAGGTTGCACCCAACACCCAATGAAGTGGATAGAAGGGGAGATGTTTTAATGGGTCATGGAAACGAAAGGATAAAAATACCCATTTTCACCACTACACCCAGCAATCCCAGTCCCCTTCACGGCTGAATCAGGTGGTGTTGTCGCAAGGACCATGGGGAGGTTTTTGGGCTATAATGGAAAACTGCTGTATCAAGCTGAGCTCTAACTCTTCTAAGTGGCAGGAAGGCTGAGCGTCGTTTGAGTTTCACTGGAGCAGGAAGGGCGGGTCTGCAGGGAGTCGTCGGCGAGAGTAAACACGCTCAATGGGGTCATGGGCATGCAGCGTGACGGCTCAGCAAACCTCCACTGCCAACATCGTGCCGGATTCCCACCGTGAAACTGGGAGAGAATCGATTTAATTCTGTGTCCAGTCCAGTGTGCCCTGATCTTCCTGAGATAAACTTCAGGCTTTGAGGAACAGGCCAGGGGGTGTGGATGTGTGGGTATGTCCTACTGACGCACTGGCGAGTGAGGCAGGCGGACTGAAGGCGATGTCAGGTGACTGAATGGCACTGGGCCAGGAGCCTAGCTTAGCTACCACGCAGATCCTAAGCAAGGGTTAAGAAAAAGCAAAGACCCCACTGGGTCAGAACGGGCAGTCTTTGGAATCAGACGGGTAGGAGATGAAATGAAGGGCAGCTCAGTTCGCCTGAAGTTCCCACCCTCTAAGGCACATAAAGGTCTGGGTGGACCTGGGCTGTGGTTAGACCATTCATCAACATCTGACATGTCCTCCTAAATCCTGCGAGATCCCTCTGCCAGATCCCAGCCTTTGGTCTACATAGGCTGCCCTGAGAATGAAGGAAAGCCCCCCCGAGGCATCGGACTGCCCGCCCACCCCCCCTCAGAATTACACACAATCACGTACAACACTGTGCTACAGCTGCCAGGAGGCTGCCCTCAGTACACACATTCACTCATTAGACCGTTAGGAGGTGCACTTAGCTGGACCCACGGCTACCGTCCTAAGACACCTCAAGACTTTTTAAAATAAGCACACATACATATGGGAATTTTTTCAGTCATGGTG
This sequence comes from Gnathonemus echidnorhynchus, assembly GCA_026776725.1. NCBI lineage: Eukaryota > Metazoa > Chordata > Actinopteri > Osteoglossiformes > Mormyridae > Gnathonemus > Gnathonemus echidnorhynchus. The sequence goes on along the minus strand of JAODJU010000002.1, from coordinate 20,486,589 downwards.
CATAAAGGTTTCCACATGCATCTAGGCTGATTTTATTAAATTCCTGGTAAGGGCAGAAGGCATTATTGGCACAAGTGTCCACAGGGCTGCAATATTAGGCAGTAAGAGGAGTCCCAGTGTGTCCTTAATCTGCTTTCTTATTCAGGTGGACAACAAGTCCTACTTGTACAAGAATAACACAAAATATACCCTCAGTTACGCCATCTTATTGATCACTATTAATTATACACAAAGCATTTCGCTGGAAGCACAGCGAGACATGGCTGTCATTAGTCAGACTTATTGACAAGAGACACAAAATTACCCAGAATCCTCTATTATATGCTACAAATTCTCTAGGCTTTATACTTCTATAACCAAGTGACTTGTGCTGGCTAAAAGCAGACCGGGGGAGTCACATTCCACTTTTATTCCACTTGCATACACAAACTACTGTAATACTGTATTTTAATACCAGGCTTCTGTCTATGGCCTGAACCATTCATGAAGTATTGCTTCTGGGGTCTGGCTATGACTATTCTGACTGCAGCCACATTTTTAACCCTATCCTCTATATCAGGGGCCCCCAATTATTTTTCCCTGAGGGCGAAATTCCAGTCGCAACACAAAGCCAGGGGCCACTGGAATCCCCCCCCTCCCCCCCCAACGATAAAATTTGACAAACAGTGGGCAGGGGGTCCCCAACAATAAGATCTGCCAACTGGGAGAGAATAGAAAATAATTGCGTGGCCCGGATTCAATTGTGTTTTGGACCAGACTGGAGTCTGCCAGTTAGTAGGGCTGGGTGGTTAATCAAATTTTAATGTCAATTACAGTTTTGGCTTCTAATAACTATAAAAACAAAATAATTGAGACAAAACGATTATCATGTCACATTTTGTTACGCAATGATGCTCCAGTTTTGTCTTGTGTAATACATGGAAATCAACTGTTAAAAAGACAAGTTTTTATTTTTTAATAAGTTCAATAAATACACGATATTTCCAAAGTCAATGAGTAATGTTGTGATCTCAATATTGACCAAAATAATCGTGATTATGATTTCTGTCATATTCGTGCAGCCATAGGAGTCGGGAATCACTGCTCTAAATAGAAAGGCGATACAGCGCAACATCTCCTATGCCAGCCAACTGCTACAGAAGCCAAAGGCCAGCCATGACATTGAAAGAGACAGGGTACCGTACTTTTGTGACCCCCTCCCCCCATCTGATCTGGACTGTGATGGGACAAGTGAATGGACGGACTTGTTGTTATATGTCAGGGGAAAGTTAAAGTGACAAGTAACCAGTGTGTGAGCTAATCTCTGTGAGTGTGAGAGTATGCACACCGATCACATTCTAAACTGCGTACGAGAATGACGGACTGCCGATGTGGGTACAGAGTAACGGAAAGATGGAAACCAAGAAGAACTTTGTAATGTCAGGTAAAATAAAACAGCGGTGCTGCCGACAACAGTTTCTCTGAGCGATTAGACTGGAAAACGGATATTTCGTGAGACATCTCTAGAAATATAGAAATAGCCTAACATAAATAAATTTAATAAAAAAATACCACAAAATATAACATCGGCCGGACGGTGGGGGAATTCATGGAAATCGCGCTGTAAATAGGCCTACTTTCCCCGTGATTTCCTTTCGATTTCCTTAGATTTCAAAACGATCAACTTGTTCAGACCTTTCGAGATATGTGGAAAAATGGACACTAATGAATTATCCAGGAGCGAAACTGTTACAAAAGCGGTCCCCTCCCAGACAAACAGCACATTCTGTCCAAAGTAATTATCTGCTCAGCACAATGACCACCTCCTAGAGAAACATCACAATCCTTAATCATTTTCTACACGGGATAATGAAATTAGATCAAATAAAAAGTTAGCATAATTAAGATCCACCACCCACGATTCATACAGAATAGGTAAGTGGTCAGGCAAATAAAACACGTACAATCTAGGAAACGTGACGTCCGAATTAACGTATAATGCTGATGTCGGATTAACTTCGGCTGCAGTACTAACCAGAACAGCACGTAGCCTATTAATGTGTAAAAAAGCACAGAGTAATGAAGCGCGGCATAGAGTAGCGCTATATAGAAGCAGGGATACGGTGTGACTTACGCGGTTCGCACAGCGGAGTTGCGCTCCTTCTCCCCTCTTCCTGCCCACTCGCACTGTTCCCTGTGAAGACCAGGAAAGCTGCCACTTATCGCGGAAGACCGGCAAACTTTTTCCCTTTATTGTGGCCGCGGAACAGAGCGGAGCCCTATAAGCCTCCGTACCACCTCCGCTTTTGCAAACAGGTGCAGCCCACACTTCCTCCCTTATTTCTACTTATGCCCCAAACCCCGCAGTTTTTATATACCGATCAACTGGCTTCCCCCCATATCATTCGCCCAGTCGCACTTACCCCTGTAACAAAGTAAATTATTAACAGTATTAACGATGACAAGCGCTTATTTCGCCCCGAGTCTGAAGGCGCTGTTTACTAAACTTCTCCCTTTGAGATAAAGTAACATAAGAGATGTTGAAGGAACTCAGCAAAATGTCCGAAGTGCAGCACCCAAAACCACACAACGGAATCGGAATGATGATAAACCGTAAGTATCCGAAGACGTGCCCACAACTCTCTGATCCGGTCTGACTCTAACCGCTTAAGATCATCGGTCCTCCGCCAACGGCTCCATCGTGCGCCTCTCCGACAAATACACAACGGTAACGTTTAATAAAATGCCTGCGGTTTTCTAAAGACAACCAATTACAGCGAAGCATATGAATAATCAAGCTTTGAAACATGGACACTCATTTAAAAATCACGAATTTTAATTAATATATTTTTTTGGTAACTTTTTGAGGGAACAGGTATTATATTTCACACCTGTACATAAATTACGCCTGGTGATGGAAATTAGCAATTGTGTTAATTATATACAAAATAGGAACCATTAGGGTCATATTCCTGTTTTATTACTGACTCTTTCAACAGAGTTAAAATATGAAATTACTAGTCTCTTGAAGTTTCTTTGAGAGGACTGTCTGTGCAGCTTTGGTCTAAATTGTACCTATAGTGTCTTAAATTGTCAGCATGGTCTACACTCCAAGTCCAGTACTATGTGATGGATGTGAGGTGCGTATGATTTGACATCATCCAAGTGCTGAATAGTCGTCCTCCAGGGTGTCCCGCATTCCTCCTCCAGCAGGGCGGCGATGTGGAGGGCTGTGTCTTCAGCCCACTGTCTCCACGCCTCCCTCTCCACACAGCCACGTGTCTGCCGTGCTGCTTCCTCCCCGACTGCTGGCTCCGCCTCCCCATGGCTCAGAGGTGAGGTCACATTCTGGTGGATGTGCAGGATACCTCCTGTGGCTCGCTTCAGGAGCCGACAGGCTACAGGCCAGCCCTGCTCGGAGCTGGGGATCAGGCCGAGGTTGACCCGGTCTGCCACGTCACGCAGGTCGAGCTGGGGGGACAACAGAGTGGCAACCGGTCACTTTCTCCTCATTTTTGCAATGTGCTCCATACCGACTCTGCCCAACCTGGCGATGTCCACACCTCAAGGAAAAGCAGGAAAGCAGGACCTGTACTGTCATCGGCTGCTCAAACAGTAGCGGAAAACTCCAAATTTGAAGAAAGAGTGAGTGAAAAACACACAAGCCTTTAGCACACCAAGAGTGATTTATCCATTCTCTAACAGAGCTAGGAGGTATATTAAACTTTTACGGCGCATCGATATATTTTCAAAATGAGATATGGGATGATAGAATACCCTTTATATAGATATACTTTTATTGTGTGTTAAAATTAGCACTCTATTCAAGATTTTTCATGGAAACCCATAGTATTCCTTCCTGGTTGTAAACAAATTGAGAGCTTTGATCGTGCAGATGGCAGCCCCCCAAATAACTCCTCAGATTACTCTATTCACCCGCAGAGGCCAGATGTATTACTACAAACACAAATATAAGCAATGTAGTGAATAAAATGGGTAAACTCATGAAATCATCTCTGCCTGCTGAAATTCTCTTCTTCGCCCAGTTATGTGCAGTCAGTGGGCGCTTTTCCACTGCACCAGGTACTATACTATTTGGTATGGAACTTTCAGTACCTGCCCTTCGCCACTGACTCCTGGAGGAGAACCAGTACCAAGAGTAACAGCGCACAAACTACCAAACCAGCTGGGGTACTTCGGAGTGGGAGACACATGGAATAGCTGCCATCCATCCATCCATCCATCCATCCATCCATCCATCCATCCATCCATCCATCCATCCATCCATCCATCCATCCATC
>JAODJU010000002.1:20462833-20482209 GCA_026776725.1 Gnathonemus echidnorhynchus | reverse complement strand
TCCATCCATCCATCCATCCATCCATCCATCCATCCATCCATCCATCCATCCATCCATCCATCCATCCATCCATCCTTAAAGTTTAAAGAATATGAGGAATGAATCCTGTGAATATCATGGGAGGTGGTGAGACCACTCCAGTCAGTGCAGCCTTGGCCCAGGAGTGCTTACAGGTAACCACAGGAACCTTTTTCTGGAACCAGGACTTTTTTCAGGAACCAGAGGGAGTTGTGGAACCTTTTTTTTGTAACTACTCCAGACACTCTGTACTTTTCGTTCAACACCAAACTATCGGGGAGATGCTCACAGCAATAACATGCCGATTGGCTAACCATACACACCGGCCCTAACTTGGGAGTTACGTGAAGTACAGGGACAAGAGTTAAAAGTAACAGAGCAAAAACACAGCAGATTAAATGATTTTTGTACTTCAAGTACATTTAATGCATTAATGAATACTTTTTTGCTTGCGTCTCCATATTTTTTGGGCAATTAAAAATTAAATCAATAATCAATATACTTTCGTCTAATATCATCAGTGTTGGCGGTGAAACTTGCCAGCGCTTATTAGTAGAATAAGTTGCATCTTTTTTTTAATCTACAGAAAACAAAAGATTATTAAATCTTGCCAATAGTTCAATTACTTAAACAAACATGTTGCACTTTGTATGTGGGTCATTCCGGCTCAATTCAACAAATGGTCCACACTCTACAGTCTCAAAATTGAACCATTTTGTGGAATTTTGTTTGCCAGTGTGAAAAATACAAGATTTCTCTGGCCTAGCTCATATAGGAGTTACACTGGCTTGAAATTCAATGAGATTTTCCCTTCATTTGCAAAAATGCTTGGTCGGCCATATTCAGATGCCTGTATCTTTGCAATGGTAACACCTAGGCACCTGAAAAAATTGCAGATATACAAGGCTATTGCCTAATTCCAAATATGTATTTATTTTAACGTGTAGCATGTACTAAACTTATCTGTCATAAGGCCCAGAATCTCAAGGGGTAGTAAAAATATAGTCACTTTCATTGTGTCATTTGAAAGTTAAAATTTAAAAAATAAAAAAAAAAAGTGTTTTTGGCTTTAAGGATTTTATTGATAATTTGAAGCTCAATAAAACCCTTAAAATAGAAAATACCATTCTGTTTTTCTTATGCCCACATTTTGTGGCCGACCGAGCATTTTTGCGAAACTATGAACTAGAACAGAGAAATCATGGATTTTTCATAATGGCCCAGAGGCAAACAAAATGCCACAAAATCGTTCAATTCTGAGATGGTCAAGCAGGGATGATAATTATTTGTTGAGTTAAGCCAGTACAATCCATAAATAAAATATAATTAAAAGCCAGTGTCGTGTTTTTGTTGTGATCGATCTGCTCAATAACTAATAAGTAACTAACAAAATAGCTTGTTTAGCTCATTTGTGTTGGGGTAGCGGTGTAGTTTCGCATGAAATTACTTGTGAATTTTAACCTACGAGCTCTTTGTGTCTCCCAGGCTTATTTAGCATAAAGGTCACAGTTCTTGTTACGCGTTAAGAAAGTGGCACATGGAAGCACCCAGGAACTACTAAACGTTCCTGGTCGTTACAGCCTAGGAACTAAGATCCTGAAGTTCCTGGTCCTAGCAACAATGTCACTGTCAAGGAGAGAGGCTTTCATCTTCACCCCACAAACACCAACAGGTTGACAGCACGATCCAGCTCCCCACCTGTCTATTGTCACCCTGGTGGATGGTGCAACGGTCTGAGACGCCATTCAGTTCCAGGTTCCTGCGCAGGGCCTCCACGGCATGCGGGTTCCACTCACAGGCGTGAACGTGGGCTGCCCCAGAATGTACCAAGTAGGGAAGGGTGAAGTAGCCAATGCCTACATCAAAAGATCAACAGGAAGCAGTTTGGCTGTGTCAAAGTCCTTCCCTTACGCTGAGGTTCTAAAGTGCTCCGCCATGCACACTCAAGGAGTCCATACTAAATAAAATGCTTTACCTGCATACAAATCCACGACCATCTCCCCCCTGCAGTCAAATGACGCAATCCTCAGTTTCTCAGTGATGTTTCCAGCTGAGAACATACACTTGGTCACATCAAATTGATACCTGCAACACATACTAGTTTAGCTTGCAAGACTACTGTGACATATCTGTGAATCTCATTCTGCTAAGACTCTTGTGAGGGTTTTGCTTGAACCTGATCTTGTTGTCCACATGGGTCACCCAGCAGTCTTCCCCCAGTAACATAGTCACCGCTGGGGTCCGGTGTCCGTCGCTGCTGACCCTCCCTGCCCGGGCCAGGCGCTTCACACCCAGCACACGTGCCACCGTGAGCCACAAGGCTGGTCCTAAATGCAAGAGCCAAAAAAGGTCCGATACATCAGGCAGTCAAACAGGTTCCTCAAAAACGTCTCAAGGTCCAAAAAAAGTGAACAACTTTCATGAAACCTGATTAAATCTGATTAAAAGAACAACTAATTGGTATGTTAGTAGAATATAACAGAGTAGAGTAGAATAGAATGAGATACTTTATTAATTCTCTTTTCTTTTTGCACCATCTTGCTCACCCTTAATAATTTATCACACAGTGCAATGATCAAGAGGTGAGAAAACAGCTGACACCAGCAAGATAACATCGAAAGTGGTCCAGCTAAGCACTACAGTGTCTTATTAATTACTGTGATTGCCCTCTTCTGTTAAAGGTACATTATAAAGCAGATACGGCCAGCTGACTTGTCATTTTTGTTCTGAGGGATGAGTTGCTGTCATGGACCCTCACCCAGTCTGCTCCAAACCTCCTGAGAGAAGCAGCCACCCCCCAGCAGAGCCAGATCCCCATGGCGCTGCCAGCTCTGAGGAACATCTCCCGTCAGGTCCTCGCTCCACGTCTCCCCCTGTGAGACCAGCAGCTGCTGCACACCATCCAGCAGTGCCACGCTGGTGCTCTTCATGCGTTCCTTCTTGGACGGTTCGGGAGCCTGTTTGAAATGATGCAGACACGCATCAGAAAGCTAATTTTGTTTCACCGATGATCTATTAGGTTGTTTATGGTACAGGTTCACGGATATATATGTGCATGCAGAATGTCCAGTCGTCTTACAGTTGCCCGTATTCTCTCAACCCGCAGCTCAGTGTGTTTTTAAGGTTACCATCTACAGAAGCGTAGCCATGGGTTATTCCAGCTTCTGGTGTGGTTGCAGCAAGAAGTCATCGAACCCACCCCAAAAGGTGCAAAATAACACCGACATAAAAGTCCACGACTGGCTAAAGTTATGCACGTTATGCAACCTCGGCTATGTGAGAAGTCTCGCCCCGTTTGGAATGGCCGCTACAGCTCTGCTCTGATCAGTGAGTGCAAAGTGTTCCCAGAACATGACCGCAAGTTCATGCCGAAAGCCAGACAAACGGTGTCTGTCCTCGACCGCATGGAGTCAAACACTGCCTGTCCAGTTCAAGTGCTCCAGTGACTGTAGGGATGTCAGTCCTGCTCAGCAGTCTGCCACATGCCACATTCCATAATTGCAAGATCCATATCAGGCCCTCCAGCTGCTGTTGGGACATTGTTGGCTGGTGATACTGTCGAGCTTGTCTGTCAGCTCACACTGGGGGTGAGGGAGTGTGAGATGTCATAGGCAGTGACACTTCTTGTGGAAGAAGAACTTCACCAGGTCTTAGAAGATGTTCTTGAAGCACTTTACGTAAACCTAAGCTTTGTGTATTTTCGTTATTCAAACTGGTTAGCATCCACAGATAGGTGGATATTCTAACCTCTGGCCAGCATCAATTTCCAATATATTGTGTTTGTTAGGAGTACGGTTTTGTTGAGTTCAGTACTGATGAGTCGTTCAATTTATCACTTGCATCATGTAGCAAAAATAACAAGAAGATCCTCCTAAGACAGTGTTTTTGAGAAGGGGAGAGGTTGGGATACACATCCCTCTATACACCTGTAAATAGTTGTAATGATATAAAGAATATTCTGTATTTAGGAGGAGCAATAACTCTTTTACATTGAAGAGAAACTGTATCTCCCACAAAAATGCCGAGGACCTATTCGCCGTTAAGAACAACCGAACGTTTCCACTAATGATTAACGGGAGAACCACCCGCCGTTACGGTACACTGGTGTACACACCTGTATGCATGTTAGGGCGCAAGTCGTTTCGGGGCCAACGGAGAGGCGGAGGGCGTTCAGGTCCAGCCCGGGGAGGCGGTCTGGCCGCACGGGCAGCGCCACGGTGCCGTCGGAGCGCTTCAGCATGCGGAGCTTCGGGTTCAAAACGCCGTGCGCCTCCAAGTGCTCCCTGTGGTGCGAGGAGAAAACCCAGTTTAAAAAGACATGAAATCTAATGAGACGAAATGAAAGGCAGAACAGCCAAGCTGTTAGCGGACAGCGTGTCTGAAAGTGTGTTTTTATAAGACCTATATGTGTACGCGAAGGCGGAGTTTTTATGGTATATTACCCTAATGTAAAGGCAGATCTGTTACATATGGTATATCTTCAATATATAAAAGCTGTGGTTACCGTATATTATTAGCAAAGTTATAAATTCTCACCGGTACTGCTGAGCAAAACGGAGCGGCACGCTGATGGCTGGGACGCCCTCCATATTGCGTGTAAAAAGGTAGAGAGACATCCGGTTACTGATACAGCCTTTAAAAACAATTTTCACCCTCCATAATCGATTTAAAAAGGTATAGAGACCTCAGCTTAAAGTTACTGACACGAGCTTTAAAAATACATTTATAACTCCAGCCACCGCGACATATGCTAAACCACACCGCTGCCTTTATGCTTTAATTGTTAGGAGCTGCTGCTTTTTAAATCGCTGCCCGTTATCTGATGTTTCAGAAGATTTGATTTAATGAGAATAATGGAAGTTATTTATATATTACGTGTGTTTAGCTATGTTGCTAACTTCTTCTTCTACGCAGTTAATAGTTGAGCCTGGCTTTAATTGGTGGCGCATACTGCCACCTGGCGACCAGGAGCGTGAACAGCCTGACCAAAAACAACCGAAGCTTGTAGCGCGGACGTGACATACTAACCCATCGTAAGACGGTCACACACACAGCGAACGACGGATGACTGTGGTGGAGATTCAATATTAGGGAGAAGAAATGCATGCTTCCTATGACCGACAAGAGTCAATCATTGGGTCACCTAAATTAGAGGGAAAACTGTATCCGAACATTACAGACCAGACAAAGTTTGAATGGTACTGGCTGGGAAAGCCTGGATATCAGCACTGCTGTAGAGCTGTATGAATACTTCATTAAATACATGCTCAGGGTGATTTCTGTGCTAATATCAGAAATGCGGAACCCCATTTAGACCAGTGTGGAGTGAAATGTTTCCAAATGAGAAAACATGTCTCCTGTTGAGATATTCTGGCTTCAGTTGGCCTGAATTTAGCAGCAGACCAGCTGAGTTTATTGGGACTCCAACACCGTGGTATTTTCCAAAGGCAAACGTGCCTGTGAGAGATTTTTCCACCTTTGGTCAAACCTATTATTATGAAGTGTATACCCCCTTGGACCACATGAATATTTGTGTTTTCTTGTTCAAATATTGCCATTCGAGGAACATTTTCTGAAAGCCAAACTGCGGAGGGTGAAGATAATTTCTCAAGGTGGGAAAGGTGCCCTTGCCTGTGATTCGTTTCTTCCCTGAGGTTCCACGACAGATTTCTGAACTGAGGAAGATGAAAATGCAATGTGAGCCCTTTGTCATTTCCAGCACCAAGCTGTCCTTAGGCTATTTGCAGCAGAGAACACTAATGCAGGAAAAGAGAAATTCATGTTGCAGGAAGAGTAAGATCTTACTGCTCCTGCAAGCACCCCTATCATAAAGGACAAAACCAAAAATCATCAGGTAACTGAATGGAAGGGAAAACTGGTGCTGGTCAGGTGGTTTTGTACCAGTGCTCTGTATCACCTGCTCTGGTGGGTTCAGTCCCCTTTCTTCCAGGTTTTGACACAATATACAGACAGTGTAGGCAAAATTTCTCCTGGGAATATTTCACATGTAACATATGAAACGTGAAACTTTATCCACTATTTGAATTATCTGCATACTGATAGGAAATGTTTGAAGCTAAAATTTTAGTCTGCTTTAAATTCATCGAAAATTACCAGCAGTATCTCTCCATCTGGTACAATTGGCACACAGATCCAGGACTGAAGTACAAAATAATTACTGTAATGCCATTTTATATGTACTACATGAACCAAATCGCTATATCGTTATTTCAGTCACTGTTTAAATTTGGATGGATGGACATTGCTGTCCATTGTATTGTACATTATTTTTTTTCCATTGTTGTAATACAGTTGCAAATAAGCAAAATGTAACAAAATATAAAAACAAAGGCAGTTTACCATAATGGCAGAATGGCAGGTTGAAATATTATTTTTATGTACATGAAATGGTGGCCACTGTTAAGGTTAATACAGCTGGACCACAGGGCTGTAATTAGGCGACCAATTTATACCTGTTTTATGTAACAAAATCTTTCTTGCGTATTATATAATGACAAATTAGGTTTGCTGCTAAACATAATCATTATGAAACTCTTACATAAATCAGTTGTAAAAAGCATAATGAGACTCTGCAAGATAAATGTTTCTAAGATGGATGAAAAAGTCTGTTAAAGGGGGAAGTAGGACATATATAACGTATTTTATATATATAACTTCCACATTATTGGGTACACATGCCTGTAGCAGGTAGGACCGCATACTTTGCCAGCAGAACAGCTTGGATTTCTTTGAGGTATGTATTCAAGATTGAGCTGGGAGGTTTTCTTGTGGCTGGATTTAAGTCTGACCATTCTTCTTTGGTTGCTCTCATTAACCAGATGTTTTAACCATTAGAACAGCCACCGATTGGATCTTTTTGGTTTGTCACACCATGACCTGGAAACTCTACCTTTAGCTCGATTAAGCACATACATTAACATCTCCCTGAATGTCAACGAATATGTACGGTTTCAGTAATCCAGATGATGGAAATAAATGATGGAGGAGGCTGGTTTTATAAGTGGCTTTGTAAGCTAACTCCTCTCCTACCACACACTCAGCAGAGGTCTGAATGTGTAACAAACATGCAGGGGCAGACAAAAGCTGATAACCAGGGGGAGTGTGGGGCATTTCAGGTCCAGAAGCTACAAATCCAGACCAAGATTTTGTTTCTACCAATCAGCTGAGCATTCTGTGACCATGACTCTTTATGCTCAACTGGCTGGTATAGAAACAAAACCTTGGTTTGGATTTGTAGCTTCCAGAACTGATATGCCCAATACTGCCGTAGGATGAGCGGGTGGGGCTTAATATATTTGCCACCCCTGTGGCCTGTACTACGAAGCAGGGGTTACTGGCTTATCGGGGTAACTTGTCGGATTTAAGGTAGTCTGAGCAAAATGTAAGTGAACGAATATGAAGTCCATTTAAACTCTGGTACCTTAAATCCGACAAGTTACCCCGATAAGCCAGTAACTCCGCTTCATAGTACAGGCCACTGGTCCATGGAATATTTTACCAGTCGCAAACAACCGGTTGTCTATATATAGGCTACCAGCTGGCTGTGGAAGAAAGGCCCGGCCCTCGCAAGACCGGCCCAGGGGAGAAATTCCGCAACTTCCCGATGCACAGTCCGCGCCTGTAAACATATAACCATAAATTCTTGATCTAATCTCTGTAACATCTAACTTAAAATTAAACAGAAATTCTGGGGGGAGAAGCAGATTTTCGGCTTTAAAACTCAGGTTTGGCAAGCTCGCACAAGTCATTTATTACCGATGCCCCTCCGGCGTGGATTTAAATGCAACAAACGGCGGCAGATAAGGAAGAACTACCCCCGGGAACAAATGTGTTTACAGCGACTTCGACTGGACCAATGTCCTAACAGGAAATCTTTTTGCTGATGAGTTGTTTTTCCTCCCTCCCTTCCTCATATATGACGCCTTGGTTATGTCAGCGCAGATGAATGATCAAGTCTTGCTTATTTATTATGAATCTTTCACATAGTGGAGGGTAGGTGGGTTTGGAAATGGGGGGCGGACTGGTCGCGCCTGTAAAGTCATGTCGTGGGTATTTTGGATGGAATAAGTAGCCAACCGAGATTACGGGCGACTCACTGATATGGCAGAGATCGAGCAGGAATAAATACACACGCTTTGCAACATGGGGGGGGGGGGCACGCTTGGGCTCTTATCTCCTAATGGCTGTTTGTTAAATTATTAATTTTCAGAGACAGGACAAATGGGTAATCTTGTTTTTCACAGAAGCGGAGCACTGATGTCAGTAAAGCACTATACAGCCCAGACTCTTATATGATGCGTATCATATGAAAGGCAGTTCCTGGAATCCTGCTCCTGCCCATAACACAGTAATAACTTGTCATTCATTTCATAGGATTCACTCATCCCACGTCTCACCTTTATGGCTTCACGGATAGGCCTACCCCCCACTTACCAGACTTTAATAAATAATCAGCCCACATTTTCTCGCTACTTAGAAAATAGTTCAGGATTAAATCGATCGTGTGTAAATTCTGGCCTCAACTACGCCTTTAAATTTTCTTTTAGTAGTGTGATTTGTCAGTGGATTTATAAGGAATGAAAATAGCATTGTTTTCTTTGTAAATGTGACTTCAGCGAGGGTGTTTCAGTGCCAGTTATGGATATCCATTGTTCTTGCTCACTGCAGCAGGCGCCGCCTCTTCAGGCAGAGATGTTTGAGGCTTAAGGCGTGTTTCCTGCTCCCTCAGACCGGACAGTCTGCCGTCGCTCCTGGGAAGCGCAAGTCCCCTCACTTTGACGCAATTTTCAGGACTCCTGTAGCTGACACCCGGCCGCCGGCCGAAGCAGGAACAAACGGCTGAGCAGCGGACGCCGGCCGCCCGGCAGCCCGAACACGCGCGGCTCGCTTCGGTAGGACGAGCGTCAAGTCGGGATTTTCCCCGAAATATCGGACCGATCGGCGAAACATTTGGATGTATAACATATGGCATATAAAAAGTGGTGTTTTATTTAACGTTTGGATTTTCTTTATATCCTGGATTTGAGAGCATTTAGTCGTATTGTGATGCTGTTTGGAAAACATAAAAATTTGGTTTATTTAGGAAAAATGGGCTTAAATTATTTAGTCGAATCTGGAACCGACGGATGAAACAACTGAACCGGGACAACTATTGCTTTTTACCCTTAACGTCGGCTTACCAAAGATGATCAGCTAATCATACCGCCCGGGTACAAGAAAGACGCACAGATATTGCAAACCAAAATCTTCCTAAAACTGACATACTTGGGGAACATTTCTCCTCATTGCGATGATATTGTCTGCACCGATTGCGAAGGAGGAGAACTCCGCGCTGACCTGGGACACACATACCTGTGAAATTTAAGAAAACTATTCAACTGTGAAGTTTTCGGCATTTTTTTTTCTTGTGTTTTATTCCGCGACCGTCCCAGACATCAATATGTCGGCAGTGATGGTGCCAAAGAAGGTGACCCGAAAATGGGAGAAGCTGCCGGGAAAGAATACTTTCTGCTGCGATGGACGTGTGATGATGGCCCGGCAGAAGGGCGTCTTTTACCTGACCCTGTTCCTCATCATCGGCACCTGCTCCCTCTTCTTTGCTTTCGAGTAAGTAGAAGCGCGCACTTCGCTGCCAGTGCGCCAGTCACGCAGTGATAGACTGTAAATAAAAATGGGGATCACTGATCATCTTTGTGTGAGAGCCTGGGCGTGCTCCCACCAGTATAGTCCCGTCTTGTACGGCCCCCTGATCTCGCCTTTGTCCGTGTTTTGGTGTTGGAAACACTGCAGTTATTTTAATTTGAACCGCATTCGACGAGTCCTTGGACCATTCAATGCCCACAAAACTTAATTATTTGTAGCAATGTTTTGCGGATGATTTGGCAGCTGTGGCATAAATAATTTATCTTATTTCAGTTGTATGCTCTCTTTATTCTGTCAATAGTAGTACTATTTTAAATATCATGTTGGTTAAAACGATCACTGATAGTTTCTGGATGTTTTTAATAATAGTTTCAATGGTGAAACAAAGCCCTTGAACTGCTGCTGAGATTGGGCTCAGGAAATAGATCCAATCAAGGTGGTCTCCACAGGCTCTCCGCGGGATGGTCATCCCTCTCAGGCATAGAAAGCCCCCTCTTTTGGTGGAGATAATGGTGTCACCTTCCCCGCTGTGCCTGGAGCAGCCGGATACCTCCTGGAGCTGTGGTTGCCAGATCTCTTCCTGAAGATCCCCATTCCTGGCTGTTTGATTAAGCATTTGAATGGAGTTGCCAGAGGAGATGTAGAGGATCCAGTGTCTGAGGTGCCATCATCTTGCCCAGGATGGAGCAGTTCAGCCACACATTGTGCTGTTGATCCATTGAATTATCTTCCAAACTAGTATGACATGAGCATCTGAAAATTTCAGGTGATAGTTTAATATCCATCCAGTATTAACTTCTTGCAGCCAGGGCCAGTCAGTCCTGTAAGCGACATAGGCAGCCACCTAGGGTCTGGGACCAAGGGTTTCGGTTGAGATGCTCACATAAGGCACCACATGGACAATGTTTGTAGGGTAGGACGCTTGTGTCACATGAGATTTCTGTTTATTGGCGGTTTGGCACTATGAAGCATAAGGTGAAAACCTCACCACAAAAGCAGAGGGAGCTAATTTTCATCAGAAGTTGCATGATACTGTATTTGAAAATGTATATTGTGGATAGGGTAAATTATATTGTACGATGCGTAAAAGATGGTTTAGTCATTTTGCAGAAATTTCTCTGTTTGGCCATCCATCCATCCGTCCCTCTGTCTGCTGCAATGGCCAGCCCTTGGTATTACATTTACAGGGGTTAGGAGAGACCCCAGCAAAGCTTAGTAACTAGATGGTCATTAGTGCTGTATTCATGTTACAGTCGTCCATAATTATCCCTCAAAGGGGGACTATTGACATGGAAACTGAACCAGCAGCAACAGGCGTAATTTAAACCTCTGCATTACAGAGGCAAGTCCAGCCTGTTTTGATTTGGCTTCTGGCTGGTGAAACCAAACGTGAGGGAGTCGTGAGGCCATCGGGAACTCCATTAATGGAGTGGAGCTCAGGACTTGTTTGTGAACAGTCTGAAAGATTGTCCATCTTTAGCCTGGATATCTGCATGCAGATGGTTTCTCCCGTGATGGAACTCTAGCCAGAAATAGAAATTTCTGCAAGTAATGAATGGCTGGCATTGAATTTTGAGCCTGAAAACCAGTTGTAGGGAGATGTTAACATGTCACCGGCTGAGGGCATGAGGGTATTTATTGGGGAATATAACATAGAATCCAGGACCCTTAGTCAGAACAGTCTCATGAACAGGTTGTGTCGACATCCAGCTGGTCCAGGATGGTCAAGAGATGCTTATTCACTCTGAGATTCTTCATTATGGAATCTCTAAGGAATTGCTGGACGTCTTCGCCTTCCATCTTCTGATCGGTGAGACGCCATGGACTGCAGAGAGCTGGGGGGGGGGGGGGGAGGCAGTGTACTTCTGAGAGCCCACTGGAGCCAGCTTAAGAAGAAGTGGGCAGTTGTTTTATCGGCGTGTTTGTTACGCGGCAGGGCGGGCCTCATGCTGTCAGGGCGTTCAGAGACATTTTGTTTGGAGAAACTGTAAATAAACACAAACATATGCAGGAAATGTGCAATAAAAATAACTTGTACATTTGCTGGCTGCCTCGTTGAGCTCCTTTACATTTTTGTTTAGTCTGGTTTACCAGATGTCTATGTCTAGAGCAACTTCATTTTATTATTTTTACAGCAAGTTATAATTTAGCGATGGTAAATTTGAGAACAGTACATTAGCTGCCGAGTAAATAAAGAGCGTTGTTCCTGGTGTTCGACCCATTTACAGTGTATGTTGGCGTTTGGGACCCAGACCCAATTCAGTTGTCACCGTCTTGAGTCCTTACAGAGCAGCATGGAGCCTGTCCAGGCATTCCTGCTTAAACACGGTGTTTCGTGCATTACACGCACAGCTACTTCGCAGGCTGACTTCCCCTGGTACAGCGGGGCTGGTGGATCCCTCTGGGTTCCCCAGGAGGAAACCAGTCACCCTGAAGCTTTTCCGTTCTTTTCTGAGCCCCAAAGGTTAACATTCATTGGTGTGGCTGAGGCTCTTGACGTACTTTGCGGTGTTCCGTTTTCTCTTTCTTCTTCCCCTCTGTCTCTCTGGGCTTGGTCCTGTTGCATTTTCCACACCTAAAATTGAATCACGTGTATTATTAGGTTAGGCCCTGGGGTTATTTTTCCCTTAGCAATGAGCCTAATTGATTTGCAGCCATATGATATCAGTGACATTGTAGTCCTTCATATGCAGATGGCCTTGACAAAGTCGGCTCATAAACAAATGAGACAAATGAAACCTTGAGGTGTCTTGTCTTCCCTTTTCATGGAAGAAAAAGGACTGTCTGACGTGTCTTTGGCTGTCTGACGTGGTAACTGGAGATTTGTGACTTTTGGTAAAGACTTTTGACCAGAGGCTAAAGTGATCAGGGGTTTGGTTATGAGCGATTGTTTCACCAACATCTACCTCAAGATGTTAATTTTGCAGATTATGCTACTTTCGCCATCATGTCAATTGGGTGCAGAGTCCATAGTGCTTCTCTAACTGTACAAAGGTCACGTCTGTTATTTACTTTGCAGATTTTGTTCGTAAGAAATTAATCAGCTTGGACAAACCGTATTGGACGTAGCCTGGCTAGGCTAATGGCTGATTGGGCCCTTTGCAGGAGGATCTGTGAACGTGGTTTGCTCCCTAGGAGGAAGCTCCGGTAGCTGCTCTATGCAAACTTTTCCAGAACTGCGGCTAATCTTTATTATTGCCCTGTTAGTCAACATTCTAAACATGAGGTGTGACGTCCATCTGTAACAGTCAGGCTATTGATGTCGAAGCTCTCGTCTCGTCAGTGTTTTAAACATGCTGCTCTACCTGCAAGGGTTGTAGCCATACTGATGGATATACAGATCACATCGGACGGTTTTTTACAGCAAGCCTGTCCGGTCTGCCCCATCCACAGCACCGTGCGATCCTATAGATCACGGACAGTCTGGGCAGCCAAAGGGCGTTGCCGTCTTCATATAATTTCCGTGCCAGAACCAAATCGAAAAATGGAGGCTAGATGAAAGTCACCATCTCTGGTACATTTTTACACCTAAAGCTTGTCGTCCATCATCCTCCTTTTTCGATGGCCTGCAGGTCACCCAGAAACCGGCAATTCAGGGAAACTGATACAGTCGGCGGAAGCGAGGGTTGGTGTCCTCGTTGGCGTTTGACGTGAACGTTGCCATGGACGATCCTCTGGGATCGCACTGTTTACCGCCGTGATTCTGTAGGCAAATTGAAAATAATTACATGAAAATAAGGTAAAAGAAGTCGCCCTCGGGTTCTGGATGATGGCCTGGGATTGTCTGTTCTGCCACAGCATTAGTGGGTCTCAGAGTAGCTTAGCAAATGGTAATTTGTGGATTTCTAGTTTGTAAAAACAGGCGTGGTTCTGATCCGGACAAATTACTGCGGCAAGTTCCTCTAACGAGGGCGTTCTGGGTTTTTTGCGAAGGAAACAGCTCCTGGCCCAGCTGTGGCCTAGTCTGTCATGGTGGGCCGAGGCCCTGTCACCATGGGCCTTCATCGTCACTTGTGGGTTTGTGTGTCTCTGTGAGGTGTTTGACGGGTGTGCCTTGCAGATGCTAATAGGGGGTAGAGTGAGGCAAGATGCAGACCTTGACCACCCTGGGGCGCTGTGGAGCTGGGAGGAGGGGCTCAACAGAATAGGTGGAGCTGGAGAGCATAAATAATAGTGTAACGAACAGCCAGGATGGACCTCTCAGGCGCATCTAAAGGTTTTGTTTGTCCTCCATCTCCCAGGGGGTGGGGGCGGGGGGGTGTGGGGGAGCTAGACTCCCCGAACATCAGATTTAGTGCTTCTTAATCACCTTTGTGCCTCATTCATTTCCTGACAGGCTTTGTTGTACAGCCGCCTTGAGACTCAACACAATACGGTGACAAGATGTTAGCAGAAGTAGACCAGATTGCAAACATACTGAGAGCTGGAGAATCTGGTGAGATGGACAAGGCACTGGAAGATCTGGAAAAGTTCTGAGCCTGATAGGGAAGTGATAGTGAGCCCCTCGCGGGATGGGGGCTTGACGATGAGGATGCACACACAGGTCGTTTTGGTCATCAGGCCAGCGTGTTTGGTATCTGGTTTGCACTGTCTGCCCCGTGCATCGACTGCTTGCCCTCAGATCGATCTCTTCTGAAAAATTTGATGAGCTTGGGATACAGAACTGTGGAAAGTTTTACTGCTTTGTCTGTGCTGATTTTTATAGCAGCAGAGGCGGGCCTGGTCCTGCAGCTGACGAGCGTGTGCCCCGCAGATCTGCTGACTTATCAGCCTGAAATGCGCACTAGATCTAAAAGAAGTGAACTTTGGCTCTTTATGCAGTGTATTTCGTAGCCCCCCCCCACCCCATTCCTGCCCTTGAGCCTTGTCTGATTTTTGGCTCCCTCCCAGCGTGAGTGATCCAGCAAACTTTCAAGTGAGAGAGAATAATAGTAATGCAGAAAAATGTGTCCCTGGAATGTCACCGAGCCAGCTGAACTGACAGATGCGCTGTTTTCATGTTGAGTTTGTTTGCTGCAGTGACGGAAGATTGATGATTCTGATTAGTAATGACTATTTCTACAAATACTAGTGTAACAAGTTGGTTTTTGTATGCCCTTTACACAAATTTAGAGCCTTTTTTGATTTTATAAACTGATGTAAGTAATATTGTACGGTACCCAGTATTATGAAACACTGAAGTGTTTCTCTGAGGTCTCACAGCACGGCCCCTCCTGATGGCTGGGTCCAGTCCAGTGTTCGATAAACTAACCGCTTTGCTGCAATATCCCTTTCATGATGCCTCACCTTTGCTGAAGTAATGGTAACCTTTGCAGTGAGACCGCCTTGGCACTGTTTGTCCCTTACAGGTGCCCGTACCTCGGGGTGCACCTGTCCCCGGCCATCCCGGCGTTTGCAGTCGTGCTCTTCCTGTTCGTCATGGCCGTGCTGCTGAGGACCAGTTTCAGTGACCCTGGGGTGTTGCCGCGGGCGTTGCCGGATGAGGCTGCATTTATAGAGATGGAGATCGGTGAGTTAGCACCCCCCCCCCCAGGGTTTTTTACTAAGGATCCATGCCTCTGCTCTGTTTGCTTGTGTAGGAATGGCCCTGTCTGACTGGACAAGGTCCCTGTCACAAAAGACAGGAAATGGGGAACACTTAGGGAGAGGCTATAAAGTAGAGAGGGATCAGAGAAGAGCCACGGGGCGGAGCCTCGATCCTGATGACGGCCAGGGAGGCAGGGCAGGGGAGGTGGGTGTTCTCCGTCTGCTGCCTCAGTCTTCACACTCCGCTGCGGGGTCTGCTCGCTCTCTCTGTCGGTGTTGCCGGTCATGGGGCAGCCGGTATTACCACCGGACCTGCGCAGGAGCGGACAGGATCTGTAGTGACACAGAGGCAAGTTGGAGAGGGGAGATCAGGGGACACTCTCGCACAGTGTTCTCCCTGGGGAGCGGATGGTCAGATTGTCTGTTGCTTGGTGTGAGAGATTGAGTGAGTGAGGGAGCGTGGTTGGTTTCCATGCTGCATTTTCAGACACTCGGGCTGCAGGAATGTTAGACCGACAGGCGGTTTTTTAACATGCTACCTGCGGGGGGGGGGGGGGGTGCAGTATGTGCTGGAGGTACTAGAAGCCGGTCATATGCTTTTGTGGGAAGCAGAGGGTTCCCTGTTTGGGCTGAGCACTGTTTGTGCGTGTATGTCTGCAGACTCTTGAAATTTGAAATGGTTCAGCTGCTTGTTAAGTCACTTGTGGTGCACACGTGTGCAGATGGGTATGCATGTGTTTGCCGGGATAAATCGCTGGGGAGATGGAGCCACTGCCTTCCTACACGTGTCTCGGGAACACGACTTATTGACTAAGTGCTGCTCATCCTGGTGGCAGAATGGTTCTCTAGAGC
This sequence comes from Gnathonemus echidnorhynchus, assembly GCA_026776725.1. Lineage (NCBI taxonomy): Eukaryota > Metazoa > Chordata > Actinopteri > Osteoglossiformes > Mormyridae > Gnathonemus > Gnathonemus echidnorhynchus. The sequence goes on along the minus strand of JAODJU010000002.1, from coordinate 20,466,150 downwards.
CCCGGGCAGAACGTGTATTGGAAAGCTTCAGTTGAGTCTGCTAGCCTTGGGTTTTCTGGGATGAATTTTTATCTGGGCTGTCTGCACAGCGCCTGGCATTGGAGGGGAGGACCGTTAGTATAGCAGAGATTGTGATCTCCGCTCGGGTGCGGCAGGGATGAGCCAGCAGGGGCCTGAGGAAAAGAATGTGGCCCCTTTTCTCAGCATGAGGGGGTCTGGACTTTCAGATCGTGGTGGAACAATGGGGGCTCTGATCCACCAGCCCCTCCTGTATTCTCCTACCACGGAGACGCCTACATACGCTCGGACCCCTTTTTGTGAGTTCGGACCCTCGCCTGAAGTCTGGTGGTAGCCGGTAACATCTGAACTCAATGGTTCAATTGTCCTTATCCATGTGAGCGGCCTGATTTGCCCCTTGTTGAAAGCACCCCAGGAGCAAATGCGAAAGGATCAGAGGTCATGGGTTCACCCAACCAGAGGTGAGCATTATTGCTGGGTCTGAGTTATGCTTTAATGGATGCTACTCACCCCCACCTTGGCTGTTAAAATGTCCTGGGGTGCTTGTCTTGTGGGGGTTGGAGCGCCTTGAAAGCAGCCTCTGTTAAAATAGGTGCCAGCTTGGACTGAGGGTGCTTCAGCAGCTCAATAAGAGACTTGTTGGGTGGTATGGCTGCTCAGTCCACCCCTGAGTGCCTCACCGAGGCCAGTCCTTGTTTCCCGGCATAAATGGTCACCCACGCTACAGGCCGTTGGAGTGAAAGGTAGCTCTGAGGTCAGGGGGAGGTGCGAGGTGTTGTTCTGGGAGTCCTGCGAGGGAACCGGCATGGGGGGTGCGGTGGTCATAGTGCTGACTTTACTCTGAGGAGAGGGGTGTCTATGCCCCTCCCCCCCACTGCAGGGTTTGCTGATTGTGCTGTGCTGGGATGCTATGGGAACCCCCACCTCCCTAAATACACTCTGCCTCATCCCATCTCATTCCATTTACTTGCTTTCCCGGGGGAGGAAATGGTAAGGAGGTTGCTGGGATCTCAGAGAAGATTGAGAGGCTGGAATTGCTGCTACCATTGAGCCGTGTGTGTGTGTATGTATGTATGTATGTATGTGTATGTATGTGTATGTATGTGTGTGTGTGTGTGTGTGTGTGTGTGTGTGTGTGTGTGTGTGTGTGTGTGTGTGTGTGTGTGTGTGTGTGTGTGTGCGCCTGCGTTCACACTGCCACTTACAAGGGAATGGCTGCACCTCCCTGAACATCTCTGCAGACTTTCTGTCCCTTCTCCATGCTTTTCAGTGATCGCCTTGCTGTATGGGAGGTAAACGCTCTTTAAAAATGACTGTTGGATGAACAGTTTCCCTCCACTTAGCTGTAATAAGGGCTAGGAGGGTCACTGGTTATCCCATTACATTGTGTTTGTGTTTGTGTCTGTGTATGGGGCTCTGTGATTGACTGACTGTTGATCTGCTTCTCACACCATGTTTCTGTATAAAAGATTCAGCACCCTGTAGCATCCAGGTTTCAGTCATTATGATGGCTGAATGTGGCCACTTGCCTTTTCAGGCCTTGATTGGTTTCATCCGGCCGGAGCCGAGAAAGCAGGGGGTCACATCTCAGTCACAGGTTTGAATCTTTGTGCAGTGATCTGAGAGGCAGTGCTTCCTACGGTATTCTGAAAGGAAGTGATTTGTCTGGTCAAGATCGTAATCAGTTTGGGTTTCGTCAGGCCATGTTTTGCAGTAATTGCCATTTACCATTGCCACCCCGCTCTCCACTATCCCCTACAGAGCGCTGTTGCATATCTACACGCTGCCCTGCCAAGTGTTCCACGTGTGCTCGGAAGTCTCCAGTCTGTCGTTTCCAAGGCAACAAGACATGGCTGCGGCAGTTCTGACTGAGTTGAAGGGCTGTTGTCACAAAACGGGTTTTTCTGTAACCCCGAAGGAGAATCACTGTAAATGGGTTTTTGGGGACCGATTTCTTCACATTTACATTACGTTGCATCATAATTAAGATGCTTTTGTCCAAAGTGACATTAGACATTAACACATTAGATATACGGCTGTTGAGGAGTCAACTAGGAAAAAATGTGGCTAGACTGACCTTCCAATGAATGCCCAGATAGTAGTATAGGAGCAAGAGCTACACAACATCTTCCTAGCACAACATAAACCTAAAGACAATTCAATAACAGGAAGTGCAACATTAAGAACAGTCGGAGACCAGATGCCCGGAAAGCTGGGGGATGGCTTCTCTGAGGCAGCACTTGTGGCATTTGCAGCTCTGTTCAACATAGTGATTGTTTGTGTATGTGTGAAAGAAAAAAATGCAGATGAGTGACCTCTAATGACCTGCCTTATTCCACTCTTCCTTTTGCCCCTCTGCGTGTTATTTTAATTGAAGACTGTCCCCATAATGTCCCAGTAGCTGCAGTGTAGGTCGAGTGCTTCTTCTTTTCGGTTCTCGACACAGACCTGAAGAGTTGATCCTCACAGCGACTTTTGAAGCTCTCACTTGTGATTCCTCTAAATTACCCGGTGCTTTCAAAACTGCTTGCTGAAAGCTTACTTGAGAAGACGTGGGAGGTTCTTGTTTCGTTTTTCCTTTTGTTCATGTTATTGAAAATGACTTGATTTAAACTTTTGGGGGTTTTTTTCTCTTCGTGTCGTATGGAAAATAGTTTATGGTAACCTTGTGATGTGGTGAATTCTGGAGTTGAGATCTTCTCATGATTAGGTGATGGAAATTAGGTGAGCACTGCTCTCCATGTGGTTACAGTCTATTTCATCTCTTGAATTCAAATATAGTACACAGGTGTGTAACTGTTATGGTGTAAAGTGTTCAGCTGTAGTGATCACGGCTTCTATAGTGCTTACAGGGTGTGTGTTTTAAAATGGACCCTAGAAATGTGCAGGAGTACTTTATCTCAGGCAGTTCGCCACTGCTTTTGAGGACACTAGTATTTGCCTCATTGAAATGGGACCTTAGATCCTACTGATTTGGTCGCTAGCTAACTGAAGGACCTCAGTTTTTTTTTTTCGGTGATCTGAGTTCCAAGATGGCCAGCTGCATTCGACACCCGGGCATCCCTCTGTGTTCTGGGAAGAGGGAGATCCGGCCTCTTCCGCTGTTCCCGAGTCCTGGGTGTCTGTCACGCTGGACTGTGGCCATGCGGTCCACAAGAATGTTGTGGGTGGACGTGTGGTTTCACTGGAGCTCCACCCAAAATGTCCACTCTAAGAAATATTTAAATACAGTCGAACCCACTTATCTCGACCTCGGCTAACTCACCAACCCTATTAAGTCGACGTTTTTGAAGTGGAAC
>JAODJU010000002.1:20439802-20462733 GCA_026776725.1 Gnathonemus echidnorhynchus | reverse complement strand
TTCCCCCCCCCCCCCCCAAACCTGTTCACTGTGCCCAAGAAGCACTCAGAAACTTCACCTAGTGCTTCAGTTGTTGGTCTAATGTTTAAAGACCTTGCTCAGCAATGACATCACGTTTCTGCTGAGGACCGGATTCAAACCGGCACCTTTCCATTCAGAGGCAGAGAAGTCTAACTCGCTCAGCCGCACAACACCCCCAGGAAGAATGTCGAAGATAAAACATTTAAATATTGACAGGTTATTCATAACTGGGAGAACTGGAGCTCTGACCTCCAGTGCACAGTTGGAATATTTGCCCCTGTACATTATAACTTGGTTTTATTGCCGTTTGTGTATTTTTTTACCTGTCAGCTGAGAAGTTTGTGCTGACAGTGGTAATACGGTGGCTGGAGTGAGGTTATGTTTCCACCATTTCCGCCATTCCATACAATGCCTGTTAAAACGGTGTTAAAATAACAAACAAAGCTAACAAGAAAATCGTTTTCAGTACATGGAAAATATACTCTGTTGTGTGAATATTGCCTGCAAGGCTTCCAAAGTGCAGGCAAAACAGGACGTGGATCTCTGCCGCCTGTGGGCGTGACGTTTGATATTGGCTTCGTAAGGTCGTCTTTAGATTAGGAGGGTGTGACTGTTTGATTTCAGTTGGCCTGTTTTCTTTCTTTTTTTTTATAGCCGTAGAGCGTATCCAGACAGGCCAAAATATTCCCAGGCCTGGTAAAGCTTGTACTTTAAAAGAGACAGGGTGGGTTCTGTCAGCTACTCGGGTTGCCCTGAGTAGGAATAGTCACTAAGCAAATAGAACACTGAGATAATCTGCTGGGTTGGCCGGGAGACCAACCAGAGGTGGAAAGTTCAGGAAGTACAAATCCAGACCAAGATTTTGTTTCAACCAACCAGTTGAGTATAAAGAGTCACATTCACAGAGTACTCAGCTGGCTGGTTGAAAGAAAATCTTGGTCTGGATTTGTACACTCTGGACCGGAACTTTCCACCTCTAGGACCAACTTGCCCCACCCCCACTTCCCAGCACGAGTGAGGGGTGACACCCTTTCCTGACATGTTTCCAATGGGCTTTGTTCTACAGAGGCAGCCATTGGGAGCGTCCCGGCGGGGCAGCGCCCCCCCCCTCGCATCAGGAATGTCCAGATCAACAACCAGATTGTGAAGCTGAAGTACTGCTACACCTGCAAGATCTTCCGGCCTCCCCGAGCCTCGCACTGTAGCATTTGCGACAACTGCGTGGGTGAGTGTGGCTCCTGTGAGCGTGCTCAGCTCTGCCCCCCTGCACTGGTCACCGCCCACAAAGCTGTGATTGGCAGCTATAACTTACTCCTGATCACATGATCCCAACTGCTGCAATTTCAGATCTATCTCAACACAGATTTTTTTTTTCCTAAAAAATTTTTTTTTTTAGAACTTTTATTAAAAGTCCAGAAAAAGTTGCCTTTCATATGCACGTTTTTTTAATCAGGTTGTTACATAAAGTTCGCTCTGTTGTGGTGTTCTTTCTGGCATGAGATGAAGCTGACCTCCTAATTATGCATGCTGACAGAATGAAAACCGACCGCATGTTATGCCAGTGGAATGCGCTTTTACCTGCGGTGACACAATAGCCTGCTTTGTGCGCAGCTGTGCATTGGTCTGACGGACGTGAGATTTCATCACCTTATGAGGCGTCGATTCAGAACAGTCTTTGATCACCAGCCTGCTTTTCTCCCAAAATATGAATATGTGAGTGACCCCAGGGCAGGTGCATTGCACAATGTGGCGCTGCCTTTCACGTGATCACGTCGCATTGAATGCAAGAGGATGCATCTGCTTAGCTTCCATGTCTGGGTTGCACCTTCAGCCTTCTCAGGTCCAGAGTCTGCATCATGTCTGCAAACTGCGCTATTTCTGATTTACAGCAGTGAATCACATTAGCAGCAAAGCATGTTTGTCAGCTGTCGCACCAACGGCTACATTTTGTTGCATCTTTCAACTTGCATTATTTGCACTGTAGTTGCTATGCATTGTGTACTGTTTTTAAAATTCTATTTTCATTGTAATCAATCAAACAAATTGATTAATTAACTAGATTGTTTGTTTGTTTTTGTTTTATTTTATTCTTTATTCTTCACTTATTTACCCCCTCAGCACTTATTGTTTAGTGTTTGTTCTCAGCTGTTCCTTGTTCTGGCTGTATATTGCTCCATGGAAATATACTTTCATTTCAGGTGTGTGAAATGACATTAAATCGACTTACTTGATTTGAGGAGTTCTGAGATGGCCCAGGAGAGCCGCATGTCTTCATGTATGAAGAATGCTGGGAAATGGCTTTCTATGTCTCTGTGTTTGCCCCCTTTGTAGGTTTTGGTTCTGGCCCAGTTCTGGTTTTGGTCTATTTCAGGTTCTTCCTGAATTGATGCTTTGGCCCAAGTCATGCTGCTCCTCACAGGTCTGTGCAGGTATTGAACGACTCTGTATGTGTTCCAGATCGCTTTGACCATCACTGCCCCTGGGTGGGCAACTGCGTGGGCAAGAGGAACTATCGTTACTTCTACCTCTTCACGCTGTCGCTCTCCCTGCTCACCGTCTACATCTTCGCCTTCGACATCGTCCACGTGGTGCTGCGTGAGTTTTGCGGGGGGATCCTGTGGTGTGTATAGTTGTGGGGGAAGACTGGATTGATTAGCTCCTGATTTAGGGATAAGAGCAGTTGGCTTTGGAGATAAATGGAGTGACGGTTGATTGATTTGTGAGGGAACGGGTAACGTGACTTGGTGATGAGAATGCTGACAGACCAGCTCTTGGGGGATGTTGGTGCTGTAGCCTTGAAGAAATTATTTTACCTTTTGTGATAAACTCAGGCGTCAAGATCCTCATCCAGAAAGCCAGAAATAAGGAGTAATGATGTCAAGTAATGATCCATTGGGAAGGAACCAGGTGAAATCTAATGGCTGAATTCAATCAGGCAGCGGTGTAGTGGCTCAGAGATGGGAAGCATTATATTTGCCGCTGGTCTGCTGAAGGTCTTCTACCATGACAAGCCACACAAGTCTGGGGTTTTCTTGTAAAGGTCTTGGCTCCCTGCATTTCATCCATTATTTTATAAGGTCAGGAATGTGAGGACTGTGTAGGTGGTGGGGGTTACGGGCTGGTGTGAGCGTTTTTCAGCATGCGAGGGGCGTCCGTGTTCCCGTGTGACCACGTTTGTCAGCCTGCCCTCATCATCTCCACAGGGTCGCTGGAGTCTGATTTTGTGACGACCATCAAGGAGACGCCCGGGACATATCCTGCGATTAACAGAGGGAAACTGAAAGGGAGAAGGATGTTTCCATGACAATTTGCCATGACCGCCTTAAGGGTCGCTGGTTTAATATTCTGATTAAGATAGATGATTTCAGAAATTAATTTGATTTTTATAGCTATATAAGCAGATGGTTAAACAATAGAAAATGTATTTTTGGGGATATATATGGAAAGTAGATTAAGACTTTAGATTTTATCTGCCTTTTTGTCTCACTCAGTATTAAAGGCAGAACTGTGCTTTGTGCCTCTGTTCTGTTGTATCTGCCTTGACTGCCCCCTACTGTGCTGGAGGTCGTGATCTGTTTCTTCACATTATGGTCAGTGGTGGGTTTGACTGGCTTCCACACCTACCTGATCACCCTCAACCAGACCACCAACGAGGATGTGAGTATCCCGATCCCGTCGCTGTGAGGCACAAGGCCGCGTTTGGGGGACGGGGGGTGACCATGCAGCTGGATCGATATGCTGTGCCCCCTCCGCTCAGGCTGACCTTGAGTTTCTGTAAAGACGCCGGTCCTGACAGTGCTGGGTGTTATTTATGTCCTGGAGCAAATTGCTGCCTGCCAGGATTTCGCTGCAAATATTCATCTATTTATGGTTGTTCTCTATTTTAACCCAATGCACAAAAAATGAGAGAAACAGGCACCAGCAGATTGAGCGAGGTGCTTCTGTGCCCGTCTCAGATGACGCTAATAATAAACGTGCCCACCCCCACCTGGCGTGCGCAGCTCTGCTGAGTGCAGGCCGATGTAATGGGGGGGTTGGAGGGGTGCCTCGTCCGGCATCTCCAAAGACGCCCGTGCGTGCCGGGTCCTTCCAGTATCCCTGTGGTCCTGTCTGCCATGCTACTAACACCCACCCAAACCACGACCTGCACAACTCTCCAGATGCCCCTGATGTTTCTGTAGGTCATTTATGACCAAGAGGGAAAGACATTTAAAAAAGAAGCACATAGCTGGAACTATTCCTATTGGCTGAATATCTGTTTTCTTTTTTATTATTTGTCCTTTTTGTACAGATTAAAGGCTCCTGGACGGGGAAGAATCGAGTACAGAACCCCTACAGCCACAGAAACGTCATCAAGAACTGCTGTGAGGTTCTGTGCGGCCCTGCCTATCCCAGGTACCCACCCCACATCCCGCCCCCCCTCGCCCCTTATGCAGCCCTGCCTATCCCAGGTACCCCCCCCAACCCCCGCTCCCGTGTCACTTCCCCTCTTGTGCCCATGAGTCTTTGCTCTATTTGACCCCTGTCCATGTCTGTCACTGACCTCAGTCCCCTGTCTGTCCCTCTCACCCCTCCATGACCCTGACCTGCTTGTTCTCTCGCCGTCTGCAGTGTGCTGGACCGGAGGGGGGTGATGCCAGAGGAAACACCTGCTGTTCCCCAGGAGCCAGAAGCCAAGAGTGCCCCCCCACCACAGACCACTGTAAGCACCTTGTCGGGTTTGATGTGATCTGGGTGTGGGTCTCCTCACTGGGTCCAGGCGGAACCAAACAGCAACAGCACAAAGGTCGTGGAGACCCATGTTCAGCGCCATGTGAGCCAGGCGGTGGGGGGGCAGGGGGGTAGGTTCCCTAGTTATGTCTAATAAATAGGATAGCATGAGATGGACAGGGGAGGGGGGTTTACCAGGAGACCCCCCTCCCAATCAGATCCACAGCTCATTCCTGCCCGCTTCAGTTTGCTGTGCTTTGTCTGTTCTCCAGAGAACCACAGCCCCCCTCATCCCCAATGAACACACTCCAGATGACACTAAGCCCAAACCGGCTGCTGCCCCTGAGGAAGAGGAGAAGCGCTACCTTCCTCAGGACACTCCACTCCCGTCACTGGACACCGGCACAGGCCCCAGCCCTGACCCCCAGTCCCCCCAGTAGGCAGGCCTGGCGATGGGCAGGGCGGGAGGGATTGGAGAATCTCTGACGAGCTTGTCTGTGAAAGGCACCGCTGAGGGTGTGAGGGGGGGGTCCGCCATGCTGGAGGAGGAGGGTGACTCACCCGGGTTTCTGTCTGCTAGAGCCTCGCATGAAAATTTATGAAAAACAGAGACGGAGCGCAGCGGATTCCTTCATGGCAGACGGCTATGTGAGACCCGTTCTGGGGCTGCCACGTTTTTCTCTATTTTCTATGTACAGTTCAGTCGCGTTGGGTTTCGGTCACTTATAAGCACGCCGTCGGCGGCTGGAAAAGGCCTGACAAACCCCCCCACAGCAATTACCCGGCCGTCCCCGCGCATCTCGGCAAGAGACCGGAGGGCGTAGGGCGCCCCCACCTCAAAGTGCCATCGCCCACTTCCGTCGGCCATCTGGCGTCTCGGCGGTCTCCTCCACGTCGCTGCGACGCCCCCTGCTGCTTCCCGCCAGAACCGCACCCACCCGCGTCTGTCCAGGGTTGCCGGCACCACGGGCCAGGTGGAGCAGGACAGGCCAAAGGAAACTGTGCCTCAGGAGAAAATGTGATTTCCACACACGTGAAATGCATGAAATAACGCCGCCTGCAAGGTGGGTTGTTATGTTCAGAATAAAAGCAGATCTATGGAAACCTGCCCTTTTCTAAACAACAAGGGGAAGGTGTTACAAAGAGGAAGATTACCTGATTGTAAAAGATTAAACTGGGGAAGTACGTATTGAAATGCTTCTAGATGATGGTTCCTCCGGTCAACATCTGGCTATAAATCTTGGCATCAGATTTCCAGTTTGAAATGATTGACCTAAACTTTGTAAGTCTCTCCCCTCCCCCCCCCCCCAAAAAATGCTGTCTTCAGGAGCCAAAGGCCTTGTCCCCCTCATCTGTCACCCTGTCTCGGCCTCCCAGCAGTTTCTCCCAGTTTCCCTGAAAGGGTGCTGGTGCTCTGATCGCTCACGTTGACACACCTATTGGGACCCTTTTGTCTGAATGAAGCTGCAGATAAACATTGACAGTGTTTATTTGCACAGTTAGATTGAGCCAAGAAGAGTATGAGCCAGGTGATCTAGGCCTGGATTGTCACATTTGTTTTCAAAAGCTGGTTACTAAGACAAGAAGGCTTGGATTACAATGACAATAGAACTGTCATAAACTCAGTACATGATATAGAGTCTGTTTAAATCCTATTTATATTTACTTTGTAAGAGCATTGTGATTGTGTTTTCTTTTAATTGCTTGATTTTTTACATGAATGAGTGGTATATGTTAATTAAACAAGACTTGTCGTAATGCCTTGTCTGAGTGGCTGAGATGTAGATCTGTGGCATGGATGAATGCTTGCTGAAAGGTGCAGGAGGGAGAGAGAGAAAGGGAGTGATGGAAAATTGTGTCTCACCTCAGAAATGAAACGTGCTGTAACGACAAAATTCAGTTTAAAAAGTTTTTTATTTAAAAAAAAAAAAAAAAAAAAATACATTCAAAAGGTAAAAAGTTACACCTGTATGACTATTTTGAACTGCAAGATGATCTCTAACACAACACAATCAAAAACTGAAAACTTATACAACACAAGAGTAGGGGAGAATACAGGAATGATGCAGTATGTACAAGAAAAAAACATTCTGGGTTCTTCAGCTCATGCTAAAGAAGTTTTAAATGCAGGAAGAGAGCCCTCTCGATCATTGCCGGGGATCGTAGACCAGCTCTTTGCAGCGTGAGTATGGTAACTTCACAGCATTTCTGCATGGATATCCGCGGATATCGAGCACAGTTTGCCTTCAGTTGTAAAGCTGGTTGTTACAGCAGTAGCCTTCCAGAGGAGCTAAGACGGTCTGTGGATGCTAGTAACCAGCACAGAAGCCCACCAGAAGCGTCACTGAGCCACACAGCCTCTTAATTTGGCGAGAGCCGTCAGTGGCGTGAAGTGGAGCACATGGGCAGGGGAGGAGGACCTTTGGTCTTGAACGCAGACTGTACATCCAGCAGTTTTTCAGCATCAGTTCTGGTCCATCCGTAAGTTGGTAGGTACGACAATGTAAGGCCCGACTCACCTCTCCTAGGATGTGTCTTCTACTGATAGACCCTCCAGCAGGTTCTGGGCGTCCGCAAGGCCCGGTTCCGCTTCCTGCTGTGCTTCTGGCTCCAACTCTGCGTCCGCTTCTGGCGCCGACCCCGTTTCTGCTTCCTCGCGTCCGTTCTCCAGGTTCTCTGTGCTCTCGAAGCAGCCCGAGTCCCTGGGTGTGCCGGTCTTCTCCTCTCCGTCGGCTTCGTCACCCTCGCTGTCGGCTGGGGGGAGGGGGAAGCATGCAGCATCAGCGAGGCAGCCCCCCCCGATATCGGAATGTTCTCTGCTGTCTCTCCCATCATCCCTGACGGTGCTGATATTTTGTGGTTACAGCTCATACGTCACGTGTTTGCACAGCCATGCGTACAGGCACGTCGGGGGCCTGGACCGACTGTCCATGCACTGTCCAGTTTATGTTGCATGTAAATGTATGGATTTGTACTTTCTGGACCTGAATTTTCCACCTCTGACTTTAAAGGATTACTTTTGTGAGTAACTTCCCCAACACTCTTTACTGGAAACACAAGGCCGCTTTTAGCTGGTGAACCAAGGGGGATTGGCCATGCCGGGAGCAAAGGTCATGGAGAGTCGCTAAGCAGCATAGACCTGCTAGCACTGAAGACATGCTCTGTATAGCATGGATTATGGGATTGTCTTTGACAGTAACAGTGGGCTCAGCTCAAACTGACACAGCTAGAAGAGGATCTACAGTCATCAAGGTCACCGAAACAACTTCTATTTTAGATGCATCAGTGAGTGGGCAGCTCTCGGTGAAGGGCTACGTGTCTTTGCGTGTGGAGGCACGTCTGAGGACTTACAGTCAAGCAGCATCTCTGCGGCGTTTAGGATCTTGGTTCGGAGCTCAGGGTCTGTAATGTTCAGCTCGTTGAGGTGGGATTCCTTCAGCTCCCGAAAGTGGTCCAGATTCTCAAAGTGCATGGAGAGGAGGGGGTTGAGGTCCTTTTGGGGGAGGGGAGAATGGGGGGGGGGGGCACAGAGGGACACATGGTCAGCTGGTCCAGTATGCAGCCTAAGGCTTTGTCTTTATAGAGCAGCCGTAGTGACGGGGCTGAGACGAATGGGGACTGCACTCACCGTCAGGCCAATCTTCTCCAGCATCTCCATCAGGGTCTTTGGTCTGCATCGATGCTGCCTGATGCGGCTGCGCCTCTTCTGGGGCGGCGTGACCTCATCAGGAAGGATGGTGACATAGATGAACTTGAAGGAGCCCACTTTGTTGTTGAGCTTTCCGGTCCAGGTCCCCACTGGGGGCTTCTCGATGATGTCGATGATGTCGCCTTTCTGCAGGGACAACGACACAAGTGAGAATGTCCTCAGTGTACCTCACGCTAAGCTTTTCCACACCTTGTTCTTCTTGCCTTAGTTGGGTCATTGTCAAGGATGTGAAGAAAGTAAAACCCATTCAGAATGGGCTATTTCGCAAAGCAGCTCCATCACTCTGTTGCTATAGTGAAATCAGCTGAATTAGCCGCTATCGTGCTGATGACCATGAGATACGGGTGCTGTTGGGGTTACCTGCAGCTTCAGGGACTCTATGTCGTAGGGGCTGGGCGTGAAGTCAGTGTGCACACGTGCACGGCCGCAGAACGGCCCGCTGTAGGTGCTGTCTTCTAGCCGCATGCTGTCTCTCTGGCTGTAGCCGCTGTCCAGGCTCTGCCTATCGCCACCTGCAGGGCGACGCATGTGTCAACATGAGGTCCCCATCCGCCATTTGGTCCACATTTACAGTTACGGTTACTCCCTGTGACCCAACCCAGAAATATATCATCCACTAACATCATAATGGATGAGCAAAACAGGGAATGTCTGAACTAAAACTGGGTACATGAATTTAGAATTATTACATACACTTCCCATTAACATAAACCTTATTTAACATTGTATTGTGTATGCAGAAATACACAGATTTACAAAAAAGCTATTATTATTAGTTTTTTTCCAGGATAATCTCTGAATGATGGCCAAACCTCCACCCCTCATAGTCCAGAAGTTGTTTGTCACACTTACAGCCAGACAGCTGCCGGGACAGGGCTGGGTGTGTGGACTCTTCCGACTCGCTGGAGCACATGGACGTCCGCTGGCTGCTCAGGTCAGGGGTCCAGTCGCTGCACGGCGGGGACACGGGGCTGTCCTCACCGCTCTCCAACTGCAGCCATGCCCGCATGTTAGGGGAAAATATGACTCAAAATCTCTTACAGGCCTTTGTTGATGTTGTGACTCAACTCTACCACTAGGGGGAGATGTGCACCGTATTTTTTTGTATTACTATTTTTGCATCTCCTGCCAGTTATACTCTTCTCTCTTCCTCTAACGGCCTGTCAGATCATCTCTTATTCAAAGCCTCCAATTTTATTTCGTAACATGATAACACTGTGTCAAACAATTCCTCTACACATTATTACCCATTTTAAATATAATTTACTTTGTACTTTGATGTTGTTGACTATTTGCTTTAGTGAGGAATTCTAGGGTGCCCTTCTCAGTGTCCGATCACTTTATTATTTTGCTTTTTTCACATGCTGAGCGCATGATTGCTGCACACACCCCTTCCTCTGCAAGGGCCTTCTGCACCATCTTGGAGGTCTTGCGGGTCATGGTTCGGGTGATGACGGCCCGCCACTTCTTCCCCAGTTTCCCGCCGCTCTTCCCACTGTCCTCCAGGGGCATGTCCTCCACCAGCTGCAAAGAAATCCATAATGAGATTTGGGGAAGTCAAAAACCAAGTAAGATTAAACAAGTAAAGGTCGCCTCCTTGTCGAGCCCTGCTCCATGAGCTGTACCAGCTCTTCCTAAACACCTGCTCCTCTTTCCTGCTCCTCCTTTTCCTCCCATCCGCTCATCTTATCTGCCTATGTGCCTCTTCTACTGCTTCCCCATGTGACCAGTCTGACTGACTAAAGCGTTTGATCCAGGGCAAGCATGCGAGGCACAAAAACAGGCAGAGGCATCCAGTGGGGTTTCACTGGTGTTGTCAGAGTAGCACTGCACAGCCCGCTAGCCCAGTTTGAGTTGCATGCAGCCCTTGGATGGCCGTTTGTGGTGCAGCCACCCTGCTGCTTCCTGTCTGGGTGACACACATCTAAGTTCACAGATCCTGCGGCCTGGGTGGCGGTTCATGTCACGCCAAAGACTGCCTATGAGCTCCCTGCCAGCAAGCCTCCAGGGCCTCAGAAGCACCACGCCCCCTAGTGGAGAGATCTTGAATGTGCCCGGTAGGATTTTTCCATCCCCCCATACAGATTCTGACTCACAGACCTGCTGGCAGCCCTCTAGCATGAACGCCGATGTGCCTCTTATCTGGCGCACATCAGCGATAGCTGCACAGACATCCCATAGCCGCTGAGCGTAACAGTGCATGATGCCCTTCCAGGCTGAAGCCTTTAACTTCCGTGCTGTAGCGGCTTTCGGCTCCATCAGCTTGCAGGAGGATATCCTGTCTCCCTTTGCCACAACCCCTATATAGAGTCCCCCCCCCCCCTGCCCCAGCTGCTTCCCCCCTGCTCACACACTATTGCAAGGAAGGTGCATGCGGGTTCTGCAGTGCCCTGGCATCACGATACCACCTAGAATGGGGGTGTTTGTGTGTGTGTGTGTGGGGGTGGGGTATGAGCGAAGCAGCAGTCCCTGTTTTTCCACGGGAACACTCGCGCCAGCCGTCGCTGCTATTTGGGGAAGGTGAGCCCAGTTTAACTTCCCCCTGCGTGTAAGCATAGATCTGTAAATCCGACCAGTTACAATTAGAGAAGTGTGCGGGTGTCCGGGGTGATGGCAGCCACACGTCAGCCTGGAAGCAGGTGTGCCGCCTGCATTGTGTGCAGGGGGAGGCGCAGGGCCGTCTTAGGTGGACAGCGACATCCCTCCCCAAATACTCTCTGGGGTCTTGGTGTGATGCTCGAGCAGCGTTGAGTCCTACCTCTCTCAAGTTCCTACAAACGTTTTTTTTTTTTTTTTTGTATGCTTGCTGGCCAACAGAGTGGTGACTAATGTATCACAAACCTGCCACGGTTCCTGTGTGAGGGACGTATTAATTCTTCCGGCTTTTGAACTATCTAAAAATGGCACCTTAATACTATTTCTCAGATCATACAGGAAAAACACGCAAAAAAAAACAAAACCAAAGTAGTGCCTCAGTCATTTTCTACAGCACTGTTTCACTCCCGGCCGCAATACTTTGTTGTCACTTTTTCCTCTCAATTTTGGGGGTTTTCAGTCTCTTGAGTGGAAAGGGGGAGGTAGGGAACTCACCGGTTCACCCAGGGGGAACTCCTTATCAGTCACCACAGGAGAGGATGGCTTGGGCTTCATGAAGTCTTTGAAACTGCTGGATCTCTGCAGCGAGAGCTGGGGGGAGGAGACAGAGAGTCATGGGTCACGACCAAAAACAGATACTGGGTCTCCGAGACCTAAAAGTTGCCTGTCCAACTCCTCAAAGGGACGTTTCTATTTGTCCGTCAACTGGACATATTTACCGGTCTTAACCGGTCAGAGGTCATTCTGTGCTTGAGAAGGCAGAATGGCACAGTTAACAATATCCCTTCTACCCAGGGCCAGCGGAGGAGGGGTGGCTATGATTTCTCAGACTGGAGGCGACCCCAGCTGGCTCAGTCTACCAAGGGGACCCATGGCGACATTTTGTCAGAAGCCCAAAAAATCCTTGCTTTGCTTCTCCTTCCACCTACAGCATGGTTATCCTCCAACCAGGGGTGGCGCTAGAGATGTTGGGCCCTATGAAATCATATTGGGCCCTCTAACCTAACCTCATGGGCCCTTGGAATTGTTGTTACTTCCCCTTCCCCAGCAGGATTCAACATCCCGGCCCTGGGATTTCCAATACTCTTTCATGTCTGCTTGATAAAATTAAAGGAGCCAGTGGAACTGTTATTTTATCGTGGTGGGACATGACGTTCGTAAAGTGTGCCGGTTAGTGGCAAGCATAATGACCCATTCCCTTCCCAGAAGGCATTGCAAGCAGCTCAGACAGAGAGTCAGCGTGGTTCCACATGGCTGGCTCCAAGTCGACAAAGGGCACAGGACTCAGCAGATGCGCAAATGTTATCAGCCTAAAACAATGCGATGGGCAGTTTCAGCCGACACACAGAAAACGATTATCAGCACGAGAGTGAGTAAGAACTGAACTTGCTCTTATCAGTGCAACCAAAGCAGTATAACGACTGCTGGATATCAGGCTTGGGCTCTGTTTTAGGAAATGCAAAATCGCATATTTTCCTCCAAGTCAGAAAGCTACCCAGTCCCTTATCTCCGCCCAACTTTCCTATTGCAGGACTAACTGCAGGAAGTGGGAGTGGCCTAGATCACACCAATCATGCCGAATTCTCCCAATAATTGTTACAGTGCACCCAGCCTGGGGGTTGGAGGACAACGAAAACCAAAAAGCCCTAAAGTCAGAGGAGTTACAACGGTGGAAATAACTTTATTTTTTGAGATTCAAAAGGCATGTAGACCCCTGCCAAATACCTACTGCAAATAGTAAAAATCAACAAACACTGAAAAGTTCAAATGTCATTAAATCAATGAAAACTGATTGTCAGTCACCGAATAACCAAAAAATAAAATGTATGAGAAATATTGGAAACTTGAAATAAACCAGATTTGTGTGTGTGTGTGCGCTGCTAGAGATTCTGGGCACCATGACAATGTGTGTGTAAAATATAACTGAATGTGTACTGCACTGTGGCTATCAGCAGAAGACGTGTCTTCATGACACCCCATGGTCCCTCCTGATTGTCCAGCTAGCATCTGTGAGCCAGGAGCTCATACCACAGATATGGATTTTCTGTGTCGGCCAAACCAGTCCCTCTTTGTTCTGAGAAGCACCGGCTCCTGACTGTCAGAGTGTGTGCAGCGCGTGGGCCGGACCGCCATGCACTCCTGAAATGCGTCACCAGCACTGAATCCGTCCGGCCGCAGAAAACGGGTCAAGTGGGGCTGGCTTTGCCTGTGACGTTGTTAGCGTGGAGAAGTTTTTTGGGGCCAAAAGCTGTTACAGCTCGCTGACTAATACAGAAACACGGTAGAAGAGATGCAACTTCACGGCTGCTTATCTGACACACCGCTTTCAGATCACTCTGGGAAGCAGAAGGTCAACCATTTTGCTACCAATTAGAAACTTTGGTAGCTCTTTACTTGAGATGGGCACAAGTAACTTAGTAACTCAGTAAGTACACCCTCTGGTGTAAGTACAAATCATTAACAAGTATAGAAATTGCATGAAATACATGAATCATTATGACTGATTAATGATGAACGAACATGGGATCAGTACATAACTAGCACTTACTTTCTGGTTAATTAATAAATGAACTCAGAGTGTACTAGTATATTTTGTGTTTACCAAAACTTATATGCCTCATGATCTTATAGTCGTCAGAGATATAAAAACTTTTCAAGAAAAAGATATTATACATCAAATGGAATGGCATCTATGGAAGTTTCTTTTATTTATATGTTTAAAAAACTTTTATCACAAGAAATGTGTTTTAGTCTCTCAGCCATTCATGCACGTGAATTTCGAAGCAATTCAAGTATACAAGCTTACGACTTTCCAGCCACAAGTTCCTTAGTCACCAAGGTCCCCGAGCCCAAGTCCAAGCCACCCGAAACCCCCCAGATGAAGATGTCCCATTGAAGCATCTGACCGTGACACTTGGTGAGAGCAGCGCCCCCCTCGCTGTTCCTAAGCCTCTCATCTCTTCGTCCCACCCCACCTTCTTTCTCACCTTTTTCTTCTCCACCCGAGCCGGCTCCTTCTCAGAGGCGTTGGAGGGCTTCCTTCGTAACATCTTTGCTGCAGAGGTGGTAACAAGATTCTCCAGAAGCTCTACAGACAGTCCAGCAATTACCTCGGGCAAACTGCAGTTCACAGTTCTGTACCTCTGTTGCGGTCCTGAGGCACAGAGAGACAGACGGATGGTGCGGCAGAAAGGCAGAACGGAAAAGGCACTGACAATAGCAATGTAAAGTGCAGGGTGCAGAGGGGAAGGAAGTCACATGACGGCGTAGGAGGAAGTTCCAAACGAAGGCTCTTTTTGGGGTTTAGCGACAGGAAGTCAGGTTTAGTAGCAGCGGCAGATGACAAGAAAAACAATGTTATAATGCATCTATCTAACTTCTTCATAACAATTTCCAATTTTCTAAAGAAAACTCAATTAAGGATTATAAATCATCTAGAAACTAAAAATATCAACAAATCGAATGCTACTATTCACAATCAATAATAAAAAATGTATAAATCATGCAACAAAGCATAAAATGCATAGAAATAATAAGAAATAATAAGGAAAAAGCCATCGTATAAAAAGTTATAGTGGTTAGTGTGTCTAAGCACATGTTCTGGAGAAACAACTTCAGTAAAATAAGCAAACCAGACACTAAGAAATACAGAAAACAGTAACAGACACATGAAGTTTATTGCATACTGCTGGTGAAGAACATTTCACAAGTCTGCATTCACTTACTGCAAACGAGAGGGGAGACAGGTATTCAACTGAATTTTATATGAATTTCATCTCCAGCACAGAGACTGACGACAGTCTTTCAAAACTGTCAGTATCAGGAGTAAACAAGAAGCTGAATCAGATCAGCATATGGCCAGGAGGACTGTGCTTTTAAGACAGAAATGTTTTTTGAAAAGGGGGACCTTCATTCATCTGGTAACTTGAAAGCTGTTTCTTGGAAGCCCTGTTTATGTTTTACACTCCCCGTAGCATCGCACTGCGGTTCAAAATGAACCCAGGAAGTGCTCAAGATAAGCAGTGAAGTGTGATTCTGGTAAGGAGCAGGCAGTATGCTTAACATGCTAAGAGCGGCATCTGTAATTCACGCTCGCACTGGGGATCATTCCTGGACACTCACGTAGCTTTCTTTGGCTAGGCGCTGTGGCCAGGCCGAGGAATCCCTGCCTTGGTCAGCGTGAGCATCCTCCAATGACACAATTAGAAACTGACAAATGATGATCAGCAGGTGCAGAAGTGAAACTACAACCGACATGATTTGACTCACGAACCTGTCCGGAGGATGGAATCTAATGTACCATGGGATATTGGGGCAAGCTGGCTCCTGAAAAGCTACATATTTTTGCCAGTGTTTTTCAGGGCGGTTCGTGGTTACATGCAGTGTGGTATTTCATCTTCTTGGCAGGTCACATGATGTGCAGCTGCTCCAGTTTAAAGAACACCGGCTTCCTGTGGCAACTTCTGGTATCGGAGTTTTGACTGAAACTAAATGCAAACTATCAACATTTTCATCAAAAAAAATGTGCATGAAAAGTCATTCAAGGAATGATATAGGTCCTTGTGAAGCTTTTTTGCATGACCGTGACATACCATGACTTCAGTGAAACTTTGATGTAAATAAGGTGCACACTTTTCCAAAAACTAAGTATTTATTGTATACAATAAGAGCTCTAGATGTGATTCAATCTTTAAAACGCAGAGTAAACTCACTGGCTGTTACCCGGCTTTTTTTTTTTACTGCCTACATCACATATCAAGAAACACAGTCCTTCTGTATGGGCATGATTCAAAACAAGGATGTAGCTGATCTGACCATTCTATACTAGCATTATATAACGTTAGTGGGCTGGGGGGTTTGGCAGCCAGTTGGCCTTGGACCCCCAGAGCATTTTTCCTTCTACTCACTGTTGTCTGTTCCTGTTCTCTGTTGCCTTCTGCCTCTTTCCTTTTTTCTGTATGATGAACAATACAATTTAGTATCCATGAACTAATATTAAAGCTATTGTACTACCACACTCTCATAACTTGAACTGAATTATTGATTAAAGTCTAGGTCACGTCTTGATTTCCCTTCTGAACAATATAAAGTAGTGTAAGTGTCCAGCAGCAGGCTGTCAGCTCTGTGCCTCTGCTGGCTCTGTTGATACCCTGTTCACTGCCCCATTACTATGAAGACCAAGCATAGTTGAATCATGCTTATTTAGTTTAGGTCTCTAGCAGACCTATTGAGGAACTAAAAAACCAGCCCACAGCTGCCTGCGTCATACGGATGACGACTAAGAGATAGATGTCTGATATTCCTGTTTTGACCCAATAAACCCCCTTTTTTTCCTCCTAAACACCTGCCCATGAGTCCTGTTGTCCCGCAAGTTGCAACACCTGGCTGGTCCCTGTGCCCCCGTCCACCCTGCCTCGGGCTTTCTGGGAAATGGGGCAGTGCTGTGGGGAGTAAGCCTATTTTTTGTCTTGAAGCAGCACTGACTGCAAATCTGACATTACAGCATAAAGGCTAAATCTCTCTATATATTATAGTATATCTATACTGTACTATTAGCCATATACAAGAGTGTATCTTCACCTGTCTATTCACATCTACCATGACTACACCACATGCTGTTAACCACATGACTAAGATATTAACTAAACCCACTAAGTTAGTTACATTATTAGTAAGTTATACATAACTATTATCTGTTAGCCACTTACCTAAAGTATTAGTTATATTCAAGTATTTTCACAACTACAATTATGGCTGACTTCTTATATTGTTGATATAAGAATATCATAGAAGTATATTGTATATAAAGTTGGCCTTGTCCCCTCTGCAAAGGGTAACAAAGCCATTTTATTCATGCTGATCAGTAACTGAGAGAAGGATGGTTAATTATGTCAGCAGCTTCCATGGAAACATAATGGCAAATGTCCAGGTGCTTTTAGCTCTGACGCAGTCAGCTCCTAGTCTGATGTCTTCTTTTTTCTTTATTATGTGTAACATTACTTAGACTTTATTGTCCACGAAAGGGAAGTAATGCAAGACAAATGTGACGTCTATAACCACAGTGAACTGAAGGGCTTTTGAGACTGGGGAGGCACTTTCTGAGTTTCTAGGCCGAAAACCTCAGAAAAATAAGGCCTGTTTTCAGCCAGTCGAAGCGGATGCACGGATGATTATTTCTTGAGTGACTTCCTGTGGAGCTCGTATTGTCTGCCAGGTGTTACTTGTCGTTTCCTGGCTGGCTCAGGGTATTTTGGAGCTTATGAGTTGGGTTTCTGTAATCATGCGATTGCCAAAACAACGGGCATGTCTGGCTTTGGAGACCCAAGCCAAAGGATGCCTAAATGTCTGCACATCATGTTACGTCACGGTTCCTCTTCTTGGCAGGGGCACCGTTGTAACCGCCAGAAGCTCACAGCTATCAAGAAACACCAAGCTTAAGGCATTGGTTTCAGTCAAAGGAAGGAAATAACAAGTAATAATAATACAGCTCTGGAAAAAATTAAGAGACCGCTCTGTATTTTTTTTTTATAAGTCTGCATTTTTAAATCCTGGTTTCATCCTGCTTCTGCTGGCAGAGGCTACACTGAGCAGCAGGCTGCTTCCAGGCTCAAAGTTTCTAAGACGGCGTGACAGAAGAACAATGTGAAGCAAGAGACACTGGCAATAACCAAAAACCACCCAGGTGGAGGGCGGAAGTGACTTTCTAATGGCAGAGATAGCTGTCAACTTTTCTGGCAATGTCTTATAAATTGGAGGATGACCTCAAATGACCTACAAAAAGAATGGGAAACATTAAGTGGTGTGAGGTGCACTGCTAGGACAGTTCATAACAGGCTCCTAGAATCAGGACTGAAGACCCTTAAAGTAAGGAAGAAGCCCTTCATTAATGAGAAGCAGGGAAGAGCAAGGGCGAAGTTTGCAAAAAATGTATATTTTATATCAGCATACCCATAAATTGAGATATGAGTGAAACTGAGCTGAGCATCATTGGAGCAGTGTCTGGGGGCCTGGCTGGAGCCCTCTGCTCCCCCCTGGGGGGGGTCATTCTGTGTACCACAGGGGCCTGCCAGCCTTACATTTCCTGAGGCTGTTTATTGCACTTTGGCATAAACAGTGACACGGTGCTGGGTCTGAATTCCACATCTGCTTCTGGTGTGTGAAGACTGCCTTTACTCTGTTTCTTGACAGTTTCCTCCTGGACCCCATCTATAAATGTGCCCTGTGATGAACTGCAACCCTGTACTCCTCAACCCCGTACCCTGTGCTGTCTGAGACAGACCCTGCCCAGGACCAGCAGATGAAAGATGGTTGCATGCTTTCTGCAGTTAAAGGTATTTATATGCTTCACCTTCCATCGGGCCATGTGGGCTGGAGATTAACCTTGAACAAACCACCTGTACTCCAGTCTCTAACTCTTTCAGGGCTGTATACACATTCACAGTTTGTCAAATTGTGCCTTTTTGTGGTTTTTAACTTACTGATGTCCTCACTGCAAAAAAAAAACAACAAAAAAAAATACAAAAAACCCAAAACAAAGCAGTGGAAATCATCTGCTGTGCAGCACAAGTACGCCGTTGATACGGGCTTCCCTGGACAGCCTCCCGTCCGAGGGCTCTGCTTCTGGGGCCCCGATTCTCCGTCAGAGATAAGAATCGAAAGGCAACAGAGAAGCAGACGGCCGGAAGCGCCGCTTCGTGCTCCTTCCTGCCGGGCTGACGGAAAGGTTGCCCAGGCAACAACCAGAGCTCTGCCGGAGGTGCTTCACATGTGGCCGAGATGCGGCTTGAGCGGCTCACATGCTCCACTGCTGTGCAGTTTTCGTACATCGCAAACAGCGCATGGACACGGCCCTGTCTGATTCAGTCCCACCCCCCACTTTCTCAGAATCGCACCCTGAGGACCTCTCCTGACCCCTGCTGCAATATCAATACCCCATTGAGCAACACGTTTAGACAGCCAGTAAACAGCTGATGCAATGCTGTGTTTCATTTCTATAGCTGCTGCCCATTAGCAAAGCAATAAGCAGAAGTTCAGGTTGGCAGAACCTCCCTTCTCCATTAGCAGTTCTGATTCTAGTCACCCGCTGGGGTGTTTGGTAACTGAAGAACGTCACTGAGTCAAGCTTTACTTCCGAATACTACTATCGCTGGAACAATCTCATTGTTATAAGAAGCTGGTGCCAAGAATGTGAATTTTCAAGGTTTTATTGAAGCTCAAACACATGGATGAAGTGAATTGCTAGATGAAACAGCTGTAAACCTGCAATCAGGAGATTTCAGGTCCAGAGAGTACAAATCCACACCAAGATTTTGTTTCAACCAACCAGTTGAGTATAAAGAGTCACAGTAACAGAGTACTCAGCTGGTTGGTTGAAACAAAATCTTGGTCTGGATTTGTACTCTCTGGACCTGAAATCTCCAACTCTGATTGCAAAGCATCAAATACTGTAGAAGCTTGCTGAAGCAAAATAGCTGGGGCCTTAGTGATATAAAATAGAGAAAGGACCCACGGTTTGGAACAGTTACTCAGTTATAGCTCAGAATAAAATGCATTGATCAGGCCTCTGCTTCTGGAGAGTGAGCTAATGAAACTACTGTAGCAAAAACCAAGACTTTGATGAGTAAAACATTGATTCAGCAGAAGCTGCTGCATTACAAGCCAACTGAAATACTATCATGTGAAAGCATCTCCATCCCTTGAAAGTGAGGCCGCTTCACAGCACCATGGCAACAGGAAGAAGGGGCTCTGTGCTCCTCAGCAGCCACTTCTGTTCCTCCCAGAGGGCCTGCCGCTCCAGCTCGGGCCCCAGAACGCTACGGACCTTCTTGTAGTAGGAATCTAGCCACTGCAGCTGGAGAGGGGTAATCACAGGCTGGGTTAGAGTAATCGACCCTGCTACAGATATTACACTGTGCCAGTACCTGTATGAGTCAATGGGGGGACTGATGCCAGGTCTGAAGACAATGGTGGAAGGAAGAGGTGATGAACATGTGGAGGGATGTTGTATATGGCCAACATGGTGCTTCTGAGTGGTGTAAATGTGACTTTAATCTCATTTAGCACCTGATGAGCTGATGTTAAAGCGGTAATAGCATCCAAATGGCTATATTATAATCCACTGTGAAGTGGTTCTTCATCAGGTCTCACTAAATCTGGGGGCTGCCAGTTCACCATCTAGCAGAGGCAGAATTCAGTGCAGTAAACATAGTGTAACATACAGTAGCAAGAAAGGTCCACAAACAAAACAAAAAAAAAAAGAATTAAGCAGTGCCAATACTCACAATGACATACACAGCTGGGCAAAGGTCCTACAAGTAACAGGCACTCTACTGGTCTACTGGAGGGATGTTGCACCACAGGATGCAAATGCTGCCTCGGGCACTGATCCAGAGTGTATTATAACTGTTTCATCAGGCTTGGTGACCTTGAACGGTGTCGGAATTCAGGGAGATCTCACGGCCTCTGAATTGGCATCCTGGGGGACTGCAGTCTCATCAGGATAGTAATGCTAAATACGATCGCTCGCAGTTTACTGGAATTTACCCGTGGCCTGTATCACAGAACTGGTTTAACAAACTCAGGGTTAGAACCTAAGTTTCAGCTTAACTAAACCAAATATGCCATTTGCAATGATCAGCCAAACACATATGTATTAATTGCAACAGGGCTATGTATTTCACTGCAGCAAGACAGAGAATTATTATGGAAAAATAGGAGGAATTCAAATGTACATTAACGATGAAGTGCGACATCGTGGCTGGCATCAAAGCTAGAAAGGCATGCTAGCATTGGATTGCTGACAACATAAATGCATATATGCAGTCTGACTGTCACTAAGAAAATGTCTATAATTGACGTATTTCCAAACGTGTGCTTTGTGGTTTTCGTAATTATTCTTATTACTCAGTATTAAATGAACTTGTCACCTTTCAAAACAAATTCAATATTCCTTTATCCAATTCACACACATGAGCATAATCCTAATCCTAACAATCACAACCTTAACCCCTACCGAACCCTAACCATAACCATAAGTAACCAAATACAAGACTTTTGGTATTTTTAGTTTTATAATTGCACTCACAGATATTCAATTGAGTTTCCTCTTGTAGGGACTGAAAAAATGATCCCCACAATGTTAAAATAACAGGTTTTTTAATCAAGATTCTCACAATGTAATACATACAGGGACGCAAGGTGACGACATATTTTAGTAGAGTGACAACCTTGTTTATTTATAATTACACCATTCAAAGTGCAAAGGGTAGAATTAATGGACTAATAACTATATAACTAAATGAGACAGACAATCCAGTAACGTCATTTAAGCAATGAACTATGGGGAACAATGCACACCCCTTGATTATCAGACTATGTATTTCTATACATCTTTTATCTATTAATAATTGCACTGTGTCCATTCACCACCACTGACTGTAAGACTGCGACAGATATTGAATGTAAACTGCACGCGTGAGCATTAAAATAGTCATTAAAATTGACCTGTAATGTAATGTGGAAAAACCAAGAGTTGCTGTTAACTCAAAATGCTGAACCAAGATCTCGTTACAGTAGAGATCAACTTTTTTTGTTTTTATTATCAAGATTTAGCACAGATAGCAAGAGGGCACGAAATGCAAAAATGATCGGTGGGCATCTCTACCTGTGGACATCAAAAGTCTATGATGCCTTAGAAAACTGCCTGACTTGCTTATTGAGAGACATTACAGCCATAAAACTGAATAACAAATAAAAAGCTAACGTTTATGGCGGTCACAGGATTTTCATGGACAAGTCAGTTTGGGAAAGCCCTTGTTATGCCAGGTAATGTACCGACTTCTTATCTCTGATTGGTCCAAGCGCTGTTTGTGATCCTTAAGCCTGAAACTTAACCTGCTCCGGAGCAGGTTTGGCGTGTAGCAGGAGTTGCCATGGTGAGGTAACCCACTAAGAAGTGAACCAGAATTGTTATATTGTAAAACCCAGTGTTTCTTCTAAATAGGCTGTAATGTTATCCAGCTCAGCAAGAAATCCTGTCTCGCGATACAAGCCTCTGGCCATCTGAAGGGCTGAGTAGGTCTAACGCTCAGCAGATAAATGTCACCACAGAATAAGAAAGCCGCCGGAAAGCCTCATCGTGGGAAACAAGCTTAAGGTACAATGCCACACGTATGGTGAGAACAGAGTGAAGGATGACTCATCTGACCATGTGACTTTTACACAGCTCCCTGCAGCACCAACGTCATGCAGGCCTTTTCATGTAATGAGGGGTTTGCAAGCCGGCTACTCAGTCCAGCCAAGTCACCTTTTCCTGTGAAGTCTCGCAGCGATCACTGAGGTCTTCCCCTCAGCCATTGTAACTGAAATAATTGACTACAAATCCTATTATACACACAGATCTAAACATGATGAAATCTTAATCGCATAGCTAACTAAGGAACCATGCCTGAGTTAAGCAATAACTCATTTACCTGAGTGTTTATTTTATTTTTGTCATTACCTCTCCATTGATGGTGCCAGACTTCACAGGACAGTATGTTACTGGCTAATTAGTGCAATCACTGATGCTCAAAAACATGCTAATTGCAGACTGAGACAGACTGGAAAATGAGTGTTTATTTAGCATTGGAAGAGTGGAAGTGATTATGCTCACTGACAGATGTTTTACCCACTTCATGTGACTGGTTAGGTTGTTCTCACCTGCTCTGGCCTCAGAAGGGAAATGTCAATCAGCTTCCTGTCGTAAGGCACCAGTGACACGGTGTCAAAGGTCAGGTACCCCTCACCATGCTGACAAGGGAAGCAGACACAGATGGGATATTTAGTGTCCCTTTCCCCTCCTCCTCCTCACCCTGCTCCTCTTCTGGTCAGCTGACACACGTGATGTGGTTTCAGG
>JAODJU010000002.1:20398044-20417552 GCA_026776725.1 Gnathonemus echidnorhynchus | reverse complement strand
TAGAGCGATGAGCCGCAGGGTGCTGTTGATGGCTGTGGGGGGGATGTACTGAAACACAGAAGGAAAGGAGACTCAGAGCACAAACACGTAGCTGTGGAAGACAGTCGTGCAGCATCTGTGAGGTGTGGCTGTCCTACCGGTGGATCGGCAGTGCAGTTCCTCTCATCTTGGCAGAGGACAAAACTCCAGGTTCCTGCAGAGGCATTATAGGAAAAGCTCAAAGGAAAGCTACCATTTTACTCTACTCCAGTGTCAACAGTGAGTTACTTCCTTCTATCATGTGAAATGGGTGGGGGGTTATGGTCATCCTGAAAAGGGGAGTCAGTTGACTGAGTATGATGCATTGATTCAATGCACCTATTCCTTGTTTTTTGATGACCTGTAAATGTTTGTCTTTCTCTCTTTTGCCCTACTAAACTAATTGTTGCCCAAGCTGCCAACATCCTGTACGCGTCTGTCTGTTTTGTAGATCTTTATTTCTATAATACACTACCACAAATAAAACTTCTACTTCCAGAACCCATTCTTCTGTCACATATTAGTTTGCTATGCAAGTTTCATTTAGATTATACAGCATCTACATATATACTGTATTTACTATGTCTACACATATACTGTATCTACAGTTCTGCGTATATTTCCTTGTCTGCCTGGAGTAGCTTATGAGTTGGGTATCAGCTAATGCAACTGCTTATTCTACATCTAACACAAAAACGAATATGGATGTACAATGGCATACATGAACGTTATTACAATGTGAATACCCACACGGAAAACAGCAATAAACCTGCACCTTCAACATTATTTCACATTTTTCCGTCTTCTCTCAGAAGAAGACTTTAAAAACAGAAGTATATACCAACTGTAGCGGATAATTCTTGCTCTTGAAGGAGTGATTTAATATGAACTTACCTCCCACGACAAGGACAGCCAACAGAACCCAACTGGACACAAACATGGTGCATGAGTAGTCAGCTCACAAACACCTGGTCCTGGTCGATAGTGCACTCGCTTCTCCTTCACAGCACACCACCCTCCTACTTTATCAGACGCCCCGACTGCGATCACGTGCCACGGGTTCAAGGGGTGGAATTCCAAGGTTCTGCCATAAAGCTCAGATCCTGAAGAGAAACCTCCACCCGCCGGAACATTGAAAGGGACCGTCCCCGGGGCAGACAGGTGGCCACATTGCTGTCTCCTGCTGTGTAGTCCAGACATTAAGCCAACTTTTTACATTTGTCTTCCATTTCTGCAAGTGGGCAGAGAGAGTCCTCTGGGTAGCACTCGCAGACATCAGAGAGCACATGTTAAACATCTACCCCCAACTGCTCTCTCTGGAACGTACACAAATGCAGACACACACAGTTATTGTATAAACTGGTATACTGAAGTGATTCCGGTTGAGTACTGTACCGTACTCAAGAGTACAGTAGCAGATCTACATGGGACTTGGCTCTCTAATAAGTTTAAGTTTCTAAACCTCATTCTGAACCATTACGACAGCAGAACATTAGAAGAGCAAACAGGCATCTCAGTTACAAAGTCACAAAGTCATAAAATTTTACCTTTCCTGTATCACAGGAACCAATGGAATTAACTTGCCTGCATAAACTGCTGTTAATGTTTAGCCAGCATCTGCAAATGGTTTGTTAACAATCAGAACATATACAATCATTTAACAAGGCATACAGAGTAACTAGAATTACTGTCAATAGTACAATCGACAGTCGATCATGTAGCTTATGACAATATTAAACATGTGAACCTATACTTCCAATATGGAAATACATCCTCTCAAAAAGAATAGAAGAGACTATTAAGATAAAAGCGAGGACACTTCTTTGGTTTTGCCACAAGGGGGAGCTTTGGTGCTGCCACAGCCACTGAATTACAGGTATTAAACAGAACACCACCAAATAAAACCATCACGAGCAAAAGCCCCCGTAACCAAATCCACTACATTTAATTAACAGCATTTATGCATTCATTGTTTATGTAAACAATACCGTGTTTGCTTATTAACAAGTGACTCCTTCTATATATTAAAAAATATTAAACATTATTACATTAAACATTATTCTCATAATATAATATAATATAGTTGTTATTTGTACCTGCTGTTAATAATGGAACTAGAGGGTTTAAAAAAAAAAAAAAAACTATTTCACAGAAGATTGCTGGTTTGAATCCCCGACCAGGAAGGCTTCACTGAGGAACCCTTAGCAAAGTACCACCCCCAAGCACTGCTCCCCGGGCACTGAATTAGCTGCCCCCTGCTATGTCACGATGTCACATACGGGTTAAAAGCAGAAGACATATTTCCTTGTTGTGCACTGTGTGCTGTGGTGTGTCAACACTGATTACTGACCACGTAATTCATTAATTAGTTAATGGCTGTAGGTATTGCACCACCAGCAGAAAACACTAGGGGGTGATAGAGAATAACACATTCACAAATCAGTTGCGTTGCACGTAGAAATTCAAAGCACCAGCCCTTCATGTCTTGTAAAACCTTTCTTTCACATTCATTCATTTGCTTTGATCCACAGAGGCAATTAGAGACATTATTCATCATTACAGCGATGCGATGGTACACCCTCAAACTATCTGCATTTACTTTTATTTATTCTATTTTATTCAGTTATAGAATGGTTTTATCCAAACTAATTTATTTCTTTATTTTTAAACTATGGTTAAAAAGTAGTACTTCTGTGAACATAATTACATTAATTAATACAAATTGTTGACAACGAAAGATACAATCAAGAGATGCATTTAGACTTTGACAGACACAGATAATATGTATGACTAAGTAAAAGCCATGTTCGTCCAATTTCAACCTGAATTCTGTCTCACCATAAAGATTTAAAACGGCAGCCGTGGCAACAGGGCCTGCTAGGTTAGCAGCGGCCGCTGCTAATGATGCCTGAGCCTGGGGTTGCTAGGGGCTAATGTGCTAGGGGAGGTCAATTCATTGTGGGCTGAGGGGGACGGGGCTGGTTTGTTTGCATGTTGAGAGCCTGACACTGACTAAAGAAACCACGAAAAAAAGCACAACCCCCACCCTTCACCCATAAATCAGGAAAGGAAGCTAGGGTTACCCTATGAACCAGGATTCCACTATTCTTAGAGTGTACTCCAATTCCACCATCTTCCTCAAAGTTAACCAATTCCTTGGAGTATACCTGTATCCAATTGTTTTCCTTGGAGTATACCTGTATTCTATTATTTTCCCAGAGTATATCCTGATTCCACCATTTCCCCCAGACTCTACCAACTCTCCTAGGAGTATATCTTCCTCAGAGGGTACCCAGATTTTTGTGTTCTCTTTGGACTATACGTGGATTCCACTGTCTTCCTCAGAGGGTACCCTGATTCTGCTGTTCTCCTCAAGATATACCTGAATTCTACTATGCTCCTTATCAAGACATCTCTTTCTCATTTCACAGCCCAAACGTTCATTCAAAGAAGATATGAAACAGCCTAATTTTTGACGAGTTTTGTATAGACATAAGGGTGTTGACATTTATTTTGAGAAAATGTTAGATATAAAACAGTCACACATTAAATTGTAATAGATTTATGGCACAACTTGCATTTTTACTCTGGCTCTCTCCCATACTGCTGTTACATCACCATCCACGTCATGAGGATGGTTAGTTGGAAAGTCGGCTCAGGGAGACAACAGTCACGGTACGTATAATTTTGAGAGAAACTTTGTGCTTGTTATATCAGTCAAAATATGACAGAAGATGAAGCTAAAGGGTATTTTGAAGAGATACCATGGCTTATGCATTCGAGCCAGTGAGGAACAGTGGGGACTGTGAAGGTACAACTTTGGTTACTACTTCTTACCTCTCTCCCAGATTCCCTAAGCCCCACCTCTGCTGTGGCTGGGTGGCTCCAAAATGCAGCCTGTTGTTTGAGGGACATGGACACTATGGCGGGGGGGGGGGGTGTCAGAGTTACCTAAGAGACTCTGTGATCAGAGTCACGTAGTGCATTGCCGCCGATCCCAATGGTATTGACCCACCACCCATTACAGGTCATGTCTAGTAATTTTCAAAAAATGTGCCAATTTTTAGTTTCAGCTCCAGCAAAGTATGAGTCAATCCCCCCCTCGATTACAGCAATTCATCTTCATCATGGTAGCACGTTAGCTATTTTTTGTGTTTTAATTGCCTCACAACGTTAATGGCAGTCTGGCTAATGTGCTCAAGATAAAGTTGATTTGATTTCCTTTGGGTTGAGGGTCTATTTTAAGCCTGCAAGGTGTAGGTCAGGTCTGTGGATCTGATTGTGTATCCCTGGAAAAATAAAGAGCTGATTGCAGCCTGTGCACCATGTCATAAGCTGTGAACACAAGACCAACATCTTGAAGATATCAAAATGTTTTAACTTCGAATCCATGATGTGAAAGGATAAGTAATTCTGCTGCGCTTCAACTGCACTGTCCTCTATGCATAACCAGGAATGGTCATCTCTCCCACTGAGGACTGACTGTGCTGTCCTGAAGGGAAGAACGGAAAGGACAATCAGGAGCAGACTGGATGAGAGACAGTGGGATGTGTAGGCAGTGTGTGAGTGACACGCTCTCACTGGGAGCAGGGCTGCCTGCTAGCACTGGGGGGCTTGACCCCGGACCTGCCCCCTTGCCAGGAAATGTGGACTCAACCTGACCCCTCAGAAAAACATGCACACACTCCCAGTTAGTCATTCACACATGCATACTTAAATAAACATACACACACACAAAGGCACACACAGGTACATACACACACAAAGGCACATACAGGTACACACACACAAAGACACAGGTACATACACACACAAAGGCACACACGGGTACATACACACACAAAGGCACATACAGGTACACACACACAAAGGCGCACACAGGTACACACACACAAAGGCACATACAGGTACACACACACAAAGACACAGGTACATACACACACAAAGGCGCACACAGGTACACACACACAAAGACACAGGTACATATACACACAAAGGCGCACACAGGTACATACACACATAAAGGCACATACAGGTACACACACACAAAGACACAGGTACATACACACACACAAAGACAGGTACACACACACACACACACACACAAAGACACACATAGGTATATATACAAAGACACACATGGGTACATATACAAAACCTCTCATCTGCACAAGTTACCCCTGATGTACCAAGAGGAGCCCTGAAACATCATTTATATGTCACCTATTACTTGACTGGCCCACAAGTAGTTCACCAAAGCCTTACTTTGAATGCATGACAGAGTAAACAGTTTAAAGAGTACAAAACAGAGCTGGACAGGAGACTGTTTTGATACCAGTGTGACTGGCCTTTCAGCCATTTCTGTGTTTGCACCACAGACAGGAGACCAGAGGAATACATAAAGCTTCACGTCATGGCGCAGGCCATGCGGAACAGAGCAGCGACTCAGGGCCATC
The DNA here is from genome assembly GCA_026776725.1 of Gnathonemus echidnorhynchus. NCBI lineage: Eukaryota > Metazoa > Chordata > Actinopteri > Osteoglossiformes > Mormyridae > Gnathonemus > Gnathonemus echidnorhynchus. The sequence continues at coordinate 20,412,078 of JAODJU010000002.1, read as the reverse complement.
ATAGAGACAGATGAGCCGGGCCTGTGACTCAGAATGCTGTTAAGGTGACACGGGCCTGCAGCCGGACCAAGGACACTGCAGGAGCCCTCATGGTGTCGCACGCGGCGTCATACTCCTGTATAATTGATGATCCCGGCTTAGGAAGCAATGCTGCTCAGAGACAAATTCTGGAAGTTTCTCATTCCATTCTCATCTGTCTGTTCCAAATCTACTTGTGATTCCAGAATTGGGAAATCAAGTGGATGCATTGCAGATGAAGCAATTACAGCAACGTCAGAACCATTTTCCCACCGACAATGAAAAGAAATGTTTAATTCCAAAGAGGACCACAAAAAACAATCCATAATTCAGCGACGGGTTAGCAGATAATGGGAGACGGGTTGGTGTGGACGAAGGACTTTATGTCAGTTTACAATTTTTTATTCACTCAAATCACCCCCCCTGCAAACACATGGTTTGGTTCTGTTTGATAGTGTTCTATAAGTTGCCTTAGGGCGCTTACATCATACGTATGATGACAAGGAACAGCCATTAGATTGGTGGGCTATAACTACTATTCCTCTGTGCCCCAGGACTGCAGACAAAGCCTAGGACTGGTTGTTCCCCCACCCTCCAAATACACACACCCCATAAACAGAGGATATCTTGCTCTTTTTTCTTCTTGTTTGCACACACGTGTTAAATGCTAGCTACCTATTGGGCAGATACTGCATAGAATCCCTGCCTCATTAAGCAGCCAAACAGATGCTCGTGGCCACAGCTGAGGGGGAAAGCCCGCATCTCCCATTCCTGGGCTTCAGTCTCTCCCTCCCCTCTTTCCACATCAACAGCAACTATGGGGACATGTGGACTATCAGTAAATACAGAGAAAAAGCATGTGGAATGCTTATTTAGTCATTTTAATTGGAAAATATTAGGAAATACATATACCATCACAAGGTCCATATTCAGAGGGACATAAGATCCAAAAGAAAAATGGCATTAGATTGGATGCAATTGGCTGAGTCTTTAGTCAAAGGTCAGGAGGAATAAGATACCAAAAAGATACTAGATACTAAAAAGCACTATACTTTTAAGATTCAGTTAAGAATAATACTTATAATTATGAATAATAGTTAATGAAGTATTTAAGAATGCAAACATTCTGCAATGTCAATTGTTCAGACTTCTTATTTATAGAGTACAGTATAGGTACTACATTCATATCTGTGGGGTAGTTTCTGCATGTACTGATGTGTCATTGACAGATATACATGTATGTACAGCTGAGAGAAACTTTTGGGGTCAGTCAGTGTCCAGCACCACAGGAACAGTTGGGGATGAGGAGCCTAAGGTCCTTCGGTGATATGATTAAACTACCAACGAGGAGATTTGAACCCATGACCTTCTGGAGAAAACCTGCTGTGCTACCCATCACAATTATAATGACTAACAGCAAGACTAAGTCCAATCAGGCTACAGCCAGCATGCAATAAGTTCTGAAATGTTTCAATCAGGCGGAAGGCAGCCAGCTGAAGCAGGAAACAAATTGCTTCTTGGAAGTGGCTGTGTTCAGTTTTGAATTTTACATGCAAGAACACAACGCCTTAATAGAGTGAGGGGGGAGCGAAGGTAAGCATTGATCTCAAAATAGGAAACAAAACAGCTGCATGATACAGCAACTTTTCACAGTCTCCGGCGGAATTCAATATTTCTTAACCTTCAAAACGAGCTGGGAAGTGAAAAGTTAAAGAACAAAGCCAAATATCCAAACAAGTTAACAGGAAATCAGGGTGTTAAAGTGGGAAATAAAGGAGGACGGATAGAGGTTAGAGATCCCGCTGGTTGTCGTAAGCGTCCCCTCCCCAGGCTGTCCCCATTTCTTCACTTTCTGGCAGGTGTCACTCATTAATTACCAACCAGTGGCAACATCCGCTCCCCTGTCTGCGCATGAACATATTTATGTTTTTGTACAGCTGCGATCACTGGGAATTTTAATCAGTTGCTGGAAAGTTGCCAATTCATTGTGCAGGACGTCGCAGTAGAATAGAGAATCCCACCACGGTGCAGCAAACACACCCACGCATCGTGCCCCACAGGACAGCATGTACCAGAATGGCTGACTAAATCCATGACTACGTGATTGGTGTGAATATACTTTAATTCTTCTAATTTAATTCTTATGCTGACTTAGTTGTGAAATTTGTGTGAAGAGTGAATGAATTTGTATTGTATTAGTATTGTACGAATGGCCAAGAAATTTAAAAACAGTGGAAATGCTTGTTTTCTAGTTCTATTATATTAATCAAAAATACCAAATGTCTGCGATGGACTGTCCAGAGTGTACCATAAGCTTATGCCCTATGCTGCCTGGGATAGACTCCAGGCCCCATGCAAGACTGTCCAGGATAAATGGTTGGAAGGCTGACAGAAAAATATAAAATGCATAGTTCATGAGAGGTAAAGCATATTTTTAAACTTGAAACACACCAAATCAATGATCTTAAATTCAAATTCATTTTCACTTGGCACTGATCTCACTTCGTTGTGATTGGCTACCTCGCTGGGGTACAGGTGACCTGCATAGCTACAGGGTGGCACTATGTCTGGCACACAGGCTGCCTGACCCCTAGAAGATCTCCTTGCAGGACTCAGGTGACACCAGGCTATTATTAGAATCACGATCTACGACACCCTGCCCTCCTGTGCCAACACCTTTCGCTGTCCCTCCAGCTAGTATGCACACGTATTAAAAGTTGTCATATTTCATCTAGGTGAGTCATGCTCACATGTACAACGTTTGCAATATAACATCACAAAGGGATCACAGAAGTAGATGTCAATACTGTATGGTATTCTATCATCATCCAGCCATCCATCCATTTCCCAAGCTGCTTATCCTACTGGGTCGCGGGGGGTCCGGAGCCTATCCCGGAAGCAACGGGCACGAGGCAGGGAACAACCCTGGACAGGGGGCCAGCCCATCGCAGATTCTATCATCAATGAAATTTATTTTGTTTCTCAATTATAATGCTGAATTGATCGTTGCTGAAGCAATCCAGGTGAATCAGAGAGTTAAACCAGAAACCAAAAGTGTATATCAAATATGTCAACAATACTGGCCAACTGTCAACGTGACTGCTGGATGGTCAAAATGTGGGGCTACAAGGAGCCTGTGTGCAACATTGGCGCCGTGACACCAGGATGGTGCACAGTCGGTGTGAGTGTTCACGGCAATGGGAGATGCCAAGCCGCTACTGCGGAGGTCACGAACTTCCCAGTGACTTCCCACAAGATCACATTCCACTCATGTTCCACAGTCATTCCTAAGACTGAGATGTGAATAAGGAAGTATAGAAGGATGATGAACATCAGGAGGATGACAAGCCAGTGCTGTGGCCTTCTGGGATCTCGGATTAATGTGGTGTCCGGTTGTAAAGAAGCCCATCATAGCAAAAGTGTCCCTTTGGGTTAGATGTTTGAGCTGTAATCTCAGCATGAAAAGGACAAGGCAAAAAGCCTTAACCATAACGGAGCCAGGCTTTCGTAAACCTAACTGCAGCCAACCTGGTGATCCCACCACTGGGGGTCCTCTGAGGGGGAGTAGGACCCAGAGAGACAGCAGTCTAACCCTAACTGTAACAGAGCCAGGCTTTCGTAAACCTAACTGCAGCCAACCTGGTGATCCCACCACTGGGGGTCCTCTGAGGGGGAGTAGGACCCAGAGAGACAGCAGTCTAACCCTAACTGTAACAGAGCCAGGCTTTCGTAAACCTAACTGCAGCCAACCTGGTGATCCCACCACTGGGGGTTCTCTGAGGGGGAGTAGGACTTACTAAGTTCTACTTACTTCTAAGTTTCTAATGTTATAACACTGGGTATTACAGAAAGAAAAGGCGTATTACAGGAACAGCGGAAATGTCATGTTTTTCCATCCTAATAGAGAAATATACTCAATTAAATATTTAATTACAGTCCTTTAATGTGAAGATATGGGAAGAATGCAGTTAACTGTTTGCGATGTTTTTTTTAACAGTCTGTATAGAGTTTAAGAGTGTGTATATCTGTACAGTACATAATGTAATGGTTAATTATATTTTATATTTACCTGTTTCAACAAAGCAACATATCTTTATCAAATAACAGATTTTCATTTTAAATGTGACTTTGAGGAGCAGCAAAGCACATGACGCCACACCAGAAAGAAGGCAGCTGATCAAAGGTGAACTTACTCAAAACAAATGTGCGCTACTAGTGAACCTGAAGCTGACCTCTGCTGAGCAAAACAGCTAAATCCAAAGGTGCACTAGATATTCAGCGGATTACTAGTGCCTTGGCATTATAGGTGGCTGGAAATGGCAGCGTAACCAATCCCTGGGCTTCACCACGATCGTGAGCTTTGAAGTATAGCATTTCCATACCTTGCAAATGATTGCCACACGTTTAGGAGTACGAACCCAGATGTGTTTGTCACGCATGCTAATCCTGCTGCCAAATTTACGGGCACCCCCCACTGGCGGTGTGCTTAGATCTGCTTCAGTGCGTGGCGTGTCGTGCCCCCCGGGCGCTCTCGTCACTTTACTTCTCTTTCGGTCCTTCTGCCCGTTGTCGACCACTACATTATACTGCACTTATAAAGAGCTTCAGATGTGCAGAGGTGTTTGGAGTAAGAGCAAACATTCCAGAACCTTTCAGAATGATGTGCGCCTGCCTTTGGCCTTGAGAAGCTTCTGCTAATTAAATGGTCAGTACCCGCACCCTGCCATCCTCCCATTTTATTATCATCCCTCCATCTTCTCCATTCCGCAATCCTGTCGCCTATACACATCCTCCGATACTCATCCTATTTTCCTCCCCCACCTACCACCTTGCCCGTAGGCCCACAGTCAGATCGTTCCTCTGAGGAGACTCACGGAAACCATGCCCATCTGAAACCGGACCACATTTAAAGGATCAGCCGTTACCTGGCACACTGCCATCACTGTGCCCCTTGACCAGCTGAATGCTTGATGACACAAACAAGCCACACTGGGCCGAAGCAAAATGCATCAAGACTCCCACAACAGGAGCTCGGTCCCTATAACATTTGTGTTCTCGACAGGTAGGTGAGAAATGGCAGCCGGTACCATTTGCTCACCACCTGGTTCCTTACCTTGAGGGTCTCCCATGGACTAATGTCTTCCAGGTGACTCGTTCTTTACAACAGACCACAGGAGATCTGCTGCAGGTGCAACCACCAAGGTAGACTTGGTGTAGGTGTGGAAGAAACTGAACTAATGACTGCTTTTACTCCGGAAATCCTACTGGTATTAAGCTCTGGGCCATTCAATTATACAGGCTTTCCCACATTCTGTAGGTAAATGGAGAGAGAAGCAGCAGAATGTTGGAATCCTTGTAACCCTGATGATAATCTACTGAAAAGCCGTCCACTGAAAAAAAGTCCCCCCCCCATCTTCCTTTTCCACGGTGGTGCAGGCAGACAAAGATACAACACAAAGAAGCTGTTCCACAGCCTTCACTGTGCAGAAATGAACTATGTGTACCCTGTTGGGGTGCTTCTTGATTTTAGAGTACACCTCAAACATCACCATGGAGACCACTGCAGATGGGCCCAGGAGTAAAAATTGCTAACAATTGCTCGCTTTCTGTCTGGAGGAGTTCTTAGAGGACGCCAAACAGGAGGCTTACTGGAAATGACCTGGCAGCAAAAAAAGGCACTGGCATTTATTATTAAACATACACCCATTCATGAATTATCCTACATTTTCCAGTAAAGGACACTGGCAATTTGTCTCCAAATTAGCGATGTTTAAACACTGTAAGACTTCTGAACAAACAATTTGTAATTAAACTCCTCGAAGAAGCTTTGCTCTAGTACTCATGCTGTTGTACAATTTGTTATAAAAAAAAAATTATAAAAAAGCAGAATTATAAACTACAATTAATGGCTACCTAATTAGCTACACGCAGAGAGTGCTGAGAGGGACGGACTTTTACCTCCATAACTGCTTTAAGGGTAGACGAGTTGTGCATTCACTAAAGCCATTCTGAACACCTGACCAACTGAGCTATTTTTGGACAGTATCCTGTTAGCTTTAGCCTAGCCATACTTTGACCTCTCTCAGTAACATTGTGTTTTCAGCTACAGAGATGCCTTTGACCCGATGTTCCCTTACAAAAATGTCCTGCGGTAATCATGTGATATTCTCGCGTTATTCCTGTGATAGTTAAGAAATACCACATAAAACCCTAATGTGATGTCGTCGAAATTCTACTGCACATCATGTGGTGCAGACTTGTGGTAATATCACAGGTGTGTGGTTTTGAAAATATCACGTGTGGAACTCTTGTGGTAGCCCTTTGTATTTTTATAAAAACAGTTAGGCAGCATTATCCCAGTGTAGAGGAATGCATTCTGCGGGTGGCTGCACAAGCTCTCAAATGAGCTTAAGTAAGCAACAAACAAACAAACAAACAAGCTCTCAAAAGAGTGCAAGCTGCTGGGAAGGAATGCAATGCATTCAATTAAAGATTAAATTAGATATAATATATGTTTAGATATAATTAGATATAATATATTGTTTTAGACAACTGTTCCCCATTTTACATCCATCCATCCATCCATCCACCCATCCATCCATCCATCCATCACCGTAACCGCTAAATCCCAAATGGGGTCACAGGGGGGACCGGAGCCTATCCTGGGCACAAGGGGCACAGGCGGGAACCAACCCTGGGCAGTCACCAACACACCACAGGGCACACCCTCACACAGTCCTCATTTTACAACAAATGTAATTTTACTTCATGTTGATACCACAAGAAGTAAAGAACACAGAAGTGAAAAAGTAAAGAAGTAAAAAAGAGCACAGCACTACCATGGGAATATACTACAGGACTATTACAGAAAACGCACATAAAACCACAGGCTTACCACAAAAATACCACAAACAAGCTGTGGTAAAATGTCCCAGAATGCCATGCAAACCGCAAAGTACCACAGGAAAATACTACAGGAGTACCTCCAGTCACACAGGAAGCAACAGCACAAGAACACATACATGCATGGTATTCTACCGCAGAACTTGTGTAGTACAGTACCACGAGACGTTTTGTAAAGGCTTTTCATTCATCACACTATTTTCTATAAACTCTATATCCTGTAGTGGATTAAAATTCCAGGACGCTGGATGTTTCTCAGATGCTTGGAACCACCATTTCTGGCATCAAGAATCACACCATCACTTTGACCAGGTCATCCTAATGCTTAGTTGATCAATAACTGAACCTCTAGATCACTGTGATTCACTGTTTGGAATAGCTGTCTCTCTGCGAATCCACAAGGTGTGGATGCTTCAGGGAAGCGGCTTAGTGGTTCAGTGTGTAGGTATTGTTAGCGTGTACAGTACCTTAGTGTGTCATAGTTGTTACCTGACGCTGGGCTGCTAAGGGTACAATGTGGTTGCCTTCCATCTCCAAGGATGGATAGATCCAAATACAGTTGGCATTACCCACTTTGAATAGATCACATTTAGGAAGCAAGAGACAGTAATGCTATGACTCCTCTTCATGGAGGCAAGTGTAGCATCTGGGTTTCTGCACAGCTGTGGGACTCAGACTCACCTCTTGGACTCCAGCTGGATCGATAAGCATCAGGAAAACTCCGGCTTCCCTCTGTTTGCCGTCTTCATTTCTGGAGCTCAGCCAAGGTCGATTGGAAGCAAAATCTAGCCTCTTAAATTGTGCTAGGCAGCTACTTGTTTAGCATGTGATGCCAGAGACGTCACAGTGACACTGGAGATGAGTATGAGTAATGTTTCGGTGTGTATGTGCAGTGTGGGGGGGGGGGGTGGAGCCGAAGCCACAACGAATGAGATCAAACTGTGATGGGCCCTCTGTCGTCACCATTAACTTCAACTAATTGGAGCATTTGTCAAGAACTAGGCAGTCTGGGCAGGATTTACATTGATCATGATGCTAGCCAGGCTGCAAGACGTCTACTCTGTCCTCCCGGTGTGGTTAGTACTGAACGACAGGCGAAACAGACAGACAGGATGGAAATGCAGACTGGCACATTCTTATAATCTAGCTGCAGTGTTAACCTTAATAAATCAGAGGCCTTACAGCTTTAACACATGAGGCTGTCAAACATGTAGCAAATGCTCACTATGATTCAAGCAGGGCTGAGGCCTTGTCCCGGTATTGCCTTTGAAATTCTAATACAAGCGAGGGGGGGTGTTATGGTAATCATTACTCATTATGGTAATCATTACTCATTATGGTAATCATTACTCATTATGGTTATCATACTAGGGAAAGGCATTAAACTGAAGGGTTTCCAGGTACTTTTCTAAGCGACTGGAGCGGTAACTGCATACCCAGCTATCTACGGATATAAGCTATTTAAATGTCATTGAGTAAAAATGACTGCTGAACAGATAAATAATAAATGTAGGACTATAATCATTATTACTCACGTTTCCCTAATATAGAGCTCCCTAATATAGAGGATCATCAGAAGCACACAAAAGCAAGAAAGCAGATACTGTGATTCGCAAGTGTATGCATGCATATATATATGTGCGTCTTTTGCTTCAAGCAGAGGTTCACGATTGATGAAGAAGCTTGAAAAGCATTCAGTGAAGTTATGGAGTCCACAGAATGTAATCAGAGGTGCTCTAAAATGGATAGTAAAAAATTTACAACCCTACAATAAATTTTTCATGGACCATGGTACTGATTCCCATAGAAATGTTTCTTGAAAAATCTACAAAATGCTGAATACCGGGAGAAGACTATATTGTGCACAGACATTGTGCACCAAAGAATTTCATTTAATCTACATGTAGTACTGATCAACTCCCAAGAAATGATAACTCTACTGGCAGTGGCATTAAACAAAGGCTGCTGCTGAAAGCTATACCGCGCATGAATGCAGGGAAAGTGAGGTCATGTTCTGCTGTGTGTTCATCAAAAGCTACAGAGAGAGAGGTGTGTGCTGAGCCTTTTGTTGATGGTCTTTAATTCACAGCTTGAAGGGAGTTTAGCTACATGAACACATGGCCTGTAATAAGAGGATGGCTTGTTACTCATGTGGAACTGCATTGTTTACAGTTTTGTTTTACACACTTTCCACCATGCTGGTCAGGCCGACTTCCAACACAAACAAAATGCAAATTACTTAAATATATCTTTTGTTCAACTATGAACAATCTTGCAGATTCTGTACGTTTATTTTTGGGGAATATGTGTTACTAAAACTTTTTTTTACTTTATGAGTTGTTACGGGGGAAAGGCGTACAACCATGGGGATGAGCTAGGGGGTTGACGTTCTGCCACCGTTTCAAAGCACTACAGAAGCCCAGTGTGCCCAGCTGGGTCCACCCAAATGCCGGAGCACCTGCTTTCTGCTGCTTCTCCATCTGCACTTTCCCACCCCCCTACAGAAACCACAGTCCCCAAGGAAGCCAGCCCACTATCAGAACTGCATGGTTCTTCCTGAAGGGATTATCCCCGTCAGGTGAGGCACTTCGGGTCACAGGTGGGCCATGGACTGCGGGTGCTGATGGATGTGTAGCCCAGTCCGGCACTAAGGGCCAAGCATCTCTTATCATTATCTCTGCTTGTCTTTCAGCTTTTGCTCCCCTTTCATATCGGCTTTTTTTTTTTTTTTTTTTTTTTTTTTGGGGGGGGGGGGGGTTTTCACAATGATAGAAAAAAAGCCCATCAAACCCTAAGTACACTCCTCAATATCTATCTTATTAATCATGTGTACAACGACAACGAATAAATCACATTAAACATGGGGTTTGGGGACCTGGTCAGCTGTGAATGTTTGTGAAGAAACAGGGTTTTCTCACACTTATAAATCCCAGCTAACCAGAAGTGTTGAGACATTGGTGCAGGGAAACGAATACCTCATTACCTCATTCCTCCAGAAGTTCTGTTCTTCATATAATTTCAGTCACTAAACATCAGCTAATGACATTAACAAGCCCTAAGCACCCTCAGGCACAGTTGTATAAAAATTCCAGACAGGTATTCATACGAACGTGGGCTTCTTCTCATACACTGCTGCTCACTTTACTCATACACTTTACTGGGGTTCATTCTGGCTTCCCCTTCACCCCGAAGCCAGCAGCTCTGCATGTTCTGTCATCACGGCTATGTGTCTGTGTCACGGAGCAGAGGATCCAGGGCTTCCCCAGGAGGACCACCCAGAGTGAGAGAGTCACCCCTAAGCCACAGGGTGAGTCGTCAGGATTAAAAACACCTCTCCAGACTGAGCGGGTCACCCCTAAGCCACAGGGCAAGACCATTCGTAAGGCAGTCTGCAGTTTTAAAAACATCTATCCAAGGCCAGTTCTTTAGCAGAGAAGGGAAAATCTTCACCTGAGTTTTTATGAAATCCTCATAAAAAGGTAAATGATGAATGGGCAGTCATTGCTCATATAAAGTCATGGTTATTTTTGGGTAACAGCCACCAACAGAGACTCACATAACTGGTATTTTCCAAATGTACTGATCCTCCACAGAGAACTTTTATCCAGACCAATCCTAAGTGTTAAAGGCAAATAGTTCTTAAAATTAACACTTTAATCTGGCAACACTGTGATAGTTTCACTTGTTGCATGAATTTTCTCTGAAGCCAAACATTGTAATTTAAAATTAGTCAAAACAGATTTAAAAATATTACGTGCATGGATCAGAAGTGATTTTTATTCTTAAATGTGATGGAACTGATCTGTTATTAAAACTAATTTGTCATTGATCTCAAGAAAAAAAGCTCAAATGTTTTATTTTTATAAGAATAACTTTCCAGGCAAAACACAGCCAGGTTAGGTGTCAAGCTTTGGCAATAGCCGTCAAGTGTAATAAATGTTTGCTGAAAGCAAGCAGAGCATTCTGTTTATTCCCTTTCCTTTTCAGCTTGCTCAGTATTGGTGTTAATTGTATTCAGCCCTGAACTTTGTGCCTTAGGCAAACAAGCCAGCCGGAAACTGACTACTCCCTTTTCCATTGACTATAACCTTCTCTGGCAGTCTATGAATTTATTTCTGGTCTATTTCTGTATTGCAACAAATAAAAAACACAAGTTAAATAACAGACACTGCTATGTAATTCCTTTTGGTCTCAGCAAAAGATACTCCCAAGTTGTTCTGTTGATTTTTAATTAAAAGGAGACTTGCTTGAAAAAGGTAAATTGTCAGATTACAGAAGAGATATTTACAGTTTTAGTTAAATCTATTGTTCATGGTGTTTATTTTCTTGTTGTTTTCTTTTTAGGTGGCTGCCATCTTATTTGTAATCATTCCATTTTAATTGGACCCATGTTTGCTGGGGTAATGGGTTTTGTACCACACAAATTTACCAGCGGCTGCAATAAGGTGTGTGTCTGTCTATCACCGATTGCCTACCACATGGATACATCGCCTCTGAAATATTGTTTGACATCATCCCTGAATATTATGAATATAAAACCAGTTTGGCTGAAACTGAGGACTAGGGTGATGGAAATACACGACAAGGTTCCATGTGCTAATGCTTTCAAGCGTGACGTCACTCCGCATTTTTCATGCCTGAAAACTGAAACCTTAAGATATTTGGAAACACAGAACAGATCAAATAAACATGAGCACAAAGTAAAATTTTGTTGATGAACAGAAATCCTGCTCACGGGAAACTCAAACAAACCAGTCACCTTGGAGAGCGACGGAAAAGAAAACAAATCGTGGAGCTGATGGCGAGCAGATAATCTCCCTACATCTCTATCTGCTGTTAGTAACTTTAGGAACATCGTAAGCCAGCCAGCCAACCTCACTCCTGCTCTTCCTCTTCCAGCCATACAGGCGCACAGATACCAGGGAGATATTAAACAGAATCTGGATCTGAAGCTGGATCTAAGCTGCTCCTTTGGGTCAAAGAGCGGGCACTGAAATAAGGGGTCTGCATGTGCGTGGGGTGCTGGTTACTGCCGCTCCCTGTGCTGTATATGCACATACGCAGCCCGGCCCGTATGTATATTCTCCCCAGCATTGCTGGACAGCTGCCTGAGAGGCAGATGGCATGGAACGACACTGTTCCCAATGCTGACATCTAGGGCCAGAGCTTGTCTGCGACACCGTATCCGTCTGTCTTTCTTTATGGAAAAAAAAAGCCCGGTGCCCCCTAATCTATGGATCTGGGGATGTAAGCTGAGGGATGGTCGTGATCAGGAGATGTGTGGCACTGGATCTGCCGGGCCAGCTGAGCCCGGTTAGCGACCGTGCAGTTAGATTTTGCCGACGCTTCGGATTTAATTAGCTATCTAAGTGTCGCAGTGTGGTCCATACGGCGAAAGTCACGGCATGCCAAGAGGATAGAGGGAGTCGGTCAAGGCCACAGGAAAGAGATGAGGCTGGTCCCTAAAAGGCAGAATAAGTGGTACGGGTTGGAGAGCACTCCGCGGAATTACACTGTTCAGATTTTAAAAATTAACCAGTCAAGTCAAGATCAATTGCCTGTTTGAGCACATTGATAAAATACAAAACAGTAGAACGACAGTTAATATACATTAAAAAGAGCGGCAGACAGTTCAGACAGAATACAGAATAAGTGTAACATGTTCATCCTAATCCTGGAAGAGGAGAATAAAAGGCCAGGTTGACTTGATGTCTTTGAGATGTCCAGGGGCCTGAGGCCATTGCTCTGTTCAAAGACTCACATCAGTAGCATGAGGAGCCTTCAGTGGGCTCCGGCACGAGCAACCCAACCCCCCGCAGCTTTTAATCCAGAAGAGCAGACAGTAATTTAATCTCTTTCAAATGCAGGGAATAAGAAGTGACACAGTAGTGTCATACTGAGAAAAATCATATGTGCTTGACCATGACTGCTGGCATGCAAAAGGCTTTGGGATCTCTGAGACCTAACCTATGACTCTCTCTCTGTGCTCATAGCGACAGGACGAATATTCAACTTCTCAGACGTAAACCTGGAATAATAAGACCTGAGAACAGATAGTGTTTCCAAGCGCAGTTCAGGGGAGGTGACCTGTTTTATGATTGACAGCTGTGCTGACACTGCAACACCTTTCTTGTTAAATGTACAGCCAGATATGCTGTCGTGGCCACAACTTCCTCACTTTCAGCATCCTCTTGGATTTCAGACTGAATGGACAATGGCACCTTCAAGAGAGATATGCTTGACCACACACAACAGCTGAATAAAGAGCTTAACAGAAGGATTCATATGCATCAAATGAAAATCAAAAATTAATGAAAAATTGGACGTCATCAATCCTACAACCCTTTACGCTGACCAAAGTCAAAGTGGAGGGGACTGGGACCTATACCAGGCAGTGTGGGGATAGAGTGCACTAGCTTCCAGTTTGTTAATAATCATATTAATAGTAAATATAAAATATAAAATCATTTTTCAGGTCATGCACTGCCGAATTTCATATAGCTTTCTCAAATCAAGAAATAGCTAAATTTATAACATTCTTTATTCGTTTTATAGCCAACAACTCATGCCTTCAAGGTTTCTAAAGATCAGTGGTAAACAAATTGCTAAATGAAGGCCACGATTGCAGCTCCTTCTCACACCTTGGTTTTCGGGTGTGCAGTTGGGTGCCACTGGCGCTGTGGACACAGTGTCCGGGCTGCTGCATCCCTGGTCTGATGTGTGCGGCATCCGGAAGACGCGAGACTGAAAGGGCAGCCTGAGGACTCCCGTCTCAGGTTCCCATACCTACAAGGACGCCTGCCCCCTCGGTTATAGACGGGAGCATTCTGGCCAGGCAGGCTGGCAGGAGGCCAGGCCCATGTAAATATGCACATCTAGCATCTGGAGCTCCTGCCGCAGCTGTGGTGGGGGGGGAGGGTCAGGGTGGGGGTGGGGAGAGGAGCACCGCAGATTAATGGACCCGGTGCAGGTTATGGAAGGTCCAATTAGCCCCTGCGTTCACCTTAGGGTTTACAATTAGTGGTTGTTAATCCTTTGCGTTTTCCAGGGTCGTGTGTCACTTCTGGTTAATCAGCCCCATCTAAACCCCCAACACAGCCCCCCCCCCCCCCT
>JAODJU010000002.1:20380820-20390915 GCA_026776725.1 Gnathonemus echidnorhynchus | reverse complement strand
TAACCAACCCCAATGACTGGAGTGCTCTGGGGTAACCAACCCCAATGACTGGAGTGCTCTGGGTAACCAACCCCAATAACTGGAGTGCTCTGGGTAACCAACCCCAAAAGCTCTGTATTTATATGGGATATGGCCTGAACATCATGGCTGAAGGCCAATGAAGATGGAACGGGAGTGAAAATGCAGCTCTTCATCCACGGCGTTTCTCTGTTCTTCAAACATCTGATTTTAGACATACACTCAATCCATTGATACAACCATCGGTCTTCTGTTTCTCCAGTACAAAGTGACAGTGAGTCACTAGGAAGCAGAGGACAACTGACAGGGGACACCCTGGATGGGAGGCCGGTCCATCACAGGGCACAGACACGTCACACTATGGGCAATACAGTAATGGCGATTCAACTAGCAGCATGTTTTGAGATCGCTGGACAAAACCAGAGCAACCAGTGGAACCCAGGAACAACAGGCCAACTCCACACACAAAGAGGGCTGGATCTGAGTGGCCAGCGTTTGAGCTGTGGGGCAGTAATGTCACCCACTGTGCCAGCATTTGCGCATGTTGATCAACTATATTCCTCTTCCTTGTGAAAAGCCTCTGTCCTCATCCAATTGTCAGGTTTTAACTTTTTTAAATCAACAAACCAAAAAGTGATTGTAATTTGTAAATTGAAATACATGCAAAAAAAAAAACATGTAACTTTCACATCTGAAGCGAGCCTTTTGCTAAACGGAACACTTTTCGCACAGATGTCATATCAAGTCATTTGTCACAGATGTCATATCAAGTCATAAATAACTTTCTTTTTTGGGTAGATTTCAAAACTGATTCAGTGAATTTGGACTCTTGAACCAATGTCAGCTATAACAGGCAGTTTCAGATCTGGTAACACTTATAAAAATCTGATTCGTATCAGAGTACATATGAATCATTATTTTGGAAATTAGTTCCAGGTCATTGGCTAAACATGATAACAAACAAATAAGTATTAACAGTTGAATGGGTAAAAAAAGAGTGTGGGAAAAGTTCAGAAAAAGGTGTTATTGAGTTGGGAACTGGGTCAGAGAATAACATGCCATGGTAGTGCTGCACATAAATGAAGTTTAGAAAAAAATCAAACATACTCTTAAAGCATAATATACATTATGTTCTTTACAACAGAAGCCTGTGACATTGAAAATTGAGACAAATGTGTTTATGGGCAAAATTATACCAATTACCATTTGTTACTGAGTAAAGCCAATGCATCATGGGGGAGCAGCCCTGCCTGCACAAAAACACTCCAGTCCATCCATCCTCCACCATGCGCCCTTCATGAAGAGTCGCTTGTAACCCCAAAATGTCATCTCTTTACCAAAGTTAGCCTCCAGGGCCAAAAGGACAGACAGATACGGCTGTCATTAAATAGTTTTTCTCCCAGTGGAAAAAAAAAAACTTCCAGTGGTAGGTAAGACGCATGAGAAATGTTCAGGGATTGGAGGGAGGAAGTGCAGCCCACCCCCCCCCCCCCCCCCACTAAAATTTAGTGAAGCCCGTGACTGTGCTTCAGCAGGCGGGATCCAGGAACTGGGCATAACGAAAATAGGGGTGGACTAGCAACAAAAATCAGCCTGGAATTTGGTGCCAGGAGCCCCCCCTTATTATATTTTATTGCCAACCAGGGAGGGGTCCCCCTTGGTGAACTGTGGTGCCCACTGGGGGTGGAGGTTGGTATACAACTGCCCGATGGCCAGTCCATGCTGGAACGAAAATGATTTACAGTGGCAATATTTCCGGTCAAGAAACGAAACACGACAGGGATTTTGTCCCCATTTCTGTTTCATTTGCTAACACCACACAGCTGGGACTGAGTGTGAGGGACACTGAAGAGCTCTGGCGTATGTGACAATCACGGCACATGCTGCTTTACGGTCTGTTTCGTCATGCAGCACGTGACGGGCGCATCAAAGGATAACGTAACTGTTACGCTGCCATTCCTGTCAATAATGCAATGCTGGCGAGAAAAAAGGAGTTTATCGCCTAATTGATCTGATCAATCCACACACCAGTGTGTAATGAAGCAAAACCTCAACCACAGCACAGCCTAGCAAACGAATGCTTCTGCAGATGAAGCATGAAACAGGCTATTAGTGCACAGCAGATTTAAAACAGAATTGTGTTACTTCATTCATCAACATAGGGGATATTCTCGTTTTGTCTGCACCTTCTTGCCCTCCAGTAGACAAACAGATACATATACAGGTAGGAGCAAACTTGGGGGTCAGTGCCTCTGGAGGCAGGGATTTTGCTCAGGGGCCCAACAGCAGCATCAGACTGCAGGCCTCGGGATTCAGACCAGCGACCATCCGATAACAGACCCACCCTGCCAAGCCACACAATGCCCCCACTGGCAAAGAAAGCAGCAGGTGCAGCTACTTCAGAGGAATGTATCTCATTCTAACACTTCATTCCCAGTCACATTAGAGCCATGTGATCTAATCATAAGTGTTTCCAGAACAATGACTTCTGACGGGAAACCTCAGGGGTCAAACAGGATAAATCCCTCCTTAGCAAAAAGAATAATATGTTAATTCACAGCTTTCCAAACAAATGGAAATTTCATATATGTTGTTTATGTTGTTTCAGAGGACCCATTCTAATGGTGTTATCCTGACATTTCAGTATAGGTACTTAAAGTTCCACAAATATAATTTGTATTATAAATGTAGCCCACAAGTTAGAGCTGCACTGTGTTACACAACTTTCTCCAGTTAGAAAAGTGTGGTTATATATCAACTAGGTGTTTTATTTTAAACACCAGCAGGGGCTCAGCAGTATACATTAATCATTCAGAGACAGAAGCCCAATGTTCAAACACAAACAAAAATTAATTTGGCAAAACCCTTTTTAAACCATCGGTTACCACATTTATCTTCAGAACATATCTTCTAATCTGATCTCATCCTGTGAGTTTGCGTCGTTCCGATTTCAATACAGTGCAAACAGAACTCCTACTTTTTCACGCCAGTGTCCATAACAATCTTGTACGATGCCCCTTAACTGTGCGTGACTGAAACCTGATCGAAATGCTGATAGGCACGACTGCTTTGTGGCAGAACGGAAGATAAAAAAGAGCTCAAGGCATTACGTTTAATTTGTTTTGACTTCTTCTGATGTCAAGCTACTACAGAAGAGTTTCAAATGAATGCATCATCCTCCCTAAGAAACGCAAACAGAAATGGAAAAGAAAGCAATAGCAGGGAATAATAAGACCAGGACTGTCATTCTGAAATCCTTATGGCTCGGATCTATGTTTTAAATGATAAGGGAGATGGAGATGCTGGACCCTGAATGGTATCGCGAACATCTTTTTCACCTGTGCGTGCAGCAGTAAAAAGATCCATATCAACCACCATTCAGATCAGCTTCTTTGGTGTCTGATTAGAGGACTAACAAGGTTTGCGGTTTCAAGACATCTAACTGACTTTGAAGGGCAAGAATGGGGCTAATTGTTATGAGTGTTCAGGAAACAGTAGAAAAACTGAATTTTCACACCAAACACCTTTATTATAAAAAAGGAAAATGAGAGTATTAAAAAGAGGGCGTTTGATGACTGTTTTGACATTTCTGACTTCAAGGACAAAGCAGATCTAAATAAAATGATCCTTCTTTTGCCATTTGCACAAATACAGGTACATTGGAACTCTTCACTTAACCCATCTTGCTCTCTATAAGACACACAGACACGTACAGAGATAAGAGCAAGCTTGTGGGTAAAAGCATAGGGGCAGCCATCGAACAGCACTCTGGGAGCTGGTGGTTAAGGGCTTTGCTCAAGGGCCCATGGACATATGATTATTCTACCAAGAGGTACAAACTGTTGTTGATAGTTCGACTAAAATTGTGAGCTTGAATATCTGTGCCTCATTTTTTCCACATTGGCCCACTTTCCTTTCTAAAAGCTTGAAAATAAGACCCCAGTCCTAACTTCTCTACAAGGCTTTCGCAGTCCACTGCTTGTCACAGGTAACAGATGTTTCTCATGACACATCACTCTACCGATGCCCCATAAACGTTGAGTTGATGTATCATCTTCTTGTTTTAATTGTAGATCATACAACAAAGAGTTGACCTTATGAGGGAGGCATGTCTGCACCTTCAGAGGACCCTTCCTTACTGACCTCTGTGTGGGCTGCAGACACAGCCAAATGCTCAGATCAATTGCCACAGCAACAATAATATCTGGCGATTAAAGATAAAAGATAAGCTAAGGTGCTGGGCATCTGATTCTTGCCATTCGTGATATGAATACCCAAAGGGAGGGTGGTATCTGTTTAAGGTCTGAAGCTCAGTGAGGTATCTGCTTCCCCTCAGAAGACCCTCAGAGATGTGGTTAACAGAGAGGTCCAAGTGAACGCTTCACATCGCCATCTTATTTTGCTTATATCAGATCCTGAAAGGAAATTTCATTATCATAGTGTGACCCTCTCAGTAATGATGATTGATCAAACAATCTGCAAAGTGTTGAGAAACATTTGCCTCTTCGGAAAGCAGTTTTACTTCAGGCTCCGCAAATAAATGAGAGTTTAAGCTATGCCATCAACTGACCATAAAAGGAAAAACCGGTTGGATTTTATAGCCATTGTTGTAGGAAATATCAACAGGCAACTGAAATGTCACCTTCTAGGACCTGCCAAATGAACAAGGTCTCCAGCAATAAGAGATAAGCTGCTATTTGAAATCACTGCTAGGGCATTTATTGCCCTTGATGTTCTTGTCACTTCCACAGCGGAAGGAACAACCTAGAATACAGGCTGCGCGGGAAAACCCCTCGTGAAGAAGGTTTATTAGGATTCACAGAGCTGACAGCAGACGCAAGCAGGCAACAATGACCAGACAAGGAACACTGGACTGAGAGATGCTAATATGCTAGGCTAAAGAGGAGAAAACACAAGGCAGCTGTCAATGATGAACAGGAGGGCAGGAACAAGAGGTAAGACCGACAGGCAATAGGTGTGACTGGTTTGGAGTCACTCCCAAGGGGAAACACAGGGATCAGACAGGTGGAGTGGGCTGGACGTGACAGTTATACAATGGTTAAACGTGAATGACATCATTATAGACCACCAGCAGACCACCACTGTGTCCAGCCCTGTGTGAAAAATGTGACTTTAATAACTTTATTAATGAGTACATTGTAGAACCTACGCACAGTGAAACCGTCGTTCTTCCCAAAAGGCAAGTATCCAGAAGAACGTGGGTTTCAACCCTATGGTCAGCAGAGTTGGCATAATCACCGTTGCTTAACCTCGACTGCACCCAGGGCATTGTATACTTACTGACCCTATGCTCTGACCCCCAAAACTGCGTTTCTCACGGAAAGCAAGTTGGAGTAATAGAAAACCAAAGAATTCCTATGTAATTTATACCAATGGAATCTATTGAAGCAATGGTACAAAAGATTCACTGGAGTCACCAAAGCATTACAAAAGATTTACACGATGGCCATAATATAAACTGTATCGCACAGTGTCATTCCACAATAGACTCAGAAGCTAATATTAGTAAACACAGAGCTCTGCGCAGATTTGTCCGAATCCCAGTGAGGGCAATAGTTGAATTTTAAACACCCAAGTATTTTTATAGCAGCCGATAAACAGCATTGCACTTTACTTTGGATAATGATAATGTTCAGCTCCTTTGCCTAATGAGCTAAAATGACTTAAAAAAGGCTCGCGTTAGGTAATCATTTTCATACTAGAGCTCATTCACCCCAGGAGAAAGAATTACTTGTCATGCCGGGGCTGGAGCCTTCAAGTGGGCAATGTAAAAACGGAAGGTGCTTCTGGAGTGGGTGGCAGAGACAGGCAGGTCCCCTGGGACACTTCAACTCAGCAGACACTAGCTGTCGCAGCAGGTAGAGAGCAGGGAACAGATCCATTGCCCTTTACTCAGTAGAAGAGGGAGGACTTTGAATAACAACATGCTGCACAGAGCCCTGGTTATGCATGAAGCCATTCAGCTGATTTTGGGGGAATATAACTGAGGGTGACTTAACCGTTTTGTCGTCGGGCTTCAAGTCAGCTCTCGCTTCCCCGAGGCGCCATGACGGCGCAGGGCCCCCGCCTGAACATTCCTGCTACTGATTAACACGTGTGCGTTCGCACGGTGCTGTCTGCGGTCCCCCGGCCCCGACCCCGGCCCGCAGGGAACGCCGCGCCTGTCATCGGTGCAGGACCGCCACCGCAAGGCTGTGTTTTCACCAGCCCCTCATTATCTCCTCATAATGAAGCTAATGCGCGCCGTTTTTCCACAATGGCCACCGGAGTCTGTTAAGACATAATGGATCTGGCACTGCGAACAAAAGTCGGCTGGCTGACGTGTGAGAAACTGCTCCTTTAACACAGGCAGTCCGACTACTGCAGCCAAGAGACCCAGCTGTATAAACCTATATATATGCCACTGCGCGGGTATATATTCCACTCTACATACAGTATATTTTTATATGAAATAACCAACAGGAAATTTCATAAAAATAATGCCAGCTAAAATAACTACTCAGTTCTTATCACGAGTTTTCATTTATTGCCCGTACTATGAGATTACAACACAGTTCACAAAGCCTGGCAAATCTTTTATTTTTTACATGGTATTCTACCTTTATCACTACAGATACCAGATAATTTCAGCACGCAGATAAATTGAGATAAGACTGGGACTTGCTTTTCTTATTCTAGCTCATAATCTATAAAGCTCAACATCAGTTACATGTATCTTCTCAACGATAAATTGGATCAGTGGGTGGAAATCGGGAGGAGGTCCTGCGGCCCATCTCAGCAGTAAGCGGCAGGTGACCACAGCTACCTGTTTTAATTTGCTCTCCTCATTTGGTGTTTAATATAAATTAGTGTATTCTGCTTTGGCCCCAGGAATCTGGACCACAGTGTCGACTCCTATGCCAAGAAACCCTGTAAACACCACATGTTTGTTTTTGGATTTTTCCCCCTATCACAATGTCAGTGAAATATTGATTGATTTTTTTCCGAAAAGGAAACATTATGGTTTTGTTTTTGCCCACATAAAGGTTGTGACTGGCTCAGTGTTACAGTTTGTGCCCAGACGACAGGTAATTTGACACTAAAACCTTGGTTTGTCATGAAATCCAAGTCATGCAGTTCTGTTCGCTATTCCTTGTGCTGCCACAGTATCCACTGCACATTATCTGTGGATGTTGGATCGTATATAAACACAATCATTAAAGCACTGTCTGAATAGTAGTACACGACTGGGTTACTAGCCTCACTGTAAACGGGACTTGCCACACACCTTTGACACCAGACATGAGTATAGCTTCTCCAAAGAAGATTTAAGATCTTGCTGACTTTAAAATGAAACCCAGGCTTGGCAAAAACACTGCATAAGGAAAGGGTGATGCTGGGAGTCTAGAGGCCCAGAACATGTTCCATCATGGATTTAAATTGAAACCAAAATAGCTGGAAGAATTAGTCCTTTGAAAAGTACCATGTACATACACATCTGACTTCAAGCACAGGCAAAACCCACATCACCTAGTCAAGGAAAGAAATTAGCACATCCATAACCTCAGCCTGCAGAATACTGATTAGGGTCCCAGCAGACAGTTTCCGGGCTTGATATCTTAACTTGATCCTACAATAATTATTATTATAATTAAAGGGAGAGACAGGAATTCAGTCTTTAAAGTGGGCGAAACGGTGACGCCACTTTTCGCTGTAACAGACAGGTTGGAGGCTGTGTGGCTTGAGAATGTTCCTTCCACACCGTTTGTCACAGCTGACAGAGTGAGGGGCATCAAGGGGTGAGGCGACCCTAGTGGGATTCAACTGGGGCAGCACAGAAGGGGGGACATGTTAGATGTTACACTCTGTCCTCGTTATTCTTCCACACAGCCTCTTCCGCATCCATTTTTCCCCAAAAGCAGTAACCTTCATTTCTGGATTCTGCATGAATGTCCTACCTTGAACATTTCATAATGCCCACCTCACACACACACACACACACTGTCGTCTCCCTATTTGCCTACAGCAGGGGATGATATAAGTGTAGGGTCGGCCAAGACAGGATGTGTGTGTGTGTGTGTCCACGTGTGAGGTTGGGGGGGGTGATTTCCATGACCCGGCAAGTTAATGATACATAAGGCGCATGATGGGCTGTCTCCTCACCCGAGACAAACTGCACACGTGGGATTACCTGTCGCAACCTGACTCTGGTCACATTTGCGGCAACGCTGAACTTGCCAAATGCAGGCCTTTCACGGAGGGAAAAAAAAAAACACGTAAAACCCCCACAGCTCAGAGGGAAAGCAGAAAGCTCCAGGGACAGAGCTGTCCCTTCATCTCCAGACTGGCGATCACACGATAATAAAGATGTACACCTAAGTGATTACACACACATACACGCACCAAAAGCCAACCACAGATGCAGGGAGGCACACACACACATACACACACACACGCACACAGACACGGAGGAGCAAACACTCCCTCTCTCCCTCTCTCGCTCGCTCAGTCTCGCTCTCTCCCTCTCCTTCCCTCCCTTTCCCTCCCTCCCTCTCTCCCTCCCTCCCGTACACACACCACTACAGCATATCAGCTAGCGACTAAACGGGAGCTGGAGGGGAGAGCAGAAATGAATGTGAAGGTTCTGACGCTGGCGCTCTTGCTGCTGCTGTCTCTCCTGTCTTTCGGCGGTGCTGGTAAGTCCTGGGGAGAGGCGACTGAGCAGGTGGCTTTTGGCCTCCGTCCCCCCCGGCGCATTTTCTAAGCCCACGTTGTGGCTCCGGGTTCCGGCTGGTGCTCGTTGTTGACAGGATCCCTGGCGTTAGCCCTCTACGCTCCTACCTGAGCTGGACGACCACCTGGCCTTCACAGTCTGCTGCAGTGCAGTGGCTCTCACTGTTGTTGTTTCTCGCTGAACTTTGATTTTGCGGAATGCTGAAATCGCTCAACTTGTGTAAGACTGGAGATGCCGTCTGTATGAAATGGCAAACAACGTGGCTTTGAGTGTCACCATTTAATTATGTCTTCTGTGCAATATATAAGTATTAGTACAGCCAACCCTGAGATTACCAAGACTTATCTGAATATTGTATTATTGTATGTAATACTGTGATAATAGCGATGCTTGGTTGTGCATTATGTGAAGTCTTGGAAAATTAAGAAATAGCTGGAAGGGTGGTCATTGTGGTAACTGATACATAACCCTCTTTTAATGTATATTAATGTATATTTTCTAGACAATTCTGTTTTGGTTTTAGTAGAGTTTAAGGATTGTACATTTATTATGGCTGAAAAGGAGATTCAGTTGCATTCTTTTGCTATAGTGTATTGGTACTGCAGCTATGAGACTTGATTTCACGTAAGACTTGGGGATAAAATATATTCCTGAGCATTTTAAAAATGCAAGAAGCAATTATACAGAAGGCAGGGGGCAATTCATGAGGCAGTGTCAGTGTAACTGGATAAAATATGAGGGCAGGCTACCAGGCATCCTGCAGATTCCACGCAGGTAACAGTTTAGTGTAAAAAACAGCATCAGAGCTCACTGTTGTAAATCCCTAAATTTCTACAAAGACTGGCACCCATTTGTGAACAGCCATTGTGCAGCAAGTGCTAGTGTGTCTGTTTGTGTGTGATAGAGTGTGTGTGTGGCGATGATTCTCCATCGTGTGTCAGCTATCAAGCTGGGATGTACAGCATTTCCTGGTACCCATGCTTCAAAATGCATTCGCGACACGGGGGCTATTTTTATCTCCATACATGAACAAACAGGAAATGATTAGCCTGCATTACGGTGTCCTTTTCCACAGAGCACTGCGCGTTTCGATGCACATGTTCCGTTCTAGCGAGCATCCCCACCCTGCCCCGCCCCCCCCCCACGCGCTTCGTTACAGCTGAAATGTGACAAAGTGTCGGCTCTGGGCTACGGGGAGCTTAGCATGCAGTGGGGGGCGTCCGTTGCCTGTTACGTTGTCGAGGAAGCTCGCGTCTGCCTGAGAGGCGAGAGCATGGGCGGTGCACTGTCGCGGGAAACGGCTGCCTGCCAGTGCTGGGGGGTGGTGGTTGGTGGGGGGGCCG
>JAODJU010000002.1:20346159-20373579 GCA_026776725.1 Gnathonemus echidnorhynchus | reverse complement strand
ACACTTTCGGTTGACTTCAATTGCACTCTAGGCTAATTTAATTTAAAAAGTGGATTGAAAAGAGTGAGCTGAGTATGAAGTTTCAGTAACATTTTTTTGTAAGTTCAGAGCCACGTAACTCTTACACCCATTTGAATAACATATTTTTTGCCATCAGAAGTACTTTCTTCACAATTAAGTGAAAATTTTTTGACTCCCCTGCCCAAATGCCTTTTCTGAGGATTGAAACAGCAAAAAAAAAAGAAACAAACAAAAAACTTTTGGTGGCGCTTATTTCATGAAGGGGATCAAGTGACATGTCAATGTTTTGTATAGAAGTAATACAAATACAGATGCATTTCATTATAAAAATTTGATCATATCATGAAAAAGTGACTTTTTGAGCTAACAACCTCGAGTCATGGAGCTGTGATAGTAAAAAGAAAGAAAAGTTAGAGCTCAAAAGAAAACACTCGGAATTATTATTTTGCTAAGTGTAGAAAAGGTGCTCTGTCACAAAGGGAACATTTTTACATCAACAAAACATTTCTGAGCTTTGGAAGCTTTGTGTAATTAACATGCCAGTTTCATCAAAATCAAAAACAGGGATGTAAATACTTTTTGGAAATTTGTTAAAATATAATGACTCAAATGAAAAGTATACTAAGCTTGTAAGTATGTTATGCACAAAGTATGAGGTTTTTATTTGTATTTATAAGGCAGTGAAGGATGTCTACTTCCAGACAAAAGACTTTTTCATCTTAGGGGCTGGTGTGTGAGGTTAAGGCAGAGATAGATCCAGAGATTGTGTGATAAAGATGACTGCAAAGGCCACCAGAAGCACCCAGAGGCCTCCTTGGGGACATGCACCAGGCTAAGCAAGGCTGTTCACCATATACAGTATTTGTCTCAGGATGGATCCTGTGTTGTACCTGCTTTTCTTCAAAATAGCTAGTATTAAAAATTCAAAGAGATCTTAAATAACAATCTGTTAAGCAGTAAAATGCAATGTCACATGGAGATACAATCTGCCACTGGCTAATACCGACTCATGAATGAACAGTAAGAGGTTTTCGCACAAGTTCCTTCCCAGATTCAGTAAACTGGACAGGATTTACTTCAGACTGAGCTTTGAGATATGCAACACAAAACATACTCTTCAGTTCATGGAACTTTAACATTTCATAGATACAAGTTTAAACTGAGAGCCGGCAAGAGTACATCCACATTATCATGAGGAAGCAGAGCAGACTCTACTGAGCTCAGAGAAGTTGGTCATAAAGACAAAGTCGCAAAGTTACACAAGGAGAGCTTAGAGGGTCAGACCACACAACCACTGACGGATGATGGGAAACATCTGCACATACCCACAAGTGCATGCAGACAAACGGGCGGCCAGCCTTCCTGCAGCACCTCGATGAATATGCAGCAAGTGAAGTCTCAGCCACACCTCCACCTCTGGAGCGTCAAAAATCTGCTCTCTCGAGGAAGGGTGACACAGGACATTTGTTCCACTTCTCCATCTGCTCCCCTCGTTCTTCGAGACTAATGAAGACTGTGAGGCTGCCACCTCCGCTCCAGGGTAGGGATTTTGTACAACATGCACAGAGTCTGATGAAATCCTAAAAGACAGAGTGCAGCGACATCCAATGAATTTAGCAGAAGTATTAGCATAAAAAGACATTCAAAAAAGACTCAGACACAATGTGCAAGGTAACTGCAATCAATGCCAGGTGAAATACTAGTTAAGGGACAGGGCTCGAAAAAAAAGTTCAATGTTGAGAGCGTCTTTTTCAAATTTCAAACTGATTTGCTTTATTCAAAGATACAGCTAAATTAAGCACGCTATTCACCCACAGGACCCATGGCCTCCGTGGAGCAGGGCAAGGGGGTGGATGTGGGCAACTTGAGGAGGCTGGTTCAACAGAGCCCAGCCAGGAGTGCCCAAAGCCACAGAGCAGCTGGATGGAGAAGACGACGCCCACGTCCTCGCCTCTCGCACAAAGGGCCCATGCCATTCTAGAACAGGTGAGTATGGCACAGTAACCATGAGACAATCTATAGAAAAAAACACTACTTGGCCAAAAAGGAAGATGACTAATAAACCTTATCAACAATACTCTTTGTGAGATAAGCGTGTCTGATTCTCACATTCTCCTATGATCATACTCTGTCACGTTAGGTCTGGTCTGCTAAGCCCAAAACTGTACCTGTACAAAAGGATTAAAAGGGTAAAGAGATTTACAGTATCTCCTATGCAGCGCAAGAATGAGACTAGTAATTCCAGTGTAATTGTAATGTAATCCCCCTGATGATGAAAGCAAAGCATAATGGTCTAAATTTCAAAAATCACCACTATGGTGAAAGACTATGGTGCTTAATGAAATATTAGTCTACAGAAGTCTGGGAAATGATCAAAAATAGGTTTGTTAGTAGCTTATTGGTTTGACTGCAACTGGCTTAGCCTCTCGGTCCATCAGGAAGGCACCAATGCTGACTGAGGGCACCTTGGTACTAGAATAATAGCCTAAAACTACAATGTCACCACATTCTTCTTTCTCTTACTTCACCTTGTCTTTAGGGTGATGTTTTCCTAAGTATTTGCATGAGGGACTTTAAAGGAGGTACTTGTGTCACATGATGATGTGTGAAGTAAATAATGTTGACAACGGTGCATTTTTATGAGATAAAATAACAATGCCCCATGTGTAGTGACACATTACTCCTATGATCAGCATCAAAATTATCTACCATTTGTGCAACAGTAGGCATTCTGTTGGTTCGTATCAGACAGGACAGCTTTCGCTCACGTCCCACATTGACGAGTTCTGGCCACTCAACATCCTGTTCATGGTGGTTCATGGTTTTTCCCTCCTCAGATCACTCTCAGTAGGCTCTCACCACAACTGACAGTGAGCACCCCTGCAAGTTTTGCTGTTTCAGAGATCCTCTGACCCAGTCATCTGGCCTTATTGATTTGGTCCCTGTGAAAGTCACTCAGATCTTTATCCCTACAATTTCTTCTGCATTCAGAGTACTGAATATTAATATACCCTAGACCTTGATGCTAACGCTTTTTACTACATGATCAACATAATTTGCTTCACGTAGTTTTGTCTCACTGCTGTATATTTGCACTGCTTACCAACTGAACTCCAAAGCATCACAGCGACCTTATCATTTTCATTCAATCTTTCATGGCCTTACAAAGTTTGCTTGGTTTGAAGAGTATCGTACACCCATCCTTCCATCCATCAATCCATCCATCCATCAATCCATCCATCCTCTGACACATATCCCAGTCAGAGTCATGAGGGATATTCTTCCAAACATTTTTTTCCATTGAGCACATACACCAGACACTACAGACTTATCAGATAAAGTACGCTATGACAAAAGGTACAAATGAAAATATCCCAGTGATTTCCAAACATCAACAAAACAAGCAGAGAACTGAGAAGCTAAATTCAAAATTACCAGAAACAACAGGCATGTTTTTCACTGAGCAACGAAATGGAAAATTCACAGCCTGACTCCAGACCCTTGACATCAGCTAGCAGCAGCAGAGATAAAATCCTGCCACCCGTAAATGCTCTTCCAATCATTTTAATCTCCAGTCTGTGAGCAACAGCTCTGGTGACAAACAGCAGGCAAGTGACAGCAAGGCTAAGAAGCAGAATTATGAATAGCCGAGCAGCTAATTTTCTTGTGGGTTCAATATATGATACTGTGAACAGGCACATATTAAACAAAGGCTTGTGTAAATTAATGGGGCCCTTTCCATGACTCAAAACAGGTACTGTAGATATCTCTTGAGTGATTATTATTCTACAAGATCCAAGATGAAGAATGTACAATGTTACTCTCCAAAAATCAATTGTGGTGGTTTTTTGAAGACAATGGCTATGACACTAGTCTTCATTTTTGACAAAATAATCAGTCAGTATGAGTTTGTGAGTTTCTAAGTCTTGGGCCTTCTGTTTCTTTATTAACTCCTGCAGTTTTAACTGGACAGGTGGAAATTCAATACACTTTTTCTGTAACACAGTCTATAATCCAACATCACCCAGTCTAAGCTGTATATATAGTCTCTCTCCCACATTCTGAAAAAGTCAATTAAAACTTCCCATACAGAAAATTATTTTCCCAAATAATCTGGCATTTTCTGGTCCTTAGAATAAAATCTTAAACACTAAAAGTAAAGACTATATTTCAAAAACAAGGCAAGACCCTCTTTGCCTCTGGAACAATAAAAGACTTCCCAATTTCAATGCATTGCTTTGCCTAAAAAGCAAGCATTTTCTCTCTGAGCTGAGCGGTCAATGCTTTTCACTGCAGGAATGTTTCTGCACAATGAGGGATGTTGCAGGAAAGTGTGTAGCTCAATAAAAAGGAATGGCTCAGTGAAATACACTGCAGCTTCAAAAACCTCACCTTAGTCAAAAAAAAGGCCATGATCTTTATTTTTTTGTGATTCCCTTTCTAGAAACTCTTATTTTTGGCTCATTTTATGGTTTATCTTCAGCTTTTTACACCAAATTCTTGAACTACAACTAGTGGCTTAAATCCTATTGTAAAGCTGGGTTGCAAGCCTTTGGTAAATATATGGTTTATGTCACAATGTCTGTTATACATTAACTCTTCTGACAATAGAAGACCATCAAACCTACAGCACTCTGCCAATTACTCCAAGCCATTGTTAGTATGCAGTAGGCAATATTATACACATGCAATCGTCACATCACAAAGACAATAGTCAGTTGGGTTGAGATTAGGCTTGGGCAGTATCTAATTTTTGGCACCATCATACCAACCAGGCATTATACTGTGGTATGCAGTATATGGACAGTATTCTCAAAAGCAATGCTATTCTGGCATTTCGAAATCTTGGTGATAAAATTCGTCAAGCGAGTAGGGAAGGCCCACGATAAGTTTCCCTGAATGGAGATCATCAATAAGCTTTGCTACAATATCTTTACTCTGTCATAGAAAACAAAACTTACTAAGCTTTGCAATTTTAATGATGGTTTATTTTCAAGATTATCTATGTTAAAAAAATGTCAAGTTAAAAAAAATCAGTGTAATGTTTATTGTTTTTTCATGAGCTCTGCATGCACTCTTCAAAACAATCATAACCATGATCCTTGCCATCAGACTCACTCATAGACTGTGTTGTGCATTTGTGAGAAATGTAGCAAAAATGAATCAGATAACAAGAACTGGTCACAAAAAGACGTCTTCCGCTGTATGGAATTATTTTGGATTCCATAGAGACAATATTGAGCAAAAGAAAGTGATTTGTCTGCTGGCACCACTTGTGGCAACACCACCAACTTCACAGACTCATTTGGTAGATAACTAATTCCACTTTGCTATAGTTTGTTTTGGGTAAATTTTCACTTCCTTTTTGCTTTATAAATATTGCAATATTTAGCCCTAGTATGCAGCACCTCTGAGTGCTCCATGAGACTATTCTGTTTGTTGTAGTGATTTCTTATTCATCTAATCCTGGTGCCTTTATCGTGTCAAAATCCTTAAAGCATGTGTATGCTTTGGTCATCCTACCAGACTTTTAGAGTGGACTCTCATTGCTTTTCTAAGATTCTCACAAGACCCCATTAAAAGTACGAAAAAGCACAAAGAATGTCAGCCATATTGCCTTAATCATGAATGCAATTCCCTGATCATATCTTTTTCTTTCTTTTCTGCAGACATTGGTAAGAAGCCCCTCCCCCCAGGTCCTGATTTCTAAGCTCTTCCTTTGCCTCGGGGGGGAATGCAAAGGGGGCCCAGGCTAACCCAGCCTGAGGAGACACGTCCAAGGGACCTCCTGGTTCTTCTCGCAACTCATCATCTATCCAGAAAGCAGGAAAAGCTACTCACCCTCAGCTCTGCAAAGAAATGAGAGGGGAGGGGGGGATGGGTAAGAAGAGATGGGCATGCAGCCCGAAGCTGCCTGATTCTCTGTTTTGCACCCTCTCTCTCTCTCTATGTCTCTCTCTCCCTCTCTGTTATTCTCACTTGCTTTTTAGAGGTCCTTTGTTGCCATCTCCCGAGAGCCACACACTTTGCATGACGTGTGGCCTATGTGGAGTCTGGTCCAGACCATTTTAGTCTTAAAGTATCAGACACTTCTCTAAGGTGTGATATTCCCGCTATCTCCAGTTATCATGGCCATTAATTGCAATGTTATGCTGCCATTTTTGGCATTGCTAATGGAATGTGTAGTGGTAGTTCAGGTGGGTGAAATCAGGCAGTGAAAACTGGGTTAGATCTTGGCACCCAGATGTGACTGTCAGTTCATACAGTACTTGTTCCAATACTTCTCTCTGAACAGAAATCAAAAAACAAATGAGGCTGTCACAAGTTTCGTTAATATTGTAATTACTGCTCTGTATGTGTAATTATTCTGATGTAAAGTAAATTTAAAGTGAATTCCGAACAATTCCATTATATTATCACAAAACTGTGCACTCAGCCAGACATTTTGCCATTTGTGTCAACCTTTATCCATTTATTCAGAAGTCGCTTCGACCCAAAGCGACTCACTTAAACAGCCAATTAACTCCTGGGTTGCAGGAACCTTTCTCGAGAGTGCTGAAGCATGGTCCCACATGGAATTCTGCCTGCAGCCCTCTGTTCTGGAACCCTGAACCGCTGTCGCCTTCCCCACCCCTGCAGCTTTCAGCAGCTGCTCCAACACATCTAGGTATCTAGGAGCACTCTCACATACGACTGTTCACTGGCTGGGGCAGGCTGCATATCCTGCAGGAAACCTCCCCTTTTAATCAAGTGCCAAATAACGATTTGCTCCGCAATATGCTGCCGGAAAATAGACAGGTTACCTCTTCTGAAAAGTCTCAAAATACTGATACCGACACGAGCATTAAAAACGTACTTAAAGAAACATCTAAATGCGCAGCCGTACAGGCCATCTGCAAAATGCAGGAAACTGATAGCTGGATAGTATTACACCAAAAAACCTTTATCAAAGCAGTCCCTTTGACAGCTCGGTAGATAAGCGACTGTATCCAGCCTACCCACAATGCACTCTTTTTCTGACCAGCTGGTACCAGGCTGGATTCCCCTGGTGTAGAATGGACTGTGACTTATGATTGATGGGATGCTATGCCTTTATATCATACTGGAATTTGTTACTGTTTTTCTTTTTAATTTTATTTCCTCAGGGTGCTGTGATAGAAGCCTATATCTGAGCAGTCTTTATTCTTTATGAAACACTATATATACACACATACACACACGTGCGCACACACACAAACACACACACACTATATATATATAGATGTGTATGTATACTTATTCAGTATATGTCCCTGCCTGTGTATACACTGCTAGCTATGTGCTAAGATACAGTTCTCGTCAACCACTACTATTCCTTGGTGTGTTATCTTTGCTTTCCAGCTCCAGTTTCACAGCACAGGTGGTGTTGACACGTATCATTACAATCCTTACATCCCTTGGCTAATCTCTCTCATATGGGCCTCCCCAAGAATGCCTGAAGCTGGTCATTAAGATTCTGAGCTCTCGTGGGGGGGTCCTCATCCACCACCTCTCACCTGTTAGACATAACCATTCACAAGACAGACGCACACAGCTTGTAAAGCCAATTAAACCACATCAGCATTCAGTCTGCCTGCCGTCTCTTAACGGGCTCTTTCTTCCTGCTTCTTTTACAGGACTGTTTGCGAAAACTCAGGCTGCAATCTAGTTTATTTCAGACTTCATAGCATTCTCTCAGCATTTATCTTTCTAAAAATGTAACAATAGGAATGCTCTCAAACACTAATGTCCCCAGCACAGTGAGCTCTTTACAGCATATTCAGATGTGCTATTCAACAAAGATTTTCATTTAGCGATAGAGTGAATGCTAACAATTTGTCTCACTATATTTGTCTAACTTTTTGAAAGAACAAGAAAATTACTCTGTTCTGTTGTTCACTAGATGAATGTCTTACTGTATTTGTCCATGTGACCTTAGGGAATAAGCAAGGTCTTGCTTCCTTTGGGGTAGGGCAGGTGGTTTAGAGAGGGGTAACTGGACCCCAGCTCTTGGG
The DNA here is from genome assembly GCA_026776725.1 of Gnathonemus echidnorhynchus. NCBI lineage: Eukaryota > Metazoa > Chordata > Actinopteri > Osteoglossiformes > Mormyridae > Gnathonemus > Gnathonemus echidnorhynchus. The sequence goes on along the minus strand of JAODJU010000002.1, from coordinate 20,365,525 downwards.
AACGGGCCAGTAAGGTGCCCAGCAATGTCTGTATCAGCACTCTGTTTCTTGAATGTATCTTCAACATCTGAACCAGCTGAGCTACCCATTAAGAGAGGCAAGCCAGTCAACATAAACAATAGTAAAGTAATTTGTAAATTGTATTTATATGGCTCTACAAATTTGTAGGGTTTTCACCAAAAGCCAAATATCACAAACCCAAAGTCTCACATTTGTGTCAAACTGTGCACAAAATACCGTCATGTCAAAAGCAAATTTCCCCACACCGACCATTTGGATTTGCGATAAGACCTCTCTGTATGAATGTGATACTGCACTTTTGCAATTCCAATATGCTGCAAGAAAATAAATCCGATACAAATTTCTTATAGAGTATAGTTCACCTGATTATTATCTGACTTGTGCAAAGCTTCTTCAGAGTCTGAAAAGTTATATTTTTCATTGTAGTTCTGCAACATACAACCCACAAATCAGGTTCATAGCGCTTGTTGGTTAAGCAGACAAACATGCCCATATTTAGGTTAATGTGATATATTATACTCCAAGTGATGAACCATAATGGCCTTTCTTGGGAGAACTTACACAAATGAAAGAATTCTCATATTTAGTTTTTTTCTGTTATTTTCTCCTTCATTGTAAGATACAGTGTAAGATTTTTGTGTGACATTCCTATGCACTTAGTATTTTAATTCTCAAAAATATTTAAAGAATTTGTATCAATTGGTTCCGCTGTTGTTCAGTTGTAATTAATGTGAATTTGGTGAGGGGGAAGTTGGGGGAATTTAAGTAGTAAACTGACTGAATTTGACAGTAGAAGAAAACAAGATAGCGGCAGTAACAACAGACTAATGATGTCAAAGATATAGGTCATGCTTTCGTGCTGCTCTTAGTTGTAGATCCATCGACTGAGAGAATCAATAAAGTCTTACTTTTTATCTTGCGTGGTGCTGTCGCAACCTATTAGAGCTTTAGTCAATTTCTCTTGCTTTATACTATGGGTTTATCCTACCCAAGGAAAGAGGAAACGGCTTACATGAGACAAATTTGATTTGCTTGCTTCTGAAAGACCTGTCATAAAGTATGTAGAATAGCCTCTGTAGGCTCAAGCTTCTGAAATCTGATCTGGCAAATTTATGCGAGTCTGTGGGCTGGGCAATCATCAGCACAGCTACACCTATACAAGCAAGAAGAAAGCCATAAAACAGGAAACTGCATGTAAACAAATCCAGCTGTCTCAAACTAACTGGATGTGCAATATAAAATTCTCTTATGGCCCTACAGTGTCCTCCAGACCTGCGGCAGTCAGTCCACCATCAGAATCCACAGAATACAGAGAAATATGGAATATTCATGCCCGTCAGCCAGTCCACTATCAGTATTACTGACTTACAGACAGAAAATAGCACAGCTCATGTTGTATTTCTCAAATTGTCTCACTCCTGTTTTAAAGGATCTGTTCACAATGCTCTCTAGGCCAAATGTACAGTCCACGTGTCCATTTTGATGTTAAACAGGACAAAAAAATAAAAGGAAATAAAACAAGTGTATCAAATGGTTGAAATACTGTGTACATATATGACATTTTGGTTTCTAATTTATAAAAAATAAGCTTTAGCTCTTGGAGTACCTATTTTATTTTTTCCTTTCATGTGTAGCTTTGTGTTTTTATTTTCTATTTCTGTAAAGTGTGTAAATATATCTTTATGATAATAAGTAATATTAAAAATCTTATTTTAAGAAATCAGCGTGTATTTTGTTTTCATTCTGAATTAATAGCTTCATTGATAAGTCTTGCATTCGAGTCTCAATGAATCTCCTCAAGGTTGTGCTAGAGAGCCATATGTTACCTAGTTCATTGGTGTCCTTACTGAATGCATATCTCACCTTTAAATACAATGGGTGTCATCTTTCTACCAACTATGCACTTTTTGGGAGACAATGACAAGGACTGAAAATAGAACAAGTGCGGAGACATCAGCACCTTCGCTTTATTCCGTAAACCCATCATGACATTTGTGCCTTGTCCCAAACCTTCACATGAATTATATGAACAAATTGCTGAACCAAGCAGATATAAACTATGGAAGGTGTTTTGTGGTAATATTCAATGAATAAATATTTATCATTTATATATATACTGCAGGTATCATTTCAATTGTAATTTAAAAAATGATTTAAATATCACAAATAATTTAAACAATCATTTACATGACATACGTATAAATAATCATTTAAATGGAATTTTAAATTTAATTTAAATAATCATTTAAATTACACAATTATTTATTGAATATTGTCATAAAACACCCTCCATAATAAACACACACATTAATACAATGCAAAATGCTGGTATGACAATTTAACTGCATATGTAAGACCTCTTTAAAGATTAAAGAGTAGACATACTAATAAAAACATAAAGGCACTGGAGTGTCTCTGAAGCAACACATGACCCTGCTTTGGACAAGTGGATTTATTTATTTATTGTGTTTTTTTGCATTCGTAACAGAACATGACAATGGCTGATAAGTCAAAGAGGCATGGGTATTCCCATAATTTAAGTTTCCTTCTTCATTTTGCTTGACAGTGTGTGTTGAGATCCATGAGGAAGTCGTCAGTACAAATGGGAGATGCATTTAAAACACTGGTCCACACATTTCAAAAAGACTGAAGAAGAAACGTTTTGAGTGAATGGTGACACATTTGCATGACTTGTATGACTAGCACAATAGTGGATATCCTTTCATTGTAACAACGGCCGCTCTTCTGGGGACGGCCTAGGTCATGTCATCCAGACTGGGTCAGCTGAATAATTAGTGTAGGGTTCACCACAATGACATGGAGCACAACAAAGGCACTATAGAGTTACCACACGCGTGATTGCACCCAAAAAACTCCTTTTTTCCTTAATAAGTTCAGAGTTCAAAACTGAAATTCTGCCTCACGCTCTGCTTAAATATCCCCCCATAGGTGTGTTTTTGCACCACATAACAGCACTGCAGGAACCTGGACACCAGAGCGTGAAGGTGTGGTGTCGAGCCAGGCAGCTGATGAAATTTCACTCTGAAGCGAAAAACAGGAAATATAAGAAATGTTTAATACAAGAACGGCCGCTAAGCCTAAAGCATTGTCACTGCTGCCAGGTTTTCTCTACCGCACAAGCATTACCCTTTATTCCACTACCTTACATATTCATGTTGCAAGTGCAGTTGCCATACCAGGCAAATCAGGATTTATACACTTCGACCAGAAAATACAAGCTGAGGTTTCTTGATAACCTCATCCACCAGAATATACAGGCAGATGCTTTTTGAATAAGTAAAAACTAATAACACAAATTAAACTATAACACCACCTAATATGGGCAATAATGCTAATCTTGAATGTTACACTCTAAAAATGGACATTGTTTACCTTCAGCTGTACTGGCTTTTTGCAGACATTGGTAGTAGATATCCATAATGACAGAGAGTGTTTCAATACCAAGACTGCAAAGGTAACAAAGACCGGTCTTGCTAACTTGCCTCCCAAGACCAAACTTGGGGTAGAATGAACCAGGAGATCAATGTATCCATGATATTAGAGGTGGGGCAAGAATGACATCTGGGGATCTTTACCATCCTCTGTACACTTCTGTTCTTCAGTATTGGAACGGGTATTTGGCAATGGAAGATAACATAAAACGGGTACACAAGAACACTCAAGTACGCATACTGAGAAACACCCAGACTTTGTTGTCACTTCAACTAACATTCAATTAGCTGTCATTTACATTATCTCAGCATGCCAGACACATGACGGATAGCCCTGAATATTAGTAAAGGAGAATGATAGGCCTGATCTGATTAGCCATAACACGGCTTATACATTATAAAGTGATGCAAGTCACTCTGGATAAGAATCCATTCTGTAGCTGGCCAACATGCACACAAAACCAATGATTTGGAGGATGACCAGTGCCTCTAATAACAACATGAGAAATGAGCTTTATTTAAGGGTGTAAAGACGCATTGATGCATAGTGATAAATCGCTTATTAAAGTGCCTATTTGATTGCATTGATCCATAATATCAGAATTGGTTATCAGTGATTTTGGGGGCAAAAAACCCTGCTTCTGGGTTGCATGCTCTTATGTTCATAGACTGCAAGTAGATGTGCAAAGTAGCAGCACTGGCATGCAAATTTCCAAAACAATCTAAAATTGCATATTTGTTCGTTATGTCGTAGGTGAAATACAGTACCTTGTCAGGATCAGTTCCTGCCATGCCAACAGGTGTGGCTGGTCACTCTTTTCCTAGTGTTTGATTAGTCAATAAGGGGACAAGTGTGACAGATAGTGACCCAAATGCCTGCATGTTCTTCTCATGCATACATACTTTACAGCATGTACTACATTAATGGTCGAATAGTAGGCTTCTGACAATATTCAGTACCTACTGTGTAAGTAAGTTTTGTACACACCCACAGGATGGCAGGGTAGGCTTGTTAATATTCATAGAGGAAGCACTACTTGATAATCTTTGCAACATGGCGCTTTGGGAAACACCCCTCTTTTGTTGCACAAAAAAGTAATTCTTTTTATTTTCTATGGTAGTAATAGTTGACACATTGGTATCAGCTAATATCTGTTAAAAATGAAGATGCTGACATTGGTTTGAAGTGTTTTGGCTGATATTGCCCACTGATAATTAAACTATATTAATATTCCGAGTTATCAGCACCAGAGCTAAACATGCAATTACTAAATTAATGGAAAAGATCAGCTATTTTCTGTAGTGGAGGATGAGGGATCTTGTTGGCTCATCCACCGCTTATAAGAGGTCTCAATATACCGGCCCACGACATATTTATGATTCATTATTACATCTCTAGACCACAGATTCAGGGACGGAAACTGGAGAGGACCCTGAGCTACACACTCTAGGGGCCCTCTGCTCATCTCAAGCTTCTTTTTTTGTAACAAAATAAATAAATCAAATGTCCACAACAAACCATTTATATTGCATCCATCCATCCGTCCATTTTCTCTAACCACTTATCCTATTCAGGGTCATGGGGGGTCCAGGAACAACCCAGGATGGGGTGCCAAGCTGTCACAGGATTCATTTATATACAATTTTAGTTAAAATATTATAATTTATAATAATAAATCTTACATTTTGCCAGTTGATCCCCGATTGATTTGTTAATTGATCCCCCATCGGCAGAAGCACAATGGGGGATCAAAAGCACTTCCACCCCCACCCTGATCAGTAAGTCTGACTGCTGGCACTCCGTGCTTTGATTAGCATATTACTGATATTCCATCATTTTTAATTCCCTCTTATTTCTCTTTCGGGTCCAAAAAATAGCTCAAATGGCCCACTTAGGGGCCCCCCCTACCCATGTCAGCCTAGAGCCCTAAGAGAAGTTAGCCCGCCCCTCACTAAATTATCATATTTTTATCATTTTTTCCTATACTTGGGGAGACAAAGTACTAGGCTTAACACACACATCACAGGCTAGGAAGAAAGCAGGTGCAGCAATGCAGCTATTAATGTTTTCAGGGTCATACTGTTCTTATTGTGGTGTTTTTACTCTATTCTAAATGGAAAGAAGGTAAATCAAGAGATTTTAGAATACACTAGAGAATCCAAGGCAGTCTACCTACTTGTTGGTGTCTCTTTCACTTTATAGACTAAGCGGAACACAAGAGCAACAACCCAGTAGTACATGAAGCAAAGCATCTGTTAATTAAACTACAAAGGGGGTAGTCAGAATGACAGCATTGTATTCCCTGGACACCTCCGTCACCTGCTCCGCCTGCATAATCTGCACTTCTTGCATACTCACCAACCTGTACAATTTCCAGAAGTACTGGATGGATCAACTGGAAATGTAAAAAACAAATAAATATGCTTTTACCTAAATGTTGTGAGTCCTAGATGTAATTCTGAAACTACACCTATTACTTTAGGGTTCTATTCTCCCATCAGGCATTTAAGTAAAAAAAGCCCGTAAACAGTTACACTTTTGAGTTGCGCGTATTCTCCCCTCATAAGCGCAGTAACACCCACCATGCACTGCCCAAATAAGAAGGCATGCCCAAGCCAGAATTTTAATTAATTCATCAAACAAGAAAAGGGGGTTAGGCCTTCAGTGATTTTGGCAATAAACAAAATGTGGAACATCTTTAACGTACACTCCGATCGCAGCTGAAATCCACAGAAACCCCTTTTATTTTGAAAATGGAAGCATAGTGGTAGGCTAGCCTATATTTGGTCATTCTCCCAAACATGAGAATCCATCAACAAAAATGAAATGTTAGAGTGAAATACAGTATTTACATTTTATGCAGAGCAATTGTCTTTACCTTATTAGTTAGGCCTATATTAAAATGATGTCATTCATAGCTTTGATTTAATGATCCTCAACCATTTTCCATAAATAGTTACAATAATTTCATTTTTAAGATCAAATAACACAAAACTAGATAAAATGTTTTTAAATCTCTGAACTTTATTTCAAGTAACCCACAATAAACAATCAATTATTATAAGAATGTATAGTTGTATACGTTCAATTCTTCAATTGTTTTGTATTGTCAGTTGTTTTACACCACAACTCATTAATCCCAGAGACAAAATCGACATTTTAAACAATAATATATTTAAAAACTTATAGAAAACTGATATGTTACGAAATTAATTTGTATGAATGAACCATACTGTGTTTAAGAAAGAATCCATACACTTTTGCTTTTTCCCCTCTCTATTCAAAACCATTCTCTAAACAAGCAAATATTCCCTAACTAATATATATGGTGTAAACGTTAGCACGATTAGTAGCATGGACTTAAAGTTTAGAAGTAGAGATGCACCGATCCGATATTTGGATCGGTATCGGCGCCGATCCAGACCTATTTGACGGATCAGGTATCAGCCATGCGTGACCGATCCACATCCTATACTTCCTTATTTAGTTTTTGGCAATCTCTAAGATCGCACAGTGATTTGCAATCTTTGTAAAATAAAGTTTTGTGAGGTGGGAATAGCATTTAATGGACAATCCCACATAACAACGCATACGCAACTGCGAGACAAAAAAAAACAATGGATGATTTGGGAGTTGCTAACTTGTACTGTTTTGCGAACTCGCTGCAGCTTGTGATACAAGAGGGGCTGCCATCGCAACAAAGTGTAAAAATTGTGCTAAAATTTTAAGCATTTGCCACTTGCTTTGAAGATATTCATATTGAACTGCAAATGAATCAAAAATGCTTAAACAAGACGTACAAACGAGGTGGAACAGTACGTTATGTATGTTTGTAGTAGCCTAATTAAATATTTTTTGTCATACATTTTTTCCATCTGTATTTACTAGCTTAAAAAAATCATATATAAAAGTATAACAAAGTAAAAAGAGCTGAATATCGAATATAAGACTAACTTAACCGTGGTCACTGACCGGTTATCTTCATCTACCAAAGCAAATAGCCAATCGTAGTCAATATTCAAAAAAAACAATCAAAGGAGCGGAGACATTAGCCACTGTTCCTGCCTTCAAAATGTCAAAATTAATCCTGTCGAGTGAGCAAGTGCTGTGCAGACGCAAGCGCATAGATAGGGTCCAGCAAACGTGAGCGTGTAGAGAGGATGGGTTTTCTGCATACGCACGCGTGGTTTTTATGCGTGCAAGTTTTGGCACTAATTAAACGCCATATAATGATAGCAACAGGAAACAGCTGGTGAACATGTGGAATCCACATGGGGTAGATGAGGGGGGTGTGGCACATACAGGAGGATCAGAGGAGCAGGTCATGACAGAACCCCCGCCCCCAAACTCCAGGTGTGCCTAAGGGAAACGAGGAACGGAACCCCTCAAGGATTTCCCTGATGACCCCATTTGACCCCTCTAGGGGAGTAACTCCTCAGCCACCACAACAGGACAGATCCCGGCCGGGTCCTCACCTCTCGGTCTCCCGGAAGAGGAGGGGACACCTGCCCCCTGGCTCGCCCTCGGTCTCCTTGACTGGGGCTCGATGGGCGCCTGCGTTCCCCTGGGCTCCTGCTCGGCGGTCGTCTGCGGGTCCCCCTCCGGCGCCTCATCGGCCATCTTCAGCACCGCCTTCGGCACCTCATCGGTCACCTGTAGGTTCCTCCACTTCGACTCGTTGGTCGCCTGAGGATCCCCCACGACTTCGCCGGCTGTCGCTTAATCGTTCACTGGCCAGGGGAAAAGTAACAGCAAGTCAGAAAGAAATCAGACCAAAGACTGCATATAGGCTATACCTTTTCTACCCTCTATGATCAGAATGATAACAAATATGGCCAGCAGATTTGAAGAATGGTTGACAGAAAGTCCAGAAATACTGGCATTTGAATGATTCCTTGCTATAGTGGTGGCTTAATGGTTAGGGAAGTGCATTTGTAATTGAAAGATTGCTGGTTCGAATCCCTGACCAGCAAGGCACCATTGAGATACCCTGAGCAAGGTACCACCCCCAGGCGCTGAATTAGCTGCCCCCTGCTATGTCACAATGTCACATATGGGTTAAATGTAGTGGACACATTTCATTGTTGTGCACTGTTTGCTGTGGTGTGTCAACAATGACCACTGATCACCAAATTCTACAGGATTATAAAGGCTCCCAGACGGCTACAAACTAAGTTTGTAATACAATACCATATACTCGTGTATGTTTTTGTGTCAGTGTTATTTTGATTTCATAATTGAATTTTGACATTTTTTATTGTCATTTGGAATCTAGTTTAATTTAGGTGTAGATTTTGCTGGCTACTACAAAATGTTACAATATAGTGCCGTTGGCTATTTCTATGGTTCAAGTTCATTGCACGAGAGGCCCAAAGATAAACAAATCATTACTTTAGCTAAACAGTATTTAATGTTTTAATGTTAATGGGAGGATTTGACATTTGTTTTTATCTCGGTTGGTTTTGGAACCAATGTTTTTAGTTGTCAGTTAGTAGCTTCTATTTTATGTTTTGCATCCTTTATTTCAGCTTATGGAAATGTTTTCAACAATTATATTATATTAACACAATTATAACCCTTTTTTAAAGTTTTGTGAAATTCTTATTCATTCTTAAAACATACCACACTTTATAAACATTACTTTTAAGAGCAGCTTGCCTGGAGCATTGGTGCTAGAAGTATGAACATTCACGTGGCCTACATCCTTTCATGTGAAAGATGAATCAGTCCTGAGCCGCACCTGTGACCCTGAGAGCAGACAAGAGGGCAAGTGCCGCGACTGGATAAAATGTTGGGGGCATTCATTCTTATGTAAACACAATTTGCCAAAATCCAGGCTCGGAAAAATTACTATATTGTGCGATGCGTTGATAACGTAATTATGGTGACAGGCCTAGCTCATCATTCAGTGCAATCATTTCCATTATTTCAGTACTTGCATTTTTAGTTTAGGTGCTAGTAACTTTGAATATTGATATCTGGAGTAGACATTTTGTAAATCCAACAAAAAGCCAAGTACCAGCCAGCTAGCTTCCCCACAAAAGGAGACTTGACTTGAAAGACATAAACACTATACAAGAACTATACAGACTGAACTCAACACCGTGTAAAGGAGGCTTGGGCAGTATTAAGGTAATACGGTAAACAGGGCAGAATGATTACTTGAATAATTCAGGGCTCCAGATTAGGGGTGGGCACAATACCTTTAACATTGTGAGAAATCAACAGCCTATTTATAATTTATAATATTTAAGAAAAATAAAGCATTTTATTTTCTTAAAAGCTTCAATTTGTAATCTGAATATTTGTCCTTGTGTAGTGTATGTAACCGGTTTATTTGTCTTGTGTGAATTTTCTATTAAACATATTCTGATGATGTGTCCTGATAGCAAATTAACTAATTAAAAATAAACAAATTTTGTGTAATACACATCAAACAAAAATAACTTGGTCACATATATATATATAGTAGCAAATTACAAAGTAAAGCATATTCACCAAATCAGCATATATATGCGCTACAACCTTAATGCAAGGTGCGTGGTAAAAGGCACAACTGCCCAATTAACACTAGAACTGCCATTTCCCATGCCAATGAATGTCAAACTCCTTTAACCTCCAAGCAAGACATACTTTGGTGTATGAAGCCCTTTTGTTTGCGCTATAGTGCTGCACACATCTCCCGCATCTGGCGTAACACTCGCGCTTATGCAGAAAGTCTTACAGCTATATTATTCCATTATTAACCTGAAATTAGCTACATCAAAAGTGCTGGGGTAGTTTGCAAACCCTCAGACTATTTACAAGATAAATAAAAAATAATAAAACTGTTACATACATGTAAATGCATGTGCATGTGTGTGCAGACTTGTCTCAAATTGAAAATCTCACTCCAGCCAGCTGACCAAAGTTGACAACCCTTAGTTTTATTCAAAATGAAAAGTAAAATGCACTGTTTTTGGCTGAAGCGGCTTGTCATTCCCTTTGTGTTTGACAATTATAAAATCAATATAAGAAAACATTATCTATGTTACTTTTTATATGTTTTCAAAATAAGACTGCCCACACCGAACAGTAATTGAAATTAGTGTATGTAATTTATATATTAGTGCTGTCAAACGATTCAAATTCTTAATCAGATTAATCACAGGGTTGCTGTGGATTAATTTGGATTAATCACGATTAAATATCATTCATTTTTAATCTATATTAATCGCATTTCATTTTGCATGAGCAAACAGACTCAAGAAAAAAGGGAATATATATGCACTTAACATGTTTATTGAACATCTTGAACACTAGTTGGATGCATTCCATCTGCCACAGAAGTGCAAAACCATGGACCCATATCAAAAAGCAAGATTTTTTGCTAAGCCGGACAACTTGTCAGATTTAAGGTACCTCAGTTTAAATGGTCTTTATCTTCGTTCACTTACAATTAGCTCAAACTACCGTAAATCCAACAAATAATCCGACTAATCATGAAATCCAATTCTAACCCGGTTAACTGCCATTGTTAGCAATATCAGTTGATAACACATTATAGGCGGTGCTTTACGTATAAAACTCCGTAGCAACATGTCCACAGAAGTTGGATGGTATAGTGTGTGCGACCAATTTAATGAGAATGAGAAATAGTGCTTAAACAGTATAAAACTACAACTTTCCCTTCTGTTGATAAAGAGCGCAGCCATCTTGGATTCTGAACTCGGGATCCTCTGTGCTGCTCCGAAATATTTCTCGGATCTCCGAGAAATGGGAGCGCTCATGTCGTCACTTCCGGCTACAAAACTCGAAATCCAACTCGAAATACGAGTTAGAAGGGCAAATGGAACGCACCAAAACTGCCCGAAATGAGCTGACAGAGACATTTCAGGGATTTTGAGTCATTCTGGGCTGCAGGTGGGTTAATTGCGTTAAAAATTTTAATCAGATTAATCATGATGATGGATTAATCCGCGTTAACCCGTTAATTTTGACAGCCCTAATATATATATATATATATATTATTATTATTATTATTAAAATAAAGAGACAGGACATGCTACTCCTCCCAAACTTGGAAAAAAGTAATACTGTGATATGATGCCATAGCCGTCAACCGTCCAAAAAGTGAAACATACCATGATAATAGTTTTAGATCATATCGCCCACCCCTACTCCAGACAAACTTTCTCCACTAGTAGTACTGGTGCTCCCTACTGAAAACTTTAGGAGCACCAGCACAAAATCGATATGCAATGTAACATATTCATATTTTTTCCATCTTAACTGTATTACTGAAAAATGCTTTGTAATAAATACACATCCTTGTAATAAATATAGTTCCTGGTTCCTGGATTGCCTGTACCAGGAACTGTTATAGCTCCTGGCCACTTTCGTGTGTTGCTTTCCCACAGCACAACTGGAACTGGAACCTTTATATTAAACAAGCATGGAAGAATGATAATGTACAAGTCGTTTTGTTAGTTATTAGTTATTAGAGGGATGGATCACGATCCTAACAAGACACAACCTTTTATTTATATTTTATTTATACAACCTGCAACATGTTTATAATTCATTATTAAATCTGGCAAGCAGATCCATCTTTCATTTCATTTTAAATTTAAAAGGTTTAAAAGGTGGCTGATAAAGATGGAAGCACTAATTATATCCAAAACAGAAAACTTAATTTTGTGTTGCTACAATGCCGCTATAAGCTGCCGAATTTAATGATGTTAAATGTTTGCTCAGAGCATTCATTGAAAGGTTCCAAACTGCTCATTCAGAAAAATTCTCATTCTGTCCAGTAGCATTGGTATGGTAAAAAAATGAATATATTGCTCAATACTGCCCTGCCATAAACTGGGGGACCTAACTGTTCGTAACAGTTTTGCTAACACCAATACCTTACTATGCTAACTACAAGAGGACAGTGTGTTTTGCCATATTTTAAAATATATTTTGACAATGTGATTTTGTACATTCTGGATGTATGAACAGCGGAGATGTGCAATAAACTGCAGATATTGGTCTGAGTAATATTTTATGTGCATGTTTTAATACTACATTCTAAAAAAGTTATAGGCTGTAGCTGACCGAATATTAACCTGATCATAGTCAATTTTCTCTATTTAAAGAGATTACATGGATTTAATTTTTTTTTCACTTTTTCACAATCTGATATGGACAACTTTCTTTACACACATGGCTCAATCATGTTCAGCTGAGCAGACAAAGAATTTTACTGACAGGATTTTAAACATGCTTATCATGAATATTCATCCCCTGGCCATGGTAGGGGATGAAGGGTTTCAAAAATGGTTCACATTTTCAGCCCCAAATACAATCTTCCTTCAAGAACGCATTTTGCAAAATTGATGGAGAACCGGTATCAAAAAATAAAACACAAGCTGAAGAACTGCCTAAAGGAAACTGACAGAATTGTACTCACAACAGACATTTGGACAACTGCAGCCACAGAGGCATATCTGGGGGTGACCTGTCATTTCCTTGAGCAGAATTGGGAAATTAAGTCATATAGCCTCACAACCATGCCCCATGAGGAGAGACACACAGCTGCAAATATTGCTAGGGAGCTGCAGAATGTCATTTCCAAGTTTGACATTCATCCAAAAAAAATCTATGTCATTGTCCATGATAGCAGTGTAAATGTTGTTACAGCAGTAAAAATTTTGGCAGAAAAGCCTAGACGGGCATCAGTATGATGTGCAGGTCACACATTGCAGTTTTTTTGGTACTAAATGCACTCAAGAGTTACCCAATCATCACCAGTGTGTGACTGCTGAATGATGTCTTGTTGACCACTCAAAAAAAAACTGGCATGCACCATGTTGAAGGATAAGCTGCAAGGTGGTACAAGGTGTTAGTGCCAGGTGGAATAGTATTTACCACATGTTGTGCTGGCTTCTGGAACAAAGATGGCCTATAACTGCTACACTGTCAGACCCAACAGTCACTCAGCAAGGGAAACACCACTTGATTTAAAAACTGAACAGTGGAACATCACTGAGGAGCTGAGCCAGGCTCTTGAGCCATTTGAATCTGCTACTTTGTTTCTGAATGGACAAGGCCTTCAGAAGTCAGTACAAAAGTTCAGAATTTTAAACTGTACCAGTCCAGTCATTTTAGACTCATGTGGATGAACAGATCAGAACAAGACAGCAAAAACTGAATTCATCCTGATTTTTAAAACACTGTCCTTATTGTTTCTGCTCTGGATCCAAGATTCAGAAAACTTATGTTTTTGTCAACTGATAAAGCATTCAAGGTCCAAACAGTCCAAATTATTGCCAAAAGGCAAGAAAGGCAGCAGATGCCTGATAAGAGTGAAAATGTAGCCGCCACTAGTGTACAAGATAATTCAGCAAATTCACAGAAGGGTGCTATATCATTGCTTCACAGTATATTGAGACCATCAGACTCCAGCACCAATGATGAAGAAGGGAATGAAGAGCAGCAGTTTGAGTATGCAGTGAGAAATTTGGTTCTGATGTATTGTGGAGACCGTGCCCCTCCAAAAAGGAAGATCCACTGTTGTGGTGCGAAAGGAATAAATCAGTTTCCAGCACTGACCAAGCTGGCAAAAACATTTCTGAAGACATTTCTGTGGGTTCCAGCTACATCTAGGCCTACACCATCAAAATGTCTGTTCTCTGCAGCAGGGAACACTGCATCAAATTGCAGGGCAAGCTTAAGTCCTGAACATGCAGATATGCTTACTTTTCTTCATTTAAACTAAGTGGTCCTTTAAAGACACAGTAGCGCCCACAATTACAATTACACAAGAAACACTAAAGGAGGCTGAAGTATATTAATGAATATTTTTGTTTACATGTTGGTGCTTGTAAAATTAGGCATTGAGATAAAACATGACAATGTTTGTTGGTGGTTTTCATGACATGAAAACCACTATTTGTTTATTCAAAGACCTGGGGCCAGTTGCACAAAACACCTTAAGTTAAGATTTTCCTTCAAGTCCGACTTAAGATTTCCTTAAAATAAAGCCTTCTCGAAAAGGTTTCCTTAAACTGTTCACTTAAGTATTTAAGTTTTTCTCCTTACCTTAGTCTCATACTTAAGGAATCCCTTAAAGTTCCCTTAACAGTTACACAAAAGACCTTAACCAAAGAAAGGAAAAAAACTTAAGGTACCTCTGACTGTATCTTAACCGCAACATGGCTGAGTTTATGGCAATAAATGAACAAAATGAACGGATCCTGAGAAGAGTGTCCTGCGACTGGGAGTAACCAATGAATATTAATTATGATCAATTGATTTTTACCTGACCAAAATAAAAAAAATCAATTTATGATTTTATTTATATGGCCCGTGACATGTTTGTAATTCATTATTAAATCTGCCTAGCAGATCGATCTTCCGATTTCACAGATTTAAAAAAAACAATGTAACAATATCCCCCTAATAAGTACTGGCAAGTTTCACCCTGAGCACCGACAATATTAGACAGAAGTACGTTGTTTATGGAATGAATTTTCCGATGCAGAAATATGGAGACTCATGCAAAAATGCATTTAATGTAACTGGAGATACAACAATAATTCTATCTGCTCATTTTTTTCTAGACTACTTCTCTTTTCCCAGTACCTCAGCGTATCTTCCAAGTTAGCGCCAGTGCTTGTCATCAACCTTTCAGCAAAGTTTATTGCCATATGCCCCACTCAGTAGTGCTTAGTCGAGCGTAAAGTACCTACTCATGT
This sequence comes from Gnathonemus echidnorhynchus, assembly GCA_026776725.1. Taxonomy (NCBI): domain Eukaryota; kingdom Metazoa; phylum Chordata; class Actinopteri; order Osteoglossiformes; family Mormyridae; genus Gnathonemus; species Gnathonemus echidnorhynchus. The sequence goes on along the minus strand of JAODJU010000002.1, from coordinate 20,350,328 downwards.
ACACCAGGGGGAACAATCCACATTTTCATTAGATAATGATGCAGTGGGGACAAAATTTGGCTTTTTAAATGTTATTTATATTCGACAGACAAATGTTTCATTTCATCACTGTCATTAAACGCATATTTAAACCACGTTGTTGTTTTAATTATCATCACGAAAATAAACAGGCTATATTCTCGTCAACATTTCTGTCAACAAAATTAACACTGGAGGCGATAACTGATATAACGAGCAGTTGTGAGGACAAGCAAATAAACGGTCTCCATGGAAACTACAGAATTAACTGCCGTAAAATGTTTTTCATTGCAGTAAATCCATTAAGATTTTTACTTAATTAAGGAAACCTTTTAAGGGATTCTTTGCAACACCCTTAAATAAATCCCTCTACTAAGGAGCAATTTCAACTTAAGGAGAAAACTTAAAGTGTTTTGTGCAGCCGTCCCTAGTTAGCATAAGTACTTTCATTTATTCTCACACTTAAACAAAATACTTATTTTATCTGATTACTCAATTAATCATAAAAAACCAATAGAAAGTATCATCATTTCATTTTTTATACTATCTGGAGGAATGTACAGTATAAAAAATTTGCCAAGTCCAAAGAAAAGAGAAAACAGAGAGAAGAGGACAAAGTCACCCATTTGATGTAAAGGAAACAGTCATTCCCCAGCACATATTACACAGCTCATACATAAGTGTGGAATGGAGAAGCACAGCAGGTGTTTCAGGGAGCTTTCTTGGCAGCTGTATGCTGCCAAACATGGATTAGGTAAAACTTCCTAAACAAAAGCCAAAGGAAAGCTTGGACAAACATTACAAAATGGTAGCAAAAAATCTACTATTATATTTTTGTTGCTTAGCAGAATTTTTTAATAATAGCAAGGTTCGTAACTTATCAGTTTATGCAGCTATAGTTTTCACTGTGATTTATGTTCCTTACTGAGGGGTACAACAGTTTCTCCAGGGATTTGGACCTAGACATTGTACAATTATATTTATATTCATCTACTTGCATGAAGCTCTTTTACATAGCAACCTACAGAAATCCCAGAGCTAAAGAAAAAATACAAAAATGCTACACGGTACAGAAAGTGTGTGGATGATATTCCAGAGATAAACACCACCTGTATACTGAAAGTGTATTAACACAAAGCTGACACTGTCATAAAAAGCTAACTACAAGGTAATGTAACAATATGCTGATACATGAAATTACACTGTAAATTCCTATGCAGAATTATAACTATTACATTAAAAATCCAGGTGCCAAGTAGAGAGGCGAGTCTCTAATCAGTGCCAAAAAACAGCAGTGGACTAGAGTAGCCAGCTTTTCACATCCCACAGATCCAAGCATGCCAGGACTTCAACCCTGTTATGAGAGAAAATGTCCTTCCCTTAAAAATCTCACAAGGATCCTGATAAAATCCTGGGTAAAAATGTGGTGTTGGTATCTATAACTAATAACATATTTGGTTAAGTCATCATCCTAAATCTCAGCAGAACCATTAAGACTGGTAATTTTAATTGAGCTGTTAATAGAAATCTGCTTCACAAATTGTAATATAAATTTATCTAATGCTTCAGCACACACTCCATAACAAAGCCTCTGTGACTATATTTGTGAATACTGAAAAGATTTGCCTTTAATGGTTTTACAATTACGGCTTGCCTCTGTGGAGGCATGGTTTATAATGTAGTCACTGGATCAAGGTATTCAGCGCCCTCTGCATAGAATAGAATAGAATAGAATAGAATAGAATAGAATATTGTTTCTTTGTTACTTTAATGTCTATCAAATTTACATCAGATGGAAATTCATCATATGCAAATAAGCAAAGAATAAGGTCTTTACAGGCATTCCTAAAAAATGCAAATTAATTCCCAGACATCTCAACTCATCTCAATGTACTTCAAAGGAGGTACTATGAAAAAATAAAGGATCAGCTGTTAAACCGAACATGTTTCATGTTTCACCCATCACTTATACTCATTGTTGATAATGGTGCAAACTGACGAGAGAATTGATCGAGTTAGTGTAGAGCTGGAGAGCACAAACAAAGAATTAATCAGTAAAAGAGCAGCCCCGGATCTATTGTGAGAAGATGGTTTGGCTTCGAAAGGTCAGACGAGCAGCAAAACACGGTCATGTATGCCGGAAAAACTGAAGTTAGCAGTATTATACATTTATTCCATCATCTCAAAAACCAGTATGATGTTCAGTACAAAGAATGCATCAAAGTCCGTATTGCCCAAAGGGAGGAGCATTAGCATCTTCATTTTCACAAGGAGCACTTTACAAAAAGGACAGTGGTAAGTGGAAAGAGATTATGGCTACTGATACTTAACACATAGCAAAGAATATGGCCCCCATCGATACAGTGCAGAAAATAGGATTTAATAGGCTGCTTAAAACTATCAAACAAATTCAATAGCACTGATATATATGGAACATTGCTACAATGACCTAAAACAGTGAGATGCTGTTTTTCAGCCATATCACCCAGCCGTAGGTATAAGTAAGGCAAATAGCAAACTTACACGCTGACAAGGAGTCAACTAGGCATAAGTGCTGCTAGACTGAGCGCCCAATGAAGGCCCAAGTACAAGAACAGTAGTGGAGCAGGCCTACTATTATCAGATGATCTAAACAGGAAATAAACAGAAAATTGGTCAATGATGCACGCTTAGCTCTATGTATTAGCTAAAGTAAAAATAAAAAATCCAAGGGATTGCCGGTCTTTGCAAAAAAATATTACCAAACTCTAAGCCATGTTGCACCTTTGTAGCTACAGGGTTGGATCCATCATTGCATATACAACATCTGGCTGTTCTTCTTGTTTCTGGCTTCCTTTTCATAAAAGTTCAGAAATGTGTGAGAAGGAGCACAATAAAAGTATAAGGTGTCAAGCACTTTGCTTCGCTGTAATTTACAAGAAAAAAAATTTGTAACCTTGTAGTAAATAAATACATAGTTTGATGTGATCAAGAAACATATTTGGAATTTTGATAAGTGCCATCTGATAGGATCTAAGAAAACGTTTTCCATACTATCACATGAAAAGGTAGCAATGACAAGAACAAACAAAGAAACTGCCAAGAACTCCTATATCTACAATGTAGCCAATGCACGGTAAAGAAAAAATGCAATCACCAGCAGTCGGAGGTTACCGGGGCCACTAACAAGAAGCGAACAATCAAACTAAAGTTACTTTGAGACCACAAGAGCATCTGTGACTTTGGAGTAGGACATGTAGGCCAGATAATTCTATAGCTGTCCCAGGGGTCAAAAGCATGAGCACTGAAGCATTGATTGTGCTTGTCCCAGAGTCCCTGCTTAGATGAACCCCTGCCCCCAAAACAGTTTGTTTATGCAGTCTGTCATCATTGACTCAATTGGTTATGCAGTCCACAAGAACAGGAAATATCCACATCAGTGGCAGTCTCAAGAGTACCCTTGTCAAGTTCCTAAAACTATGCAGAGGCTGCACCCCATCAATTACATGTCAGGCACAGGACACCACTTAGGGTACAATTTAAATTGTGCTTATCCCATAGGGAGTTTGTGGTTTATATATAAGAAAATCACTTTACTATAAATATGTAAAATCACAAGTTGTAGATAGGCAAGTGTTTTGCTTTCTCACTGGCAAACCATAGTAGAGGGAGGTGGAAAATAAAACCTCCTCCACTCTGATTGTCAACATAGTCACCACATAAAGCAATACACTGAGCCCATTGCTGGACTCCGTGTTCACATATGATTGCGTGGCTACGTGACTTCAACAAATTTTACAACATTTTTGGGTCTGATCACAAACATAAAGTCAACCTAAAAGGAGGAGGCTAAGTTGCTTAATATCAGCACCAAGGAGATGATCATTAATTTCAGGAAGCAGGAGGCAGACCACTGGCAAGGAGGTTGTGAAAAGGATCGGCAGGTTCAAGCTCCTATGAGTCACCATCACAAACAACCTCATGTGATCAATATACATCTGCAACAATCAAGGACACCCACCATCATCTATACAGCCCTCACCGACTTCTATGGATGTACTAAAATGTCACTATTTAACTGCTCAGCTGAGGACTGTAGAGCACCAGGCAGATTGGTGAAAACTTTTCACATCATCTCCACGATATAGTTGCCTTCACTTCTGGATATTTTC
>JAODJU010000002.1:20323870-20345399 GCA_026776725.1 Gnathonemus echidnorhynchus | reverse complement strand
TTTTGCTTGACCAGTTACATCATCTTTGTCTAGGGACCCAACATGAAACTGAGCTCCTGTCATACCCTCATGTGCTTTGGTTTGGTCTACAAGAAGTCATCAGCACTCCCCCTCACCAGAATACTAATCAGAATATTGTTTTCAGCTATGGCTCATAGACTGTGTGGATATTTAAACCCCCGTGCTTTTACCATAGCTGCAAAGTCTTCTTTCTCATTCCCAAGCAAACAAAGCATTAGTCTGATTCGTCATAGATAACTTACTTTCTGTGTGTGAGACAATTTTTGAATTACTCTTTAATCACTAATTATGACTATTGGATTAGAGGTTTGGGTCTTGGAAATAAATACAGTATCTTGAAAATAAAATAACTGGATCCAAATCTGGTTAAAACCTTCCATAATTACAGTTTCTGTAAAGTGCAGCGTCTGCCTCCCTTGGTGGGTCAAAAACATTGTACCGTGATCTCAAGAAATTAATCAATGGCAATAAACAAGACGCATTGTGATCCAGTCACTCAAACCGCTTGCCGAGGTGGTCTGGGACACACTTGACTACATACTCTGTCTTTTGTAATGTGCGTCTGAGTCCGCGAGGCTCTGAGGCTTCAGAATAACTGTGCACGGGGCAGTAACGAAATATAAACACGTTTTCAGCTGCACACCTTGGCGACACATGATGACACACGTGTAAACGGCAATGTGTCGCGGCTGTCTACTCGATCGTGATCGGATCGCCAAGATCTATTTTGAGCTTAAACAGGGCTATAAATGTGTGTAATATACAGCTTGGCAATGTCATGTATTTCCACTGTCATATCAAATAAATTCATTTCATGTCTGTCTGATAAAGGAACATTGGCTTACAAGATGGAATTTTTTAAAGAGCAGCCAACTTTCAACGATTGCATAAAACGAGGCAATTTCTTTTAGTTTTTATGGCAACAGATGTTGGTTTCAATTTTTTTTTGTATAGACAAAATGTAATCTGAGTTCTCCAGTAACGATTACTCGTTAATTTACACCCCCATCTTCACCTACGGCTGTTAAATGTAGCCTATAAGTATCATGTATACTGTATATATATAGTTAAGTTCAGTCGTACTCATAATGCGACAATTAAGCTAAACAACGCAACTATATCAAAACTAAGTCTGCGTAGTTGCTTACCTAGCACTGTCGACCAGATGGAGTTAACAAGTTAGTTAGTTAACTCGTCATGTACTGGCGCCTTTACCCGTAATTGTTTCCTGATAAAGCAACTGTAGTTCAGCAGAAATTTTAGAAGTACGACAGTTAACAGATTTCCTTGGCTAACTCAGCAGTAGTAAAATGAATTTACTAGGTTTCGCGTTACATAACGGATCTGGAGTAATAACGTCACTAGTGCTGTAATTGGGTCGCGCGTAACGCACAAACGCGCGGGTCTGCCGTAGCCTAGCTCGAGCTAATACTCTAACGTACAAAATCCCGCGTGGCCTAGCATCGTTAGCTGGTGATGCTAACTCGCTATTCTCTGAAATAGCGACAGTGAGCCCCTCGTCCTTTCTAGCTGCTTAGCTACAACATGGCAGCTGCTTATTACCACTCAGCTAGTAGTGCCTTGTCTCACAAATATTAAAGTTTGCTGATTTTTGTTAAATGGTAAAACTATGCCTACAATGCCTCAGTGCTTACTCCTTTGGAGAAAAAAATGGACCCGAATGTCTATTGTTGGATGGGGCGCACACAAAAATTTATATACAAAATAGTGTTGTAAATTATTAATACACTAGCCTCATTAATTTACCATTTGAATGTGGGTGCGGTGGTGGCTCATTTTCTTACTGTTGCTTTTACACCTTCAGCAGGTTTAAATCTCACCTCATTTTATTAGTTTCACTGTGTTGTGTGGGCTTCCATACATTTCCAAAGACATGCAGTTAACTTAATTGGCATCTCTGCAACCCCCCAAGGATACTGTTTCAAAGCCATGTTTAATTATCTTTTTGGTTTGAAATTGAAACCATCCTTTCTGAATGATTTTCACATCCTTGGTGATAGATATAATTAAAAGTCTCAGAAGTGGTTATTAGCCCAAAATCCTTTCCTAATTGCAGAATAAATGTCTTCCTGTTAACAACATAATATGTCAGGTTCATTTACTCCTTAATACGTAGAACAATCCTTTGTTTTGTAAAAACCCATATGAAAACAATCTAACCTGGGGTGAATTCAAGTGCAGATCACCAGAGATATGTGAGGTCTGCTATATGTAAAAATATAGTGAACATCTAGTTCAACAGATACAAATGGTAGCTACCTTTTTGAATTATTGTGTCCAATCGTATATTCTCTGATGACCTGTATACTATGCTTTCAGCTGGTGATTGAGTATAGTCTTTATTACCCTATATTTTGTCTGCAGATCTGTCTGGAAACTGCTGTCTTGAACCAAATCCACAGTCAGTCCACTGCTGATCTTTCAGTATGGTATTGGCTGTCGTAGAGCCTTTCTGCAAGGCATAATGTCAAGTCAGTATTCTACACTGTCTCTTACCCAGAGCATATAATTGAGGTTAAGTTTCTTCTTAGGGTCTATCTGCATTTTTCAGAGAGCGTCTCTTTCACCCCCATACCCCCAACACAATAGGCACACACCCTCATCGCCGCCACAGATAGTCAGTGTGATAATTACATATCACTGACTACAGGAATGCCCACTAAATTAGCTGCAGATGTACAGAGGTCATGCAATCTGCTGAAGCTGTGAAATATTGCAGAGTCTGACGATTCTGTCAGTGAACTTCACCAGAGCAGAGATGCAGAGGTCAAGTTATTGATGGTTAACTGGACAATTATTAGATCTTGCCTGAGATCCTTCTTGGGCATCTGAACATAGTTTTTTTCCCCTGAGGCAACCACCGAGTTTTTGATAAAGCAATAACCCACAAGATTCGGTTCTTCCCATTTGAAAATCATTGTCATTAGGCACAACATGGACAGGGGTACCAGTCGAAAATGTAGACATATATCTTATTGTCGTATGCAATTTTTAAAAAACCTTAAGAACAAATTTTCTTCAAAAAAGTGCACAGTGTAGATTTAATATATAAAACCAAATGTATATATTCCTTGAGCTGGGCAAATGAGAAAAGGTTGCTAGGCAACTGAAAACAGTATTCAGTCGAGCTAGCTAACGTGAGAATCTCAAAGGGTGGCTATTTTCAAACACTATTATGCTACTTCTGAAGTGAAAGCTAGTAACAGCAATGCCATTTTATAAATATTGGGACATTGATTAAGCAATAATAAAATTATCCGTCCTGTTTTATTCAGCTCAGAGTCAACAGTAATACTGGATATTGTTATTTACACATGAACTGGTGGAGCGTTTGCATCGTTAGAAAATGTCGCTCCAGAATGTTCTTTTCTTCATATCTTTCTTGCAGTACCTCTGTGGTGAACCCTCTGATTAATGCTTGCTCATGGAGAACATTTTTCATACCAAATCAGACCATTTTTGCACCCGGGTAGTGCGGAGGCAGTGATGTAAATGGGTTGTTGATCCTGCCACATTCCAAGTCATATAAACAGAACTGCATTTGTTTACATTTTACCAGTGCAAGCAGTGATGTTCATTATACCAAGGCTAACTCTATATTATGCATTAGGCTGGAACACGGAATTACGGTAACTGAATTGGGAGACCAGAACTTTCCCTTATGACATTTCTCATAACATCTTTTATGTTTTGTGCAAGTATTGTATGACTGAATGGTTTTAGTGGCTGGGAAAATCATTTTTAGGCACGCATCTTATGGTAATGAAGTCAAAATATGCTAACTCTATGCAACACACATGATGTATTTTCATTCAGTTCACCTTTTTTATGTTACTGACATGGCAGACCTGGAAGTCTAAAGCCTGATTTTACAACCAGTGGCACAGTGCAGTGATTTTTTTTTATGTGGGTTTTTTTTAAGGAATGAGCAGATTGAAGAGAGAACATTCAAATGAGAAAAGATGCTCTTAAATAATGTATGAATCAGATTTTTCCTAAAACATTAAATAAGGAAAGAGCCTATACATTTCTATTTGTATTTAGGCAAGCTGAAGTGAAAGTAGAGGGTAAAGAATCCGAACATAAGTAATCTGGACTAAAGTATGTGACGGAAAACCTCTGGACTAGTTTGCTGCTGCGCTATTCTGACATGTCAGATTCAACAAGGCAAAACAACGTCTTGTCCTGGCAGTAAACTCAGCATGAGTCCAGTGACGCTAGAACCAATCTGTCTGAATGGAAGCTATTGCTTCCTTGGAATACAAAGTTGTTTCGACTTGCTAGCCTGACAGAATCACAGCCAGGACTTTCCTCCTCTTTCCTGTGTGGCACTTTTATAATTGTGAGTCACCAGACTCATCTCAAAGCAGCAGAAGACCCCCAACACTGACAGGCAGGAATTCTCCTGTCAGACACTGCTGAAGCTCAACAAATAGGCTGAAGCCCTGAATGTTTATGTCTAAATCACTGTCCATGGAGTCACGCTACACTAATAAGGCAGAGCTAAGTATCCATGTGAAAGCCTTAATGTTTAAATTGGTCGGAACATTTTCTTTTATGCCAATATGTTTAAAAAGCAAATTATATAATTTAATGTGACATAAATTCAATTTCATTTATGAAATTGCAGTGTTGCAGTGAAAATTCTATGAGTAAATTTAGGGAATGTAGGTTCCCAACCTGATTTGTTAAAAATGGCCCCATGTCAGTATCGATTGTCCTATTACCGCCACACAAGTTATCAAAGAAGCAATTTCCCTATAAGGCCACATCCACGATGTCCGCAGCATGAGCCACCCGCAGGGAGGAAGCGCAACTTGCAGTGAAGGGTGGGGTTAAGCAGGGCCTCAGTTCAGCAGAAGGAGGATGTAACGGACATCAGTGGTGCCTCACTGGGGTGGAGGGGGGGGGGGGTCGCAGCAGAGTCGTTGAGGTCACGTAGGGACACGTTGCCTGCATCGCCAGAGTGAGTAAATCACATGATCATGTGACCGCTCTGCTGCAGAAGCAGGGGGGGGCAGTGGGCACTGGAAATAAGGTTTTTATGGGGCCCAGGAGTACTCTGTGGTCATTCTACCCCAAGCATGGAGTGGCCTATAAAGGGAGTAGTATGCCCATTTCTCACCATCTAGGGCCCTGCTTGTGCCCCCTTAAAGGGCAAGCAAGCCCTGACTTTGTTATTAGTTCTGCTCCAGGAAATCCTTCATAGAATGCCTCCTGTTTTTTATGTTTTTTTGTCTCTTTTTTCTTCCTGGTTCAGCTTCCTTTGACTTTCTTCAGACAGACAGTACTGACTGAGTCTTAAACATGATCTTTTTTCCTTTGTTCCTCACGAAACATGGGTGGTGTTTATTTGCCCAGCACTTTTTATTCTGAGATGAGGGTTTTAGTGTCAGCGTGGAGGAAAGCTGCACTAAATCGTGCAGGTCACAGGTGTTAGTGCATCCACGACTGCTGAGGGGGGCACCATTTACAGACCTTTTGATTGACAGGGCTGTTTTTATGGATTTCCTGTGTTGTCTCTCATAGGTAAGGCCAGGATCATTACAGGGAATACACAGTAACATATATTCAGTGAATATGACCCAACACTGAGTGCATATCAGAGTTCTTGAGTTAGACAAGGCTGCAATTTGGTAAATTTGTTGGGTGCTTCCAATTTCATTGCTATTGGATTCATTTGACGGAGTATGTTAATGAGGAACACATGTGACAGCTGTGATTCTCCTTTTCCTCACGCACACCATTCCTGACACTGACCGTTGAACCCCAGGATTGAGCAGGGTATTCCCATTCATCATTAACCTCTGATCCAGCTTTGCTTGTCAGATGATGACTCAGGGCAGCTGTGACTGAGAGATGTTTGCTGATAGCACCTGGACTGCTGAAGGTCACCCATCTGATCTCACGGCACACAGCCACCTCGTCTCTTGTAACAATAACAATCATCGATACAGAAAAAACACTAGCATCCAAAAACGTTAGCGCTCTCGTTTATTTGTCTTGGTTGTTTAACAGTCTTAAATACATCAATCAATTTTCCACAAGGTTTATCCACTGTAGGGCTGCAGGCAGAGGTGGACAGTTCAGGTCCAGAAAATCCAGACCAAGATTTAGTTTCAGCCAACCAGTTGAGCGTAAAGAATCACAGTCACAAAATACTCAGGTGGTTGGTTGGAAAAAGAAATTTGAAAAAAAGGTCTGTATTTTTTAACTCTCCAGCTCTGGTTGCAGGAAGCCTGGAGCTTATTCCAGCAAGCAGAAGACGCCAGGCAGAGGACACCATGGTTGGGCTGAGCAGTCTTATATATATTCAAATTTTTGCACTGTTTCTATTAATACAACAGGATATAGTTAGGCTTTTCAAATGAATGACCATCCTCAAAGGTACAAGAAAAGTCCACACCTGGGATCTTTATGTGACTGTTCCCTAACACTGTACTACATTCTGCCCTGCAGAAATCAACATTAAATGAATTTTAATATAATCTGAATAATGGTGCATAAAAATGCATTTATTTCTTGAATATAATAAATCCACCTGTATTGGATAAGCTGAGAGCTATTCAACTCAGTTCAATAACAGAATTTATTAACGAACTAAAGAATAATAAACGGCAGAGAAGCCTCAGAGGCTGAGAGTCAGGAGAAAATAAATCAAGTTTCTTCCCCTATAAATGGGCTTCAGAGCCAATAAAGGAGTCACTTTGCCCAGTAGCCTTGCATAAATCCGGGAGGCGGCTTCTCCAGCACAATACGGTGCCTTCTTGGCTTGGATGAATCTGTGCTCCATTCACAAAGCGCTCCCCCTTCTTTTGTCCGGTAATGCAGAGAGATAAAATTGACCCAGCAGAGGACACATGCTGATGGATTCACTGGCAGGAAGCAGTCAGTGTGGAGACAAACAATGCACATTCTGTAGGGAGACCTATGAAATGCTTTTCTTCATAGTTTTGCCTGTGGAGTATTTGAGCTGGGTTATGAAGAATTATTCGAATAAGCGAAAAAATGATCGGCGAAAATAGTCACAATGATATCTATGTGTTTTAACCATTTGTTACTCAGGTCCAAACCTGTACGTGGTGAATGATGTCAGATCATATGTTCATTTGCTCTCTTACACATCTTCATGACCTGCAGGGCTGGAGTAAAGCTGTCACCCAGAGGAAAGCACGAGAGGAAAGTGAGGCAAGCCCTGCTTATATGTGATCCATGGCCTTGGAGGTGACTTATCTGGGGATGAAAGCCAACCAGTGGCTCCAGGTGAAGATCAGGCTATCTGTCAGTGTTCACGTGAGGGCAGCACAGATGGTGGGGCGCCATGGGCCCCGTGGAAGAGGCGGCACCAGAGGGCTGTTATCCATGCAGTGGCTGTGTCTGAGTTGTAGTCTGTCATGTGATCAATGGCTAGTCTTCTAGAACGGACCCCCACCCCCACCTTGACTGTAGTGTCTAGCTTGTCGGACTTACCTGCCAGGCCCCTGTGATCAATGGTTCCGGCATACTGGCCGCTTTGTAAATCTGTCCAGGAGTGAGGCCTACGTGTGCGCAGATACTCTCCATCTCCCTGGAAGTTTCCGTGGCAACCCGGATGCTCCTCCAACTCTCACTCCATCGATCCATGCGGGGGGGCATCTGCTCCCACCTTGACCCCTCTCTCTCGATGTCTCCCCGTGCTGGTATCGCAGTATCTCTCTCTTTTCTCTCTTTATAAAACTCCCATCCTGCAAGCATGTGGGCGGAGACGGAAAAGGAGGACAGCTGACAGATGAGGGCGTGTCAGCACGACGACCTCACTGGAGCCATGGTGTGTCAGAGCCATGCCATACCATTCAGGTCAGTCTTTAAAAAACGGCCGACAGAAAGCAAGATGGCGGGCAGCCCTCAAGCACACACACGCTGACTGGATGTGGAAGCCTCGCTGAGTGTCAACTGCTGCCAGCATCTGTCCTGAAGGCTCTAGCGAGCTCAAATGGAGTGTGAAATACCTGAGAGCATCATTCCAGCGCGGTACCAAGAAGCGCAGTGTCCGCTGACAGCCCACATACTGGATCATTCTTTATGTTTACTCTTCTCGGCGGCAAAGGACAGACAGCTGACGTGCCAGAAGGCAAATCGGCAGCCCCTGGATGTCAGGCTCGGCGTGGGAGCCTCCAGACTGTAATGGCCGACAGGTAGTCGGGCAACCCAAGCAGATGGTTCAGGAGACGCTGGCAAACGACTGCTGCCTAGGGAGCCCCACGATATGGACGCCTTCCGAGAGCAGCGATCCACCTGATGATGCTTTCGCATTCTCATTCTTTTTTTTTTTTTGTCAAATAAGTTTTATTTAGTCATCGAATAACCTTGCAATAATTACAAATTCCAGGATTAATTTTCTGATATACACAAAAACTTACAAAACAAATAAAAATAGAACACACATTAAATAGACACCCCTTCCCCAGCCTGCAAGTATACAATACAGTGACAATCAAAACAACTTTATGGTTACGATACATTGCTTTAAGGAATAGAATTCCTCTTAAGGTAACAGAAGAAAGGGTCCCAAATCCTGTGAAATTGTCCAATGTTGCCTTTTAAAAGATGTCTGGTTCGTTCCAGGTGCAGAGTAGATATTAGTTCCTCAAGCGCATTCTCATTCTTATGGCCAATCTGGAATCTGTCCTTCAAGTGCAAATGTCCATAGCCCCTTTGGAAGTTATTGCTGGGGCACGGTGTTACCTTAGCAACCCGCCTCATGTCACAGCACACACACACGAACGGTGTCACCATGGTGTATGTGCATCATCCTGCCCCCCTTCCGCAGCATCCACACCTTGTGCATGTGACCCTCACGGTCTGTGTGCATCAGCTGATCTGTTCTGACACTACATGCTGGCATCATGACAGAGAACAGGCTGCTACAATAAAAAACTGAAACATAGAAAATACTTTTAAAACCTGCCACACACATCTCATATGTTCAAACTCACACGAGTAAGCTACTGTAACGCATCACATTTGTTAGTAAACAACCGAGTAGATGTCTGAAACTGAAGGTAACTTTGGGATTTATATTTTCTTGAGGTTTAAACCTGATCTGTGGGTTTATATTAAGAATAGAGTGGTATCCCACAGTGTGCCCTGCGATAGGCTGACCCCCTGTCCAGGGTTGTTCCCTGCCTTGTGCCCGTTGCTTCCGGGATAGGCTCCGGACACCCCGCGACCCGGTAGGATAAGCGGGTTGGACAATGGATGGATGGATGGTATCCCACAGTGAAACTGCTTCATTAGTCGATGCGGCTAATCTTGATATTATGCTGCAGAGGGACAAGTGAATTCTGGAAGCTTCTCCGAAAGCGGGCTTCAGTCGCACCCCTAGGACTTCAGTCGGACCTCAGGGCTGGATGAAAGCAAGTCGTCCATCACACAGGGCTGTTTACAGTAGATACCAGCAAGATATATTTCTAGCGGGGCAGCGGGGACTGTTTATTTGGAGAGATGGGGGTGGGAGTGACACAGTGACAGCAGTGAACCGAGGTGTGTTTGTTATTCTGTGCAGAGGTGAGGCAGCAGTGTCACTCATCCTGAGGGTTCACGTGTGCTTGCGGGAGTGTGTCACACGGGTGACTCCATTCTGACTGTGTGCTCAAAGTACTGTAATCGGCTGTATTCTCTGTATTGTTCCGTTATGGCGAGCAGATAAATAGCTGATCTTTCGTTATGTCCCATCACAACCACATTCTTTGTGTGTTTTTCTGACTATAGTGTGTAATTATAGACCCCCCCAGTACCCATTGTTGATACGCAAGTGTGGTTCCAGTTACTTGATTTAAATGAAAACACCACTAGAGGAACCATAGGAATGTGAAACGTTAGGTAACAGGAGTAATAATAACAGTAGTTAATGAAAGATGAACCACTGCTCTCTGTTCCGTATTTTGGCTCCCCTGAGGCTGTTCATCATCTGGACCGGATCCAGGCACAGGTGAACCCGACAGCTGCCAAGGGCCCGATAGGAAGTCATGATTATATATATATGTGTGTGTGTGTTACATATCCATACATATGCTATATAACTAAGAATATGCACTCACAGGGAGTGTGGTCATGGACATACAGCACTTGCTCCAGTAGGGTGCACCAAAGAGTAAATGAGATGTCCAGTTTAAATTCAAATTAAAAAATGTCCCTTCTTCCAGGCCATTCAGGGCTCTTCATCTTCATCTTCTTCTTCATAAACGTCTTCTTATTGTTTTTATTATTTATTACTTGTTATTACAGCTATTGAGGTATAGGAATGGATTGGTAAAGGCTCTCAGTATGGCGTGTACCAGCAGTTTAAGTCTAAATATGTGGCAGTATCAGATGAAGCCACCCTGGGCGTCTGGATGCGGGGGTACGTTTCGGCAGAGAGGCGCGGCGGTAGCTGGACACTGTCCTGGTTCGGTGCGGTTTTGCACAGAAATCCCTCTGCCTTCCTTCCTTGCCATATGCCGTAGGGCAGAGCTTTTTCAAAAAGTCACTCTCTCCCGTAGATTTCGAACGCGCCATGAGCCAATAACGGCGGGAACAGGGTCTCCACACAGGCTCATTGACTTCTCCCTGTGAAGCCGGTGCTGAAGGCCCTGAATCCGTCTGAGCTGTTTGTGATGCCAAGGTCTCGTCTGATTGGTTCTGCTCAGCACAACGCCTTTCTGCATGAACTACACAAATCATATCCACATTGTGCGCCCTCTGCAGACACCCCGCCCTCCTCGATTTATCTCCTGTCGGTGCAAGCTAGCTTGGTATTTGCCTGTTATTTCAAGACATACTTCCACAGTGGTACACCTGCAAAAAGGGAGTTAATGGGAAATCTTCAGTAATAATGCTGCTAATTCACACTAATGGAACTAAGAATTAAGAAAGATTGTTTCAAGGCGTGTTGCTGAGAATCATTCTGGCAGGTGGGTCCTTGTAATTGAGCAGGAAAGGGACAGCTGTGTCGCACCTCTCCATCCGACGCTAGCTGAGAAGTGGCCATAAAAAAAGAGGGCTGAGCGTGTTTGTAAAGAGTGCCCTCTGCTGCCAAATAATGAGCATGACACCACTTACTTTGTGCAGTGGGTTTATGGTTAATTCTCCAGCCATAACAGAATCCATATTTTTAAAAATATATTTATATTTATTTATACAGGATGAATAATATCTAACACCAGTACATATCACTGCACTATACATGCATTATGCTTGTAAGTAACTCATATCTTAGGAAGGGGACAGCTTTGCGCGGTAGGTAATCTGTAACCTTCAGTAAGATATCCACCTGAAATAAATAAGATAGCATCAGGACATAGCGCCTCTCATGGGGGGTGCAGTGGGGGTGGTAGTTTCAGGAGCATGAGTCAGGTGATAGGGTGTGTTTACACTTATTTGTCTCTCTTACCACAGTAAATAAGTGTATCCTGAATGTCCTTTCCCACACTACACCCAAACTGGATTTCTCTCTGTGATCCCATGTCCCCCTTCTCTTTGTGACCCTGTGTCTCTGTGTCCTGTCCCTTTGTGACTGTGTTCCTATTTCCTGTCTCATATTGACTGTGACCCCATGTCCCCATCTTTGTGACACCATGTCCCCCGTCCGTCTCTGTGACCCTGTATCTCCATGTCCCCTATCTGTTTATGACTTGTTTTTTTTTTTACTCTGGGACACTGTATCCCCTCATCTCTTTGTGACCCTGTGTCCCTTTGTCCTCCATCTCTTTCTGACCACGTGATCACAGTCTCTTCATGTCCCTATGTCCCTGTCCTTGTGTCCTCATCTCCCCAGTCTCCATGTGACCCGATGTCCCCTGACTTGTCCTATTTGCCCATCTGCTCTGTTGCCCTGATTAAGCCCCTTGTCGGTTTCCGTCCCCCCATACTCTAAATTAGATGATTCACCATCTGTCTCCCCCATCACTCAGATCTGGTTGCCTTCCTTCAGTGTGAACCTCACAACTTGTGGAAAAAAAAAATACACCACTACTACTAACTTTACACAACTTTTACTTCCTTTAAAATACAAATAAATTAAAAGTACTAAAAACACAGGAAAATCTACAGTATTTACAGGTGCAGTTGAAGGGATTTTCTCATAGATATCCAAAGCAGACACATTGTCATGTTCCCATTTCTTGGAAAGACACTGGATTCACACACAAATGCCATCAGTACAAGTAATACTCTGGAAAGACTGTACTTCCTCATGGGGGAAGGGCTAAGTCTGTTAGCATTTCAAATAATGCTTTATTACAAGAGTGTTTGTGGTGGTAGGAGGAGCTTAAGACTGTACACATTTTGGGAACATACAGTATGAGTCAATGCGTAGGAAGTTTCCCAACAGGGACATTCCAGAACTCTTCTGCTGTCAGCAAACAGCCAAAATTTAGGTCAAGCAGATGTTGCTTGATAATCATAAAATGAACCCCCCCATGCCCACTCCCACAGCCCTCTCTTCAAGTCAATATACTGAATATAAACACAGAGCAAAGATTAACTAAGAGGGAAGTCTGTTTTGCAGACCCCTTCAGACAAAGGTAACCAGCAAAAACAGATGCATACTGTAATCACAAGAGATGCTTCAAACACTGATTGAGATGACTCTGTACCGGTTCATACATTACAGAGAAGCCTAAAAAGTTCTTATAGCCTCTTGGCTGAACCATTTTAAGTTTTCTTAAATGACAATTATGATAAAATACTGCTGGGGAGTTAAAGCTGACAATTTAAAACCAAGTGAACTAATTTAGCGCATGTCGGTTATTTCAGTTATTACTAATTATGTTCAAGCATCCCTACAACCTTACCAAACTAACCCATCTAATGTACAGATTTTTGAATCTGCATGGTTTTAAAATCTCAGCACAGCAGTCAATCATGGCCAACCTAACAACGGAGAGGGCAGTACCAGTGCAGTTGTATCTTGACTGCAATTTGTCATTGTGACTCCAGGAAACCAAACAGACAACAAACTGTAAGAAGCAGTCCGTATACAATAGTGCAAAAATGTCTGGTATGCAAGCTTGAAACGCTGCATTTATTGCACCTATATTCCTATTTGTGCCTGTGGAACATTATAAATAAAGTTATTTTTTATGTAGCTGCTTGAATCAGCCGATAACCATACAGTCTGTTGCTTTGTATATTAATGGTAATTTCCTTGAATTAAGAAAGCTTTTATGGAAAATACCTTTTTAGACTTTCAATCACGATGAAGATTAACAATCATTATATATTTTCGTCTCTGTCATCTCATCTCTATATGAGCCCTTCAGTGTGCTGCAGGAAAGTCACTGAAAAATACCAGAGGTGGAAATTTCAGGTCCAGAAAGTACAAATCCAGACTGTGATTTAGTTTCAACCAACCAGTTGCGCATATAGAGTCACAGTTACAGAGTACTCCACTGGTTGGTTGAAAGAAAATCCTGGTCTGGATTCGTACTTTCTGGACCTGAAATTTCCACCTCTGAAAAATACCATTTGTGATAAACTACACAGAACAGCAGGTAAACGCCTACGAGATACTGACCAGCAAATTACTGTCAGACAACATCATGATCCACGACCAAGTAAAACAATGACACAGCTATCTGTAAACATGTATCTACACACGTAAAAACACACAAATACGTATACAGAAAAGAGTTCACGCATAACTGCATAAATTTTAGTGACCTGACAACACCTCATATGAACAACAATGTATATAGTAGTCAACTGTGTCACCACAGACCAGCATCACTTAGGTAGAGCGAGAGGTTTTAAGCAGCACCAGAAAATAAACAGGGACTTCTGGATAGAAGGGGAGCCACCAAACAGACAAAAGGACATCGAAAACATTGCTGACCTCAGGTTGTGCGTTTAGCTTATTCTTGGGCTTAACCTCTTCATAAAACATGAATACAGTATCTGAAGACAGAAGAACAGGACAAGATTCCTAGAAATGAAATTAAGTAAAAACATTAAAAACTTCCACACAAAAGACAATACAGGCTCCAGGTTTTGGCCATCAAATGAAGGTTTCCTGGTCATTGATGGACTGAGGTTTTCTTTCTAACTGCACAAGAAAAGATTTTTCTTTATTCTCTTGGGCATAGATTTACAGTTGCCCTGAATCCAAGAAACCACCCTTGGACAGCTCTGATGTTTCATTCAAGAAAAAATAAAAAGGTTTTTGGAATACAGAACGGCACAGAGCAACACTAAGGTCTTCAAAGCACTTTTGGTCAAACTCCTTAGTGTCCTATCTGATCATTCACCTTCCAAAATCGGGACACACGTCTGAATAGTGCAATGTCCAGGTTTTGGCAGAATGTAGCAGTCAGCGAACAGAAAGCTAAATGCAGGACCCTTCCCTGTGACTCGCTCCTCATCACCACATAGTGATCACAGTGATCAGCTGCATAGACTTCACATTAAACACAGATTCCAGACATCGCACTCCTGTTGGAATTAACGTCTCAAACCTGCTCAGAAGAAACCATGAACCATCAAAAACCTCGCATCTTAAAGTATGGCCACCTTGCCAGTTCATCGAGACCAGCTGGGCGTGTCTTCTTAGAGGTTGTTCTTACTCTTCGTCATCCCCCATGAGGAATCCCAAGATGAAATTATTGGCTTTCTGCCGATCACTTGGTGTCTGCTTGCCTGCCAGCTTTGGTGGGGGCCGAATGAGGAGGCTGGAGAACAAGGTGGCTTTTGGGAACACAAAAAAGGACACTGGTGTATAGGAAGCGGGTCTGACGAAGATGCAAGTCGACAATAATGAGTCAGACGACTTACCCAAGAAGGTGGCTTTGAGGTGGTTGCTTTGAGAGTGCTTCAGAAGGCCCTTCAGGAAGGCCACCAAGTAATGGAACACATTTCCGTGAGACGGGGGCAGCTGGGAAACCAACTGTGGGAGGCCAGAGAAGCATAACCAATGAGCAATGATCAGTGACACGTGACGGTCACGGTTGCTGCAAGCAACACTGACGCGCGTTGGGTGGGCGCACCTGTCTGCAAAGGCGACTGTCGTGTGAACAGTCGAGGCATTGCCTATAAAACCTGTAACACACCACTGGCTCTGGCAGGGCCTCCAGGAAGATGAGCAGGGCCTGCGCCACAGAGTGGCTGCTGCCAGCTGGCACAGGTTGTAGTCAGGGTGCAACGGGTTGAAGAAGTGGCCTGGCCCAGTGATGGGAGTTCGGATGGGGAGGGTGGGAGGAAGAACCAGCAGACGTGCACGTAGAGAGGTGAGGTGAAGAAGCAAGGGAGGAACGGAATCACGCGTGGAGGTGGAAAGATTAATGAGGAACAGAATCACACACGGAGGAGGAGAGATTAGGGAGGAACAGAATCACATGTGGTAACGGAGAGATGAGGGAGGAACAGAATCACATGTGGAGGTGGAGAGATTAGGGAGCAACAGAATCATACATGCAGAAGGAGAGATAAGGGAGGAACAAAATCATACACAGAGGTCAGAGATTCGGGAGGAACAGAATCACACAAGGAGATGGAGAGATTAGTGAGGAACAGAATCATACATGCAGAAGGAGAGATAAGGGAGGAACAAAATCATACACAGAGGTAAGAGATTCGGGAGGAACAGAATCACACAAGGAGATGGAGAGATTAGTGAGGAACAGAATCACAGTGGCAGAACGGTGCCAAAATCATATGTATTCCCCATCTGGGGAATACAATAACAACCAAGTACATAAAAAGTACTGTGGTTTCCAAGCAGAACACTCATACACATTAGTGAAACCCATGCATTCAACCACTGAACTATTTGTGATGGATTGTGAATAGAGGTCAGTCTGGGAAAACATTTGTGTTTAACTGTTTTTTGACAGCCCGCCAACACTGTTAGCAATTAAATGACAAATGACCATAACATCAAAGCCTGAATCTCACCCTAAACTATTTCAACACCCAAACTGTACACACTATATTGCAGCACTTTCTTTGTAAAGTTGATGTTGATCTGGATATTACTACCTTCCAAGAAATGATACCAACAAATTAGCAGATTGTGAGACATCCAGGCACACTTAATGCCAAATGCCATTGCTGTCATGCAGGACCACTATGGTCTAATGGAAACGTTCCCATATGACTGGGAAAGTAAGGCCACGTGAACAGGATACGGATGGCGCTGGAGATGCTGGTGTCCAGACAGTCAATGATGGCCTGCAGCTCATCTGGCAAGCCTGGTATGTTGAAGAGGTCCTCCTGGCGCCGGAGAACACATACAGTGACCAGTGAGCAGGCTGTTCCTCTCATTGCAGCTCATGGCAGAAGCGTAAAGTAGCACTTCCTGGGCTCACCTGATTGGAGGATTTAGTGGATAGGTGGTTGAGCAGAAGCCACACCTCCTTGGGGATCCTCAGGGGCCGGTCCCCGCTTCCTACGTTTTCTACCTCCAAGAAGCTCAAAAAAGACTGAGATGAAAAAAAAGAGCATGTATGTATTAAACAATTAAATAAGTCCCCAGTTCATCTTAATAACAAATTAACTTGAAAACATTTTTAAGTATCAGAAGAATTAGTGTTAACCTGTAGTCTGAAGAATGTAAGCTCTCTTTTCCCTAAGTAAGATGGCAAAGACAGGATAGGCTCAAAGCGCCCGTTTACAGCTCTGTGCTGGCTCCTAGCTGCTTACCGCCAATCACTCTGGATGTGTACGCAGAAGATGTACACACTGGAGAGGGGGGGTCTCTCAGTCAGATGTGACACTCCATAGGCCTTTAGCAAACGGCCCTCACGGGTAAGTTAAAGTCTACAGTGATTCCAGCCCTCAATGTCACAACCACACCATTAATTCAACAGGTAAGAAACTTGCTTATGCAGACTTGTATCTTTTACCAACTTCTTACAAAAGGTTGTGAATTAAATACAGGTAAAAAATCTTAACCTTCAATGATTTTTTTTTTCCCTAAGACAATTTTACCCTAATTCTGGCACCACAGATAACCCAACTTCAGTTACCCGTTTAAGTTAAAGAAAACTATAAACTAAAAAGAAAACTGCCACGCAG
Organism: Gnathonemus echidnorhynchus; assembly: GCA_026776725.1. Taxonomy (NCBI): domain Eukaryota; kingdom Metazoa; phylum Chordata; class Actinopteri; order Osteoglossiformes; family Mormyridae; genus Gnathonemus; species Gnathonemus echidnorhynchus. The sequence goes on along the minus strand of JAODJU010000002.1, from coordinate 20,328,329 downwards.
GTCCCACACCCTGATATCATTTTGGTTACCTGTCTCACGCTGCTTTCTTCTTCCTGAATAGCAAACAGTCCATGGGGGTAACCGAAGTGGTGGTGGTGAAAAGGAAGAAAACAGACAAAATGATCGCACATTAAAAAAAAAATGCTTTGTAAGGGGTAAATGTGACCTTTATACAGGATGATCCCAGTTGTAGTCAATAGTGAAACCCATATTCTGGCTTTGATCAAACTAGCCAGGTTATTTGCATGTATCCTGATTGCTGTACTGTAGGGCTGTGAAGCCAGGCCAACATCACTTACAGATGAAAAGCTGAAGATTTTACAACATTAGATATTCTGCTCCTGCTTGTCCGATGCAGGGTTACAGAGGTCCAGACCCTATTCCAGAAGCTAAGGGCGGAATATCAGAGGATGGGGCGCCAACCCACCGCATCTGCGGTGTGTTAATGTACCCACAGCTGGCCCCTTTAGCTGTGCCCAGGGTTCCAATCACTCAACCTCTGCGGATTCTACCACTGATGTTCTCAGTAGGTGCCCAGAACAGGTCACTGAGAGCGACCAGATAATGGTACTTTTTTGGACCATCTCTCCAGCTCAGGCCCTACCAGTGATATGGCCTCACCACATCGATGAGCTTGGTCACGGGGATCTCACGGACGGGCTTCTTGGCGTGGCACAGTGCCTCCAGGGACATGCCAAAGCAGCTGGGCAGATAGGTGCCGCTGACAGAGATGAAGTAGTCCTTGCCCCGGTCCAGGTGCAGCACCAGAATATCATCCAGGGTATCCTCCCCAGAGTTCAGCTGGGCCACAGAGTCTTTGGTCACATGCACCTCCAGGCTGATCTCCAGCATTTCATCTACAGTGGCCAGGGAGGGTTACTGGTTATTAGTAAATACAGTTGGTTCTCATTAATATATACACTGCTGGATAAAAGTTCTATCCACAGAAAGGTTTATTTGTAGTACTGTCTATTTTAGAATAATTCTAAAGACATCAAAACTAAAGTAATATATATGGAATTATGCACTGACCAGAAAAGTAGTAAAAAAAATTGGGTGAGCATCCCTGTGGGTTGGGACTCAGAAGGTTGCAGGTTCAAATCCCTGGGTCAGCAGAGTGATCCCACCATTGGGCCGTTGGGCCAGGCCCATAACCCCAATTGCTCCAGGAACTGGCTAACCCTACTGTCTCCTTTACCCCAGTTTCATGAGGTGGCCTCCTGGGATGATCTGCCAGCTGTCCTGCAGGAGGTCCCACACATACTGAGCACTAATTGGCCGCTTTTCCTTTGCACTCTGGTCAAACTCCTCCAAAACCATTTCTACTGTGTTTAGGTCAGTTGGCCAGGTCATGTGATGCCACACGATCACTCTCCTTTGTAGGCACCTTGGCAAACTTTGGTTGGTACGGTATAATTTCACATGGGGAGGTGGAAAGGTTGTGGAGGAACAGAATCGCAAAACTGAGAGATGAAGGGAGCAATAGGAAAGAAAGATGACAAAACACAGGGCAGTAGGGAGTAGGAGCTCAGTATGAAACAAAATCATAATAAATATATATGTTGACTTTTAAGCTATGTATGCTATGGATTGTTTTCTAGAAGTAACAGCAATTTCCTTGAGCTGTTTCAGCCACGTGCCTTTATCCTGATCACATGACCTTCAGTCTTCTGGCTATGTAATGTGCCACCCAGCAGTGTGAACCATCTCAGCACAGAACAGGAAGGCGTTGAGTATGGGAGGCCAGCTCAAACTGGAAGCAGCCGTCCGGCTGTGCTGCGCACTCACTGGGCTCCAGGAAGCCATCGCTGGGGTCGACCTTCAGCCAGGGCTTGCAGAAGTGGGATGCTTGGAGTTTGGGGATGAAGGAGAAGTGGCAGGGCACCTGTCCGTCGTTCCTGATCAGCAGGTACCTGCGCTGCTGCTGCCAGAACTTCACCCCTTCGAAGGTGAACTAGAGAAGAACAGGAGATACCATTATTGTGGTGTTCTGGAAGCATTTCATCTGTAAATTAAATTAAGCAGTCCAGGGGTTAAGGGTTCTGGAGCTGCATCCCTCACGAAATCTGAACCAGCAGGTTTTCAGCCACAAGTCCAGATCCTAAACCACCTCTCTGTCTAAATCCAGTGTCCATATCTGTGGACAAGAGAACCTTCAACTCACCTCACTCTGAGTCAGCGACAGGGAGGGCAGAAACTCGTTCTCCATCCGGTCAATCACACGCATGACCTCCTCCAGCACCAGCTTCTGACGCTTCTCGTTGACCACCTTCACCTGTCACACACAGCACCGTCGTCGCAAACACTGCAGTCCAAAGGCTGTGATAGGCCGCTAGCTCCCGGAGGCATTACTGCTTCCAGCACATTCCAACCATAACACAAAGTTCTGTACAAGTGTCATAAATACAGTACGATAATCAAAATATAAGGATGGTGGCCAGAAGGAGAAGCTTTCAGGAGAAACACACATTTCTGAGAAATTTCTGTTGAGTAGATTTGGACTACAGAGGAACATACATAATACAAATGGACAATTCTCTTTCCTAACATAAACATGCCAAGGTGGTCATCTGCCACACAAAACACCACTGCATTACACTGCAAATTAACACTTCAAACAGTCATATTCAGGGTTGCCACCTTTGGTCAGCTGCCTGGTGTGAGATTTTCAATTCAAGACAAGCCTGCACATTCATTTACATGTATGTAACAGTTTTATCATCTTGTTAATAGTATGTAAGGTTTGCAAACTACCCCAAAGCTTTTGCTGTAGCTCATTTTAGATTCATACTGGAATAATAGAGCTGGCAGGCCTGCACACTCCTCTACTTGCTAATGGCCGAGTCGTTAGATCCGTTGGTGGCGAGAAGCTGAGAGAAACAGCGAATGCAGCAAGTCTGGCTCATACCCCGATTTGGAAGAGCGAGCTGACAGGCTTGTGATCGCTGGTCTGCAGCTGCATGTGACTGCGGTACTCCAGCTGTTTCACACTGCTTCCCCTCCAGAGGATCCGGTCACACCAGGCCGGGACCCGGCACTTTCCGCTTCAGGGAGAACACAGGGAGTCAGTCACTTTCGGACGAGGGGCCACCAGACTCAATCAGGCACTCTGCTTGCAGTGACTATGCAAATATTTCTCTTAAATCCGAATCATTTTCCAAAACTGACTGTCTTTTAAGGCTAACTCAGAACTAGAACAACAGCTGTAGGCAGGAACTCATATTAACTAGTATTTGTTTCTGGGGGTAGTCATTAATAAAGAAACACCAACAGCCTTGTCATGAAAACACCAACCCTTAACATATATATAATGGGGCTAGTAAAGTCAAGGGAAAAATGAGAGTAGGAGCAATTACCTTGAATCCCATCGGTCTGTTTTGGGGTCAAACTTGTACGTGGGTATGAAGTTTATCTCTCCCTCGATGAAATCTGAGAACGCGTTCCTGGTCTCCCTTTGGACATTGAGCTTTTTAAAAGGAAACATTATTGTGAGGCGAGGAGATGAATCAGAAAGGGGCCACTTTGGTGTGCTGTGAGAGAAGACGTGCAGGCGTCCCTCACCTGGTCACGATCCAGAAGCTTCTTTAACTCCTTCTTGGAGATGAGTCGCTTTACTTCGTACACATCGTACAGGAAGAGGCGGTAATTCAGGTCGCCCAGCCAGATGACCACACTGCACGGGAAAGGACAATGGTACATGGAGGGACAGGACCAGCACAATGGGGGCGCGTAAGGAAAAGCCATAGGTGGTGCCATGGTGGTGACTGGGCAGTGGCGAGTATCTCAGTAAGGTATCAGTGCCCATATCCATGGTTTGAATCCCATGACAACCAAGATAACCACATCATCACTGGGCCCTTAAATCTAGTTGTTCCAGGGATGCTGGATGTAGGCTGACCCTGCTCTCTGACCCCACATCTCACGCACCACTTTAGCCACAAGCATCTGCTAATTAAATAAACGTAAATGTGACTGTAATGGTAATGAGTGCCACTCTCAGCCATGCTGTGATGCAGCTGCTACTGGGACAGGCTAGTAATCTCAGAGCACTGCCGTCGCACACTGGAGACACATATTTAAGATTCATTACTCCAGTACAATACCCAGTTGCATAAACAGCAACACCTACTCGATTTAAGCTTTTGGTAAACAGTAAAATGAACACAATGTCACAGATGTCATGCTGTGGGGGTGAGGGCGGGGGCACCCACTCGTGCTTGACGATGCTCAGGGCCGGCCGCCCAGGCAGGTGGAAGCTCATGCGGGCACAGATGTCCTTGTAGTCCTGGTTGCGGCGCTCGCAGTCTTCGGCGTGGGCTGCCAGGTGGGAGTTGACAAAGCAGAAGCTGGTGTTGTGGAAGACGAAGCGAATCGCCACTCCGCCCTTGTTCCCCTGGCGGGAGGGGCGGAAGTGGGAGAGCTTAGACACTTGAGAGATGGGGGGGGGGGGGGGGGGGGG
>JAODJU010000002.1:20302411-20315500 GCA_026776725.1 Gnathonemus echidnorhynchus | reverse complement strand
CTAGTCAAACGAACCGCGCTTTGGTGGTCAAACGCACTCGGGCGCGGTTCGAATTGCCTAGTGTGAGTACACCCTTAAAGACCTCAATTAAGAGCAAGAATATTTCTTGTACTTAAACCAGCAACCTTCTGATTATGACTCTACACCTTTAAAGTTATAGTTTTTGTATATTATAATACAGAAATAGACACTTGTCATAATGACATAGACATGATGTTATAATGTTATCATTATGAAATATGACAAAACTACAGACCCTGCAAGTGGCCCTGATTAGGACAGAAGATGGAACAATGCAGGGATTCACACTCACATACACATGAGCATTTTAGAGATGCAATGAACCTAAGTGCATGTCAGTGGATTGCCCAGAGAATAGATTTCTAACAGTTGAAACTATGACCATAATGCACTTGGGAGCTTCCCTGGGCTAAAGATCCATCATGTTCCAGCCAGTGGCCAGTCAGTAGCTATACATGATTGCTCAGTCCACCAATCAGCACTTCTGCTGACAGCACCATGTGCTCATGTAACATGAAAAATCTGCCAGCTTGGCAGAAGGTAGGTGCAGCCCCTCAAGCAAATACCCATTAAGAGCAGAGGGCAAAAAAATAGTAATCATGACAAACATGCTGCTGTCAAATATTGCTCGAAATAAAAACAAATCTGGAAGCTTGGAGGCAACCAGAGACCTGGATTTTCATATGTGTAACTCAGTTGAAGCACAAGCAGGGTGATGGTGGACACTTACATGAAGCGACCCGAGCGCTCGATCAGTGCCAAGAGCCTTGGTTCGTTCTGGCCAGGCTGCAGTTCCTGACACCTCAAGGTCTGAGCAGAGCAGCACCGTCAAGGAACCCAGCGGGCGGGTCACTGACACATTCTGAAGGGCTTTAATCAAATTTCAACACATGCCAATCTGTTTTTTTAACAACTACTCCAACAAGTATGATAAAAACAAATATGTCAGGAGGAGAGGGTGTGTGTGTATGTATATATATATATAACTGCCTGTCAATTACTGGGTTTGGATGCCAATTATAGCACTAATAACATTCACACACAACCCGCCAAAAGCCTCCTCTTTTGTTGTAGCTACCGGTATATCACCCAAATATAACACAAAACATCGTTATACGTGTAGTGATAAAAATTACTTGCAGTCTAAATACTTAAATATAGTTTGAGAAACAAATACGTGTAAGAGACGTGCCTGAACTTGGGTTTTCGTTTGTTTTATTGATAAACGCTAACCCTAAATACAGTAAACCACGTTTTACGTACTTCAGTATAAAAGAAGCAGGTTATTTAGTTAATAGAGAATAAATTGGAATGAAACTCCTGGTCTTTGGGCCGACATGAGACTCCGCCAGGCTACTGACACATGCAGTACAACAGCAAGACAAACCATAGAGAACAAACTACTTAATGTTTTCGCTTTGCCACTAAATCGCTGAATAGCTTTCCGTGGGTTACAACTTTCTCTTAGTTATTAAACGCCCTTCAGCATTTGACAGATACTAATGTTAGCATACTTCGCTGAGTCCAAACCACAAACTGCATACTGAAAGGATACAGTCAGACACTTGTCCTCGTCCAGTCCGAAGCCCATAAATGTATCCATCACGTTCAGTTAAAAGTCATCACCAGCTGTTGCTTCGGCCCGTATATATACACACATATAGTTTTCCTTTCTGTTTTTGATCGATCGGGACTCTTGTATCCGCCACTTTGAACAGAGGTATCCACAAGGTGATGTCAGGGGACGGTGCGATAATAAACCAGCCCCTTGGTTGCTCCTTGTTTGGCCGGACGATGTAGCTCCTTACGGGTGTTATTAACGGTGTCAGCCAGCCACCCGGCTCCGGTCTCTCTCCATACGGACACAGGACTCTGTGAGGCTGAACCTGTCACTGACTGAAAATGACTCAATGCACGTCACAGCCAGCGATCTGTCATCTAAATATAAGATGTTGCATGCATTGCACACGCAGTAAATGGTTGCATTCCCTCAAACCACACCCTCCTGTTTTCTTCGCTGCGGGCCACCAAAAGCCATTACTTATGTGTGCCTAGTCATGGTGTGTTTCACACGCAGCCGACCACGCCGTCGCCTGTCCCCTTTTCTTGTCAAAGCAGCCGAGGAGAGTGGCATGGGAGGAGGGGTATCTGACAAGCACGGACGAGGCGACACGGCTGCGACACCTCGCCCCAGTGTTACGAAAGAGTGGGGAATTGCACCATGAATCGGCAAGCCCGGATACATTTACCCACAGATAGTGTGCGGGAAAACAAAGCCCAGTTAAAGACATGATTAACTAATTTGGCCATGGCTGGTTAGGTGAGTAAAGACGCTGCAGAAAAACATCATCTACATGAAATGGGTTTCGCAAGCATATCCTTTTTGCGGGAACGGCTACACAGCAGAGTTAGTCGTGCATGTTTGTGCCGGTGACGACAATTTCTTACGAAGCAGAGTCCGGATTAGGGGCGGACACCGCTTAGTCGCAATATTTTCCTCGTTTACACGAGCTGGTGACATGACGTCACGCATGATCCGCCAATAGCGACGTGTGACGCGGTGTGCAGGAAACGGCTGGCGGTGTGGACAGCACTCTCTACCGGTCGGGAGGAGTTATATTCAGCCACTCACTTACACCATCCTTTCAGTTACAAATGTATGTACAAAGGAAGCAGTTAATGCTGAAATCGCAAGTTTTTAACGGTAAAATCGTAAATATGTAGGAAGACCACAGGATCTGTGTGTAATCAAGACTACCAGTCGACGTAGTTTTGATACGATGATCTTTATGACTATAACAGGCCTCATTCATCAGAAAAGTATGTGTTACAATTTAGTAAGGGAAAATATTTTAATTACAGACGTGTACCATGTTTATTGGATGACTGTTGCACCTCACAGAGTAAATCTAGACATTAGAGTGCACTAGAAATATAACCTATAACTAGCATTAATGTTTTATCTTGCTTTACATAAATATTTATCAGTATTTCCAGGCATAAGAAATGAAAATTTGAAAGAGAGAATAATAAACAGTATTTTCACAATTTTCAAGTGCAAAGTTTTTTCACGTGGCTCTGCAGTGAAGGCCAGTCCTATCTGTCAGGCGCTGATGGCCCGGAGTTGATGGACAGCATAGGGGCTGGAGTCCTGGGCCAGCCAAATGTCACCGTTGGGCAGCTCCTTTGCCAGCTCCTCTTCTTCCTCATGCCCATCAATCCTGACCATCCTTACCATCAGCTCCGGGCGAAAGACCTCAGTGGTCCGGTATGTGTGGGTCAGGTGGCGGAAGCTGGACTCTGAGGCTGTGTCATCGTCTGGCTCCGTAAGCTCAGGAAGGGGCCCCTGAGGGGCTTTTAGTTCATCTTTCAGGTCGGAGAACAGCTCCTTAACATCTCGCACCAGGGTGGATTTCAGGCCGAACAGGCACAGGAGGAAGATGAGACCAGCGCAGATCCCAGACACAAAGTAGAGGGCCACCTTCTCTGGAACACCTGAGGGAGGACATGATCGAGAGTGCTGTTTACGAGCAGGGATGCAGGTTCACCTCCACAACTGATCCTGGATCAGTTTGATCTTTTCAGTGTTTAGCCTTGGGTCTCCATTTTGGGGATGATAAACTGGTATTAAATCAGTGGCTAAGGGCATAAAATAACCAGAGTCAGTTATGAAATTGAGATGTTTCCAGTTGACCAAAATGCAATACAGTCATGGCCAAATGTTTTGGCAGTGACACAAATGTGTTTCACAATCTTTGTTGCTTCAGCGTTTTTAGATTATCTTTTACGTTTCTGTGATATACTAAAGAACAATTATAAGCATTTCATATTTCAAGGCTTTTATTGGCAAATACACCAATTTTTTGGAGAGTCAATATTTACAATGTCAAACTTTTTTCTTCATAACTTCTGCAATTCTCTCTGGCATGCTGGATATCAGCTTCTGGGCCAAATCCTGACAGATGACGATCTATTCTTGCCTTGTTACTGCTCTAAAAGTGCGGAAGCAGCAAAGTTTGCAAAACTCAAAATCTGTGTCACTGCCAAAACTTTTGCCCATGACTGTACATATAAAATATAGGAGATTTCCCCTGATTTAGAGGTTTTATTAATTTATTTTTACTTAAGGCATTTTAGGTTATTATCAAATTTATTATGATTGAAGAGCTGCCTAGAAACTCAATGGCTGTGATTGATGAGGATCTCCCAGAAAACATTCAAACATTCGGGAAATATATATCTGTATCCATGACTCAATGCGATATTATCTGCATGGTTCCTACAAGAGGATTTGTTTTGGTGGGTATCCAGGCCCACACCCCCACAATGGAAAACTTGCAGCTTCTGAGGCGTAATGCATCAAGCAGCCCCCACATACCCTTTATCTGGGCAAAGATTTCCAGAGAGTTGGTCAAAAGCACCATACTCTTTGGTCGTGCCACGCCTGGGCCGGTGTACCAGCCACCTGCAGGTGAGAGGGGACTTGGCTTAGCAGCTCAGAAGCTCAGCGGCTTAGCGGTCTGGACGATGACTTCTTGTTATGTTGGGTGCCAAAGGTGTGCACCTGAACCCCACCTGTGATCTTGTATCTGAACCTTCGTATCATAGAAAACGCCAACTTCAGCGTTTCACAGCATTTCAGCTGATTCACATTCTGAAGAACTGCCCCATATTTTTGTAGTTAGTCCATATTCTTAGTCGCTATGCTATTCTACTCACCCTTAGATATCCCCTGGGAAATCACCTCAACAGGATACCCACGCGTCGTGAAATGGAACAGAGCTGTTATGGAGCTGACTTTTATGCGGCCTGTTTTAGTGAGGCAGCCCTTCGGGGCAGGAGAATCAGCAGAAAACAGGCCTGCTGCACAACAGGCGCCTTGTTACCGTGTGTGTAGTCAGCGATGGAGAAAGGGTCTACAGTGCCCTGGCCAACATCCTCCAGCAGATACCTGGGAACTGGATGAGACGGAGCATAGCGCCTTACTCTTCAAGTGCAATATGGTACAAAATCTCCTGCATTGTACAGTCTGTTCTTTTCTGTAGGGTGTCCAGTGTACAGCATATTGGGTTAGGCTTTACATTAACAGCACCTTCACAATGCTTCATAATGCCATAGTATACATTAATAACAAACATTATATGATAATAACAAACCTTATAATCATATGGTCATATGATGTTTGTTATTAATGTATATTAAAGCTGTTAAGATATGTTAGGATGTTAAGGTATACTTACATGCCACTCGTTCTCTGAATGCATAATAAATGCATTATTGAGGTGCAGTTAATATAGAACATTACTGCATATTGGATAATCTAGCTTCTTGTACATCCCCTTAAGTCAATGTTATGTATTGTCTTAATATTTGTAAACTGTATTCTCTGTAACCGATTCACCACATGTAATGTCTCTGGCAAATGAAGTGTGATTCTGACAGAGGTGGAAAGTTCAGGTCCAGAAAGTACAAGTCCAGACCAAGATTTCATTCCAACCAACCAGCTGAGTGCTCTGTGGCTGTGACTCTTTATATTCAACTGGTTGAATTAAACTATATCTTGGTCCAGGCTTGTACTTTCTGGACATGAACTTTCCACCTCTGGATTCTGATTCTGACAAGGTCGCTGGTAAATCAAGGAAGTTCTGTATATTCAGTGGAGATAAGCCATGGTTTTTACAGGTTGCTGCTTAAGGAGCATTTTATCCAAAGTGATTCACAAGTTTTAACCTTTTATACAACTATTCTACCTACTGCCCCCTCTAGGCTTTTTGCTGCAAGACAACCATAACAACATCAATCATAATAATAATAATAATAATAATAATAATGATAAGAAGAAGAATATAGATAGATAGATAGATAGATAGATAGATAGATAGATAGATAGATAGATAGATAGATAGATTACTTTCCATTCTGATGTTTTGGAAAGGTGCCTACCTATAATTAATTTTCAAATTACTCCTTATTCATTTAGAGTGTATTGCCATGCAGTTGTGTTATAATTTGCATTTAAGCCCCTTCTTCCTCAGTCAGCATACATTCCCTGCAGTATCAGTGTGCTGACTGTGGCTCAGTGGCCCATCACTCACCACATGTGAAGGACACCCGCAAGTGCTTCCTGAGCCCTGGGAAGCAGGGGTCCCCAAAGCCCTGCGTGTCAGCCACTATGGAGCAGTTTGTCCTGCCGTGACATCTGCGGGATACACGCCTCAGAGCAGAGGGTGACAGGCACTCTGAAAGGCACACGGACAGCCTGATAGACACACGGACAGCCTGATAGACACACAGACAGCCGGCTAGGTACACAGACAGCCTGTTAGACATACAGACAGCCCGCTTGCCACACGGACACCTCTGGGATCCGGGTTTGAGTCTCTGCCCCGCCCTGGCTCTCCATGTGTGTTTGCATGTTCTCCCCATGTTGTCATGGGGTTTCCTTCAGGTTCTCTTGTTCTCCCCACAGTCCAAACACATACTAAGGTTAATTGGTGTTGCTGATTCCCCTGTAGGTGTAAATGGTGTGCACGCCCCAAGATGGGTTAGCATCCCATCCACAGTAATTCCCTGTCTTGTGCCCATAGCTTCTAGGATAGACACTGGACCCCCAAGACTCAGAATAGGACGAGCGAGTATAGAAAATGGATGAATTCTCACAGTAGTTGCCCTTTATTTCCACTAGAGGTCAGTAGACGTTGACACAGCTGGGAATTAGCACTCTGTCTTCAGGAAAGATATGCCATAATGTTGGTTTTTTCCAACAGCCTTCAAATTTTCTGACTAATGATCTGATTAAATTTGTTTAATGGAGAATCAGAGTGTAACAAAGGACATGTAAGGAAGAGCACAGTGCCGCTATCCAGCCCCTGGACAGACCTATGTCGGGCGTGGCTGTGAGCTCCTGCGGGCAGTGGGGGCTCCCGTGCAGCTGGTGCCCAAACGTGGCGGAGTAGATGGCCAGAACGGTGCCGTTCTTACACGACAGGCGCAGCCTCTCATTCTCACACACCAGCCGGCTCCGGTGATTCTCTGACGAGGGCAGGGACACATTTCGGGCGGTTATTTTTCACCTGTGCTCACACAGAAATTCCGCGTTACCTATTAAGTGGTGCTGTGAGAATCCTTTGCAGATAAGGATGGCCACTCCTGATGTTCATGTACTTATGGTGTAAGACCATAAAGAAATGAAAAGTTAGGCTTAAACAGAAGTTTGAATTGTATGACTTAGGCTACGTTCACACTGCAGGCCTTAATGCTCAATTCTGATTTTCTGCTCAGATCGGATTTTTTGTTTGCCTGTTCACATTACTCTTTTTAATGTGGGCAATATCAGATTTCAATGTGAACGGTTCACTATACTGAACTGGCCCACATGCGCACAAAACAACAAAGACGCAATGACGCGCATGCGCAAAAACAAAGACGTCACTTTATTGATTCGAAAACTGCCCGGTTACGATATGAGCCTTCCAGTTTTGCCTGAACAGATTTATCTCCCCGAATACTTATTAAATCCAGCACCTCACTGTTCCTCCACTGGCCATCTTCTGTGCTCTCCTCCATGTTTGGCACTCTGATGGAGACATATGGTGACTTCCGCCTGCGCTGAATTGTGACAAACGTCGATCGAGAGTGACGTAAAAGTCGCATGAATTCCGATTTCGCTGTTCGGACTGAGCTCTCATTGCAAAATCAGACCTGTATCCGATTTATGACCACATACTGAAGTGGCCCAAATCAGAAATGAAAAAAATCGGATTCCATGTGACTTGTGCTGTTCACATTGTCATGAAAAAACGCGATCCGAGTCACATAGGAGCAAAAAAATCAGTTTTGGGCCACATCTGTCCTGCAGTGTGAACGTAGCCTTAGAACCAAGCTAAGAAAAAACTAAATGAATCATGACAAATGCAGTACTGCCTAAAGGCCTTCTGTGTTTCATGCCGTGTTTAAGAAAGTGGATCACCCATGGCAACACAAGTAAATGTTTTGACAGAAGAACCAAAGTTCTATTTTAGCCTGCTCACTTGAATGGTGAAGTAACACCTCATAGCAGAGAACAGAACTCCTCCCTAAGTGTCATCTGTAATTATGTGAGGGTTCCTCCTGAACTATGAAGGTCAGGTTGGACCTGCTGGCAAGACAAATGCTCTATTTGTTTTTGCAACACCATGGCTATTCTGTCTGGAGGGAGATTAGGGGATCCCCAGTGGATCCATTTATGAAAGTGACTATGCTATTTAATGTAAAGAAATCACTATAACATTAAATGAGTGAGGTTTCTTTGCCCTGTATTACAGAAGGGACAAAAACACAGCAAACTCTACCAGGTAGAAATAAACCCAACAAAGAATAACATAAGTAGGCAATACTACGGGGCCACCATGAAAATACTATTTGAATTCTGACTTTTTCCCTCAGAATTCTGAGTTTAGAAAAAAAGTCAGAATTTTGAGATTAGTCAGAATTCTGAGAAAAAAGTCAGAATTCAAATATTTTCATGGTGGCCCTAATCCTCTTCCGTAGAATACATATAGTAAAATTGTATTAAAAACTAAAAAAAAATCTGCATGTGTGTATTGCTCATTAAACTGAAGAATAAAAGGTCATTTTGCTTTATCTTTCTTTGCTATTAATGTTAGAAGGGTCAGACCAATGATAAACACAGGAATTATTAAATGTAAAAAGGCTGTCTATAAATAACAACTCCAAATTTAGATATAGTCAGGTATCTCCCCCCGGTGGTTCTATTTCTTAAATTGTGAGACGTGAGTTTTAAGAGATGTACGCTTTTGCATTTGGACATTTACATTTATGTAGCAGACACTTTTGCCAAAAGCAGCATATAAGAGGCAAATAGCACATTACAATCATATATTTGTCAAATGAAAATATAGCAAGATGATTATTTAAAAACCATCAGCGACTTACTAAAAGATTGGGGAGTTACAGGGTAGCACTGTTGTGTTATTCTGGATTATAAAATCTGAACTCTTGGTTTATATCAAATTGGTAATCTTCCAGATTCTGTCTCAGTCGTTCTTCTCGGAATGGAAGCAACATCTCTAGACTCGGCACTAAGCTGGTATTGAGATCCTGCGTTAGCTCATTAACCCTGATCTCTGCATTCAGAAGATTACTGATGGCCTCACATTCAGCACAATTGCCATACTCCTAGTACAACGTAGGTGGATTTGCCTCGGGCACTGGTAAAAATTTAACTCTCGGAAACAATGTGCAGCACTGTAAACATGGAGGCACTGGTTTGTACTGATGAACGCTTTTCCCACATAAGCTGTTAGTTGTACAGTACAATATAAAAAAATTCACAAATCCCTCTGAAATAATTTGAATTAGAGGGAAACAGATGCTATTCTCAGATCTACATTTCATTCAGTTATGCATTATTTCCCAGGATCTGGGTTTACACTCAACAAAACAGTCCTGTTAATCAGCATGTGTAGGTCCTCAAGATCTAGAAACATTCAAGGAAATCCATCAATTCTGTTAAATCTCTGTCCTTATTCTGCACAAAGTCCTCTGTACTCTTGTCAATCCTTGCAAGGCCCATCTCATCCAGTAGTTTCAAATACTCCTCTTCAGACTGCAAGAAATAAATAATAATAATAATAATAATAGACACGTTATTGATCCTCGTGGGAAATTACCCCTCCCCCAACTTGGTCTTTGTAGGAAGAGTAAGCTGGCCATGAAGGGCAGCCTCCTGTTGGCGGCACCCAGGGAGCTGGGGGTTAAGGACCATGCTCAAGGACCCGCAGACATGCCGAGGCCAGGCTTGAACCGGTGACCTTCCGATCACAGGCACACAGGCTTAGCCCACTGAGTCACGTGCTGCCCCCTGATTACCAAATACCTGATCAGCTCAGCAGCCACATCTTTTAAAAGAGGAGATATTATGTATAAACAGGGTAAAAGGATGTCAGTAACATGGCAGTACTTTTTGCAAAGTGACGTTAAACATGTTTATTAAACATAAGGATACGCTAAATTGATACATACTACTAACTTTTGTGTATAACAATATGCCTAATTAGTATTAGTATTACTAATCTGCCTACTAATCTTCTCCTGAGTATGACTTTAAACTGCATCCAGCCCTGCAAGTGGTCCTCCAACTTGAAGGGAAACAATTTTTTCTGGGGGTTGGTGGCAGGATTGGCATTCCAGCCACCGTAAAACAACTCACAACTGCGATACAAAAAAGCACGATACTCTTCTGCTCTCCGTAGGAGTAACTCTGCTGCAGCCGCCCACAGGAAGGCTGCACGTATCATGAAGGGGATGGGGGAAAGCCTGCGGGAGCCCCATCCCCGGATGAGTCGAAACTGTCTTGAGAGCTAATAGGGTCAGGCCTGTTGGGGATCGGGGCTGTTGTGGTGCTGAGGCGTCTCCTGCTGCATGGCAGTACTTGGGTCCCAGTTTGAGGCCCATATGGGTGGGCACGTGGAACGTCTTGTCTCACCAGCAAGATGACCATCTTCCTCTGCTGTTGGGGGAGCTTTGTAAACTCCGTGTTTCGGTGGCAGCACTCTCTGAGGTACGCAGACCAGGGAGTGGTCAAATCTCTGTAGGTGGGTATACCTACTTTTGGTCTGGTCAGTCTGATGGCTCCCATACTCACGGAGTAGCTGTTGGCGCAGCAGATCGGCTCCTTCCGACGGTGTCTGACGTCACTCCCTTCAACAAGTGAATTATGAGACTCAGGCTAAGGCACTCCTTGGGTGCCGTGTCTGTTGTCTCAGTGTATGCTCTGACCATGGTGAGTGCTGTCTTGTTGAGGGAGACATTTTACTCACAACTCGGTGGTTGAAGGGTCCTCACGAGGTGACACTCCTCTGGTCATGGGTGACTTCAATGTGACCACTGGCACTGACAGGGCTGGCTACGAAGACTGTCGGTCCCCTTAGGTTTGGAGACCGTGGTGAAAGTGGCTCCATGTTCCTTGACTTTGCGAAAGGTCAGGGATTGTGAGTCGCTGGACCCTAGTTCCAATGCCCTGAGCCACATTGTTGGACTTGGTACTCCAATACTGGTGGTGCAGTGAGAGATCGATCACATCCTCGTGGGCAGACGCTGGAGGCTCCTGCAGAACTGCAGGGTCTACAGAAGGGCCCAGTTTGTGAATTCTGACCACAGACTTGTTGCTACTCAGAAGATTCAGCTTAGATCCAGTAGGCTACCACCTACTAGGAGAATGAGGCTGGACTTAGCCAGACTCCAAGGTCAAGCTGTTTCTGATGAGTTTGCACGCAATTTGTGTGAAGAACTTGCAGACTTTGGTGCGACTGCTGACTCTAATGTGATGTGGGAGACCTTCCGTGATAAGACCCTGAAGGTTGCAGAGGGCTGTGTTGGTGTTGCCAGTGTTCCCAGAAGAAGGTGTTTCATCTAGCAGGGTACACCGGATATTATCGAGAGGAGTCGCAGCACATGACTTGGTGGCAACTGTCTGTACCAGGAACTGAGAAGAGCGGCTCAGAGCAGCTATGGTGGCGTTTGTTTGACAAATCTGTGAGCAGGTGAGACACCATCTGTGGTCTAGTGACCCACGTCCTGCTTACAGAGGAATCGAAGCATTATACATCTCAATCTGTTCCTTAGAGACTTGCAGTCAGGGCAAGTGATGGAACAGTCCTTACGGATGACACTGTAGTTGTGACCCACTGGGCTGGCTACTTTGAGCAGCTGTTTAAAGCTGACCTTCCGGCTAGGATGTTGGACATCTCTGGGTCCATGGTTCGGGACTTGTAGTCCCTATCTGGAAAGGGAAGGGTGATCCCCTGGATTGCGGCAACTACAGAGGGATAACACTGCTTTCAGTGCTGGGTAAGGTCCTTGCTAGGGTCATCCTTAACAGGATCCGTGAACACTTGCTTGTCTGTCAGGGACCGGAGCAGTCTGGTTTTACGCCTAAGAAGTCTACCATTGACCGTATCCTTGCACTGAGGGTTCTCAACAAGCACAAGCGTAAATATCGGCAGAGGTTCTTTGCAGCCTACTTCACAGGATCCCCCCGAAGTTGCTTCATCATGAGATGAAGACTGGACTCCTTCAGCACTGTGTCTCTTCAGAGAATCCTTGGGTACCGTTGGTTTGACTTTGTGTCGAACAAGCGGTTGCTAGAGGAGTCCCGAATGAGGCACATTACCTGTATTCCAAGGGAGTGTCAGTTATGGCACTACGGCCATGTGGCATGTTTCCCTGAAGGTGATCTGGCTCGCAGGATCCTCATTGCTGAGGACCCAAGTGGCTGGACCAGGCCAAGGGGATGCCCACGTAATACCTGGCTGCGGAAGATGGATTGCAATTTCCGTAGGGTGGGACTGGACCAATTATCTGCCTGGGGGATTGCTGGCCGGGATCCCAAGGAGTTTCGATGTGTGGTGGGTGCGGCAACACGCTGCACCACCGCATGCTCCCCAACCTGACCTGACTAATCTGCTAATCAAATTGTGTGCATAAGTAAATACCCGTATAGTACCAAAAAGCGAGCATATGTCCAAATTTTTAAACCTGTCATCTAAAGCTTTATAATCACATTGCATTTGTCTGCACTAATTTGTGTCTCACAGCAACGCCATCAAATTATATGACACACTACTGGTAAATAATAATGCCTGTTTGACTATCGTTCATTATTTTCGGCTAAATTTCTGCTTTTTTGTTTAACAGAGGGATAATGTGATACTTGACTGACATCTCAGAAGCACAGTTTGAAGCACAAATATATATAATTGCAATGAGATATCGTGTACCCTGCTAGATGAAACACCTTCTAATATCTAGTATTCTACTTAAGAGGTAGTCCTGTCTGATAAAGCTGTTAATGAAATGGATGGTTTTCAAAAATAAAATTCTGTATGATCATTATACATCACCTCTGGTGCAGTGTACTGTCCATATTTGTAGCTCTCAATGGGAGGAAACGCTGCACCATTCTTGAAGAAGTCTTTCAAACTATCAGCTATAAGATGCAGGACCTCATTCTCATAGAAGTAGACTCTGCCCTGGCTGTCCACCAGCACGATGAGCTGCAGCCCTTCT
>JAODJU010000002.1:20268141-20289503 GCA_026776725.1 Gnathonemus echidnorhynchus | reverse complement strand
GTTCCAGCAGCAGTACACCGACACATTACAGTTACAAGAGTTAAAATGGGGGGGGGGGGAGGGTGGGAGAAAAAAAAAAAAAAAATAGAATGAGTACACATATATAATATACCATAGAATACACAAGATGTCTCCGTGGGAGAAGTATAAAATAAAAGAAAGAAGTAAAAAAAAATAAAAAAGACAACACCATGGTACAGAGCTACTAGGAAGGCTGCCGTTGCTTCAGCGCCATCTTGGAACGTGTGGAGAACGACAGACGATCATTCTGCTGTGCGTTACGTCAGCATGGTGTTGTACATTTAGGCTCACATTGAGCTTCACAGCCAAACACAGCGGCCAGCTCACAGCAGCGCACAGTGCTGATGCTGATTAGGATTGGGTTAAAGTGCAAAGCAGTATATAACCCTTATTGGTCTTTTAGGGTATTTTCTATTTAAAGCATTAAGAACCCAGCCTGCTTATCAGCTGTTACTTTCAACATATAGCACACTGAGGCTTTACGGCCAGCGGTTGGGAGGGAAGCGGGGGAGGGGCCTGTAGGTTGCTTTGGAAACTGAAGGCCCCCACTTGACCCTAAGCCTTCCTCCCCCCACCCCACCTGCTTCCTCCTTTCTGCCCTCTGTGACTGTAGGAAGCCTGCGGAGCTGAAAGATCTCGCTCCAGGGACAAACCCACCATTCCTGCTGTACAATGGCGAGCTCAAGACGGACTTCCTGAAGATTGAGGAGTTCCTGGAGCAGACGCTGGCGCCCCCCAGGTAGGATGCTGAACCACACCCCGTTCAGGTTTATCGATTCCAGATGCAGAGGGAGGTGGGCAGGCCGTCCATCTCGCTGTCAGCCCCGAATCACCTCTGCCTTCCCTTCGCTCCCTACAGGTACCCTCACCTCAGCCCCACAAACAAAGAGTCTTTTGATGTTGGTGCTGACATTTTTGCCAAATTTTCGGCTTTCATCAAGAACAGTCCGACCAGCAAAGGTAAGAGGATGTGAAGAGTGACGGATGCTGTGTTTACAGCACGTAGGTTCCTACATCGAGATTATTCTCCCTTCCAACTCTATCTTCAAAATAATGCGTAAGATTCCAACACTAAGCAAAAAAGTGCATAATGAAAAAAAAGGATTTCCTTCTGAAATAAGGATGATTTCTGTGTAAAAGCCAGTAGTGGAAGAATATTTGTGACGTGAAAGACTTCAAATACTCCAGTTCTGTAATTGTGGACACATTAGAAATCCACCTGAGAATGAGTATTATTAAAATACTGCCTCTAAATGAATGTTTCCTTCCTTGTCCATACTCGTATCCTGGGCCCTTACTCGTACAATGGACCCATGCAGTTCATGAGAAGGCGCTGCTGCGGGAATTCAAGCGCCTTGATGAGTATCTGAACGCGCCCCTACCTGAAGAGATCGACCACAATTCTGCAGAGGACGTCCTTGTCTCCAACAGGAAGTTCCTCGACGGCAACAGGCTGACTTTGGCCGACTGCAACTTACTGCCCAAGCTCCATGTCATCAAGGTTGGTCACACTGAAGTTTCCACTGCATTCGCATGATTCCATCTCAGCATCATACTCCACAGCTGTTTCAATTGCTGAATTCCTGTATTAATTGTTGTTATTGGTGGCCCTTCGTAGGGAAAGAGGTCAAGCTATCTTTTCAATCTGTTTATATGGAAAAATTGTTTTTGTTGTACAGGTTGCTGCCAAGAAGTACTGTGACTTTGACATCCCCGCCGAATTCTCAGGTGTGTGGCGCTACCTGCGGAATGCCTACGAGCGAGAGGAGTTCAGCCAGACATGTCCCGCCGACGCTGAGATCGAGAGGGCCTACCTGAGCGTGGCCAGCAAGAAGTGAACAGGCCGCAAGTAGGCCGGAGCCTGGAGGCGAATCGCACTATGTATGACAGTATGAAACACACCAAGCAGGAAATGACCACCGCCTCTTTTTGCTGGATTTTCATCTTCTCCATGTCTCCGGAGAGAACCTCATTTCCATCCCTTCATCAACAGTCGTCTTCAAGCCCTGTATATAAACGAAGATGAGGCTGCCTGGGAATTTTGCCTGATTCCAACATTAGTAAACAAGCGACGGGAGGAAGCATCTGTGTAGACCTCAGAAAATATATTGCCCCTCTGAGATGCAACTTAGCTTTCCGCTAAGAACCCACCAGTCCTTCAATAACTAACTTTACAGGAGAGGAACTTCTTAGCATTTTCACTTAAATGCAAAATAACATGGTCCAAGAAAACATCTTTAAAAACGTTGTCATAGATAAACAACTTTAAATTCAGTTACACACATTGTATGTTTGAATAGCTTCTCCTGCCTGTTATGTTTATATGGCACAGAGTTCTGATGTGCACTAAACTGTATTTTTAATATGCAACTTTATTTGAATTTGTGTCCATAGTGTAAATATACATAAATATATTTTCCTATATACTTTATACTAAACACGCACTGTGCTGACAGAGCTGAATGAAAATGAAGGAAAACAGCACAGTGGTTTTTAGCATACCCTTCTTGGCAGATGTTTATTGATTTGGTAGTTGGCAAAAACATTTGTTGGTGGAACAGGAACAAGCATCAAATGGACCGAATGGAAATAAAACCCAATAAAGTGTCTCACTCACTACGTATCGTTCCATTTATCTAACTTGAGCCTTTTATGACAACAACCTGATATTTCCTAATCTCCAGCGTGTAGCAATTTGAAACATTTGAGAAACTAATTAGCATGTTGATGTGCTTGAGATGAAGAGAGGAACATGTCCCTGAGGCTGCACTGCCACCTTGTGGACAAATGTCTCATTGGTTATTGGCTCCTCATTGGCTCCTCATTGGCTCCTCTATATGCTATTACAGTCTAATTCCCTTGAATCATAATGTTCAAGAGGTTATGTGACTTTACTGTATTGGTGTTTTGGCACTTGTTTTTTTGGCACTTGGTTTTTTGACTTTTAACCACAAGGTTTTTGCTCGGGACAACATAAAAACACAAAGCTATGCCCCTCAAAACCAAAACACATAGACCCTTTTATTTCAAAGGTACAATGAAACACAATGTTCTTCCAATCAAACACACACTTCTTTTTTAACCACAGGGTGGGGTGACACTCCTCTAAAATTCAAAAATATATTTCTTTCTTAATATACAAAACAACAGACATGTTGTTTCCAGGCTCTGCAGGAAACTCATGTGGACCGTGGGTTGGGGGTACAAACATGGCCAGGCCAGGATGCGTCTCATTTCTCACAGGAACAGAACCGTCTCAGCTAGTTTGTCACGCAGTACTTCCAGAAGCAAGCTGTTTGAAAAAAATGAGAGAAGAGCAGGGTTTGTGTTATTCCTGGTGTTCATTCCTGCTGAAGTTCAGCAGTTCCACACTGTGGAGTGAGGGACCGACTGAGGGCTGGCATTTACTGTAAACAGAACCTCAGGGCCGAAAAGGTGGAAAATTTCTGCTAAAATTCCAGAAAGTGTCTGTAAACATTTTTACAGGAATTTTGGGAATTTATAATGCAACTCCAACGCCAACATTTTGGCGAATGCAGTTTTGTAGCTATTTTTGATTCCTACTTTTTCCCGTGCATGTTTGAGTCTGCACCAGATGAGGAGAGAGGCTCTGCTCTAGTACATTAATTTTTGTTATTGTTTTAAATATAAAATTTATCTGTAAAAGAGGATACATAATTTTTAGAAAACTAAACAGCTATCCCTAAAGTAATCCATTAAACAGGCTAATGGATGAGTTACAATAATTTGGCTAGCTAGCCAGCTAACTGGTGTCACTGTGGTTTTAGCAAAGTTTATTTTGTGATGATGCAGGCGTAACTTTGTATCACCCCAATGGATGGGTCTTTGCTCATCTGAGATCCTGTTATCGGTGGTAACAATAATCTGACACATTCTCAGATTTGTCTTTGGTCACTCTTTGGCAATATGCACACAAAAGTCCAAAACAGGCTCACAAATGTACAGGTGGAGAAGCCTGACTCCCACCCGTTCGAGACCCCAGCTGGACCGGACAGTTACTGTTTGATAGAGCATTTATGACTGTCAGCAGATTCTCCAGATTGAACATATTCTGACTTTCATCATCAAGCCTCATGCCAGGGGTCTCCAACTCCGGTCCTGGAGAGCTACTATCCAGTAGGTTTTCTATCCTACCCGGCTTCTGATGAGCCACACCTGTTCTCAGGTAAATACCAGGAACAGGTGTGGTCATCAGAAGCCAGGTAGGATAGAAAACCTACTGGATAGTAGCTCTCCAGGACTGAAGTTGGAGACCCCTGCCCCATGCCATGTGGCTCAATAATGTTAGCAAGGGAAATGTATTTGTGTTCAATAAAATGTTAAGTTAAATCTAAATATCCTCAAAGTTTTTGTATGTTTGACAACAGTAGATACTTTCGAAAATAAAAATTCCCAAATAATTCCCATGGAAAGTTTCCTCCCCTGGAAATTCCAGGAACATACATCCCTAATCACAATTCATAGCTTCATCACTTTGCAGCCAAATATGTTGAAATCTGAGCCTTAATAATGCAATTTCAGCTGAGGACCATAGCTGCCAAAACATAATGGTCTACAGAACCTAACCTCTCTTGGTGGTCCTTGGCGGGCTCTGGCGGAAGAAGCCTCGGTTTCGCAGACTGTCCACAGGGGCCAGCTTCAGCATGGCAGTCTTTAAATCCTCCACCTGGTCCGAGAGCACAGTGTATTGAGGAGACAAGTAGACCGACGGGTGTTATAACACCTATGGCTAAAAATCCACATGGCGTCAACCAGCACCAGAGGAGTCCAGGAAAATCAAGACCCTGACCCTCTGCGAGCAAATCAATTCCTTGCTGACGCGCCAAGGGACACAATCAAACTCAGTGATCTTCACTTTAGTTATAAGGCTATTAAGAGATGGACTGACAGATTGAAAGTCATATTCTATGTAAGTTTGATCAAAAATAGATCAAAGTACCCACACCGAAACTACAGCTAATGTAGCACTCTTGATAATGCAGCATTTTGGCCAAACTTAGAGAGAAATGACTGTATCATACATAACTGGGCTTTAATGCGTCCAGTACGTCAATCTATCATCTTGCATCACTTCTGTTATCTTACCATGTTGCTGATGTTTTCTTGTTGTAGGGAATTTTTTGCTGCTCGAACCATACAGAGGAAGGAGAAGAGTTTCAAAAACAATGATTAAGTTGACATGTGGATGGGACATATTTCATATATTGCTGTTATTCTGCTTTATTAGATACTGTTTCATGCTTGAATGTTCACTGTAATGATGAATATTGGGTATTTCTTGCTAAAAACGGTACCACAATCTGCCCATTACCACTCAACAGGTACACAAGAATTTCCGCCAGCTTTGAAGTGGCCTGTTGAAAGTCATAGAGAAGCTTCCCTTACCTTTGGCCCATGTGTCACTGTTTGGACCCAGCTGGAATCTGACTTGCCTGCGATCCTCCAGGTCGGTCTGCGCTCCCTCCTCCGCTACCAGTTTCTGAATCAGTTCTAATAAGGCATGAAATTTGTCACTGTCAGTCAAAAAACTGAGACTTAACTTGTGATGACAAGTTATTCCAACATTTATTCTCTTTTGGAATAAACATTATGGACATTGATTCAACCCTAACCAAAAATGGTAGACTATAAATTGACAGTGATAAATCACTAGATTTTGTACCCAACAGTGCTACTGTTATTGACAACCTAAATATATCCAAATCATATTTTTGCCATTGTTTAATTCATTTTCCCATCCTCTGTACCTCTGACCTATCCTAAATCACAAAGACCTTTTCACCTTGCGACTTTTATAACAGAAGTCAAATTTTCTGTTCAGTTTCCAATTCAATTTGCGTATAGTGCGAAGCCCCCAGAAGGTAAGCTAGCGGTGACAGTGGCAAGGAAAAACTCCCTCATAGGAAGAAACCTTAGGAGGGACCAGACTCAAAGGGGGAGCCCATCCTCCAGGGGCCGGCAGAGAAAGTCCTGATTTATACGCCCCCGTTTGTTAAAATCCAGGTATAAAAGTCCATGTCCTTAAGTACTGTGCAACCTACTGCTCATATGACATTTTGAAGGTCATTAGATAAATTGCAGATAGATCCTTCTTCATGCAGTCCTTTATTAGTCTCTACCCTGGTATCAGTCTCTGTGTATCATTACACCTTTATATTGTAGTCATAGTCTTGAACAGAAGTCCTAGATCTTCTAAACATCAAAGTCACTCACCACTTGTGTCGACCATCTGGAGGTAAATATATGATCCAACGTGAAAAGTGACATTTTGTATATAGTTCAGGTTAAATTGCCGATCGAGCGTCTAAACCCTAGATAAGCATGCAGGCTTCGGAATGATTTCACCTACCTGCTGGGGGCGCCAGACTCATGCCAGAATAGAGTGGAAAAGTCTGGGTCCTCTTTGCAGAATGCAGCATCGCAACAATGCAGATCAGCGCCCAGGTCAGCATCACGAAGGCTCCTCAGCTTCTTTCTCCACTCTTCTACCTCGGGGACTTCACTTTTATCTCTCCCTCGACCATTTGTCTTGACATCTGTAATATGTCATCGTGTCACATGAGCCCTGTGTAAACAGTCTTGACGTACAGACACCCTCGTCAGATGTGATGGCTGTCTGGCCATCATTTTAAATCTTTCCTATCTCTGGTTGCACAGAGAGCCTTGACAAATGCTTAAATTTCGACACAATGGAAAGCCGGTCAGAGTTAAACTGAATAGACAGCATCATACCAATAAAACACGCCGGATAAATACATTCAGCCACCAGCTGGGGATTTGTGACGTTCTAAAAATAAAACTATTTTCTCAGATAACCAAAATGATGATGTTGTTTTTATTATCTTTAGTTATAACCTATTATCACTTGTTACCAGAAATCCAGTAATTTGCTTGGCATTTGATTTTGGCAAAGTTCTTCTTCACTGCACATAATGCACCCAATAGGCCTCCCTATTCAGATCATGTTCCATTATACCGACATTATTATCGTTAAAGTTTTGTAGGGTTATTTACTTCTGTAAAAACAAGTTAAGCAGTCCTGTTGCAGAACATCCTCCTGTAGTAATCACATTGTAATGCTGATCACTCATATTTAGTTGTATTTAGATGAAATTACATATTAAATAAACTTTGATTATTCTTAATAGAAAACTAACCAAATGCAGCCCAAACTGCAGAGTATAAATCAGAAAGCACAGGATGTATAAAAGTATGCATTTTATAGTAGTTCTTGTTCCCAGATTTTAAATGGGGTTACATGGGCACTTTGTCAAAGTGAAAGGTTTCTAATAATGTACCAGAGGAACATTACTGAAAGATCTGGTTCTTGGACTGTGATGGATGGAAGTGTCTCACAGGATATGATATTGCAATTGGAAACACCAGATCCTGCCTTTATTCTTCATCCAAGCCATCCCAGGTGAGGAATGGTGCCTACATATAAAACGGCCGATGACTACACACTTCTACCAAGGGTCCACAAAGCTTATGGGATGCTGTAATTCTTTGAACTAGTTTGACATTGACAGGAGTTTAATGGTCTTTCCTTGCCATACCAGTTTTGTGCGTCATGACAGGTAATCATATTTTTGTCAGATTGTTGCTGAGATGAAAAAGTCAAACTGGAACTAAAAGACATAGTGTTACTCTTGATGGTTTTTCATCTTCAAATGTGCAATGGGGATCCCAGCAAATAATGTATAATTGTGTTAAAACTGTCCATTGTAAGTTTGTGTGGGAATGAAAGTTTACTGACATCCATCCATATGGATATCACTAAAGGCAGAAGTTTTAGGTGATTCTTTAATAACTCTGATTTGAAATTTCCTATAGTCATTCGGACAAAAGGGCATATGCATTGCAAAAATATATACCTTCATGTACATTAACATCATAAATAAGAGTTTAGGCTGCAATTCCTCTAATTATGCGGTGGGTAACTACCTAGTTTATCTCATACGTGGCGGTAATACCCACTCCACAAGCCCATTTCTGTTTTGTTCTACCGGTTGCACTTTGTGAGAATAAAACGTGCACTATGGCAGCGGTGGGATTCGAACCCACGCCTCCAGAGAGACTGGAGCCTAAATCCAGCGCCTTAGACCGCTCGGCCACGCTACCGGTAGAACGCCAAAAACTGCTGTACCTCTTCCTAGGGTAGGATTATTTTCTTACGTTTACAAGGCAGGTATAAAACAAAACTTTATTTAGCCATACGGATGTTTAATCGTTTGATTTTTTAATTTGACGCTGGTATAAATAATTGCTATACATATATATGTATCACACTGACATTAAACTCTTGTTTTGAGCTGAATTTAAATGATCGGCTTTCCCCTTTCGTTTACGTCTTTCCTCATTAATAGTCATTAATCTGTAGATTTTTTGTCGGATTTTAATGGATTTAAATAAAAGGATAGTAATGTTTGTGAGTGCGGCTAGGGTATCCAATCGATATGTAAATATTAATATATATCGATACTATTACGGAGTGCACTTATCTAGGGAAATGTCGCGATTCTCCATGCCTTTCCTATGTAGTGCGCCTGTCAAGGCGTCGTTTTTGGCGATTTGATATCTGCTCCAGTTTGCTGTGTAAACCGAGTATACCCTAGGCGCCCCCATCCTGCTTTGCACCCGTTGCCTCCGGCATAGACTCCCGACCACCCCCCGCCCCTGAATAGGACAAGCGGTCACAGAAAATGGATGGATAGAAAGATACTGCGTACACCACGCTAAACCAAATCATCGCTTTACTTCCCCGGCACAAAAAGGTCTACGCTGAGTTCGGGGGGGCGGGATTCGTATTCGGAGCGCCAATCGCGTACGTGAAGGGTCACGTGGTTTACATACCCGGAACTTAGCCGTAAGTGAAGAAACGGATCCTCGGAGAAATTGCCATGATCCACGGAGGAAGGGACATAGATCTGTTACCTGCTAAATCCTACCCACGGAGCGAAGGTGATAGGTAATGATGCGTTAAGCATTATGCACACATACTTTCAGGGGACTTTAGTTATAACTGTGTTTTCATCATGGGTCTAGCTAGCTCGGCTGCAGCCTTGCAGCTCCGGATTGTTTTGATGCGCGATGTTCAGTTTGTCGTCACGGACACAGCAGAATGTTGCGGGTTATTCACTTTATATCAGTTTCACTTAATTTTTATCAAGCTGTCCTCCCAAAGTAGTCACCACAGAGCGCTTCACATATGAACTGCAGCCCCAGACCGGGCTGTATATAGTATATAGCCAGTACATTTCGGAATTTATCCGACGCTTTCATCCAGAGCAACTTACAATGGAGGGAAGGGTTACAATACAGTAGCTGGATTGTCAATGCATGATTAGCGTAAGAGGATCTTTTAATTAGGCGCATTAGTATTTAAGACTCGTCGCTACACCTTTTATTTCGGGCTATAGTAATTAGGTGTTCTGCCAATGTTACGTGATGGAATGAAATACAGATGATGGTATATTAGTGTATGGATTTATACTAATTTCATATTCTTCCATATTATTAAAGTTAAAGTAGTTCTTATGTTAGATCAATCCATCTAATCCGAAGTATATAAAATGAATTGCGTCATTCAGTCAAGATAAACAAGTTAAGATAAAAGAATTATTAACGTAAAACATTCAGGCTGTTTGTTAAATTTGTTTTTTAGGATAACTTAAACGCCTGTATCTTCATCCTATAAAGTCAGCCATTGTATCCGTACATTGCAGACCTGCATGGTGATTTTAAATAGGACATCCTTGGCGTGCTCTAATATAATCTATTATTATTATTATTCTAGCCTTAATTTCAGTAGCATTTCTGAAAAGTAATTAACGTTAGTATTAGTAATTTATCATTTTCAATCGGGCAGCTCCAGATTTTTTTGTTTGCCATCGTTCAGACTTCCCCGGTCGGCAGCAATAAATAAAGTAGACATGGTCAGTACTACAACAATGACAACAGTGATAATAAGATTGCTTTCGGAGTTCAAGTATGTAGGAATTTTTGATTTTACGTATCTTATTACAATCCTGTGAGCAGGAGAGTGCTATTGTCAGGGATGCAGAGTTTTGTTTCTGTTCCTCTGGAGTGTTTTTTTGAGTTATGCAGTCACTGTCAGTGTAAATGATACAAGGAGCTGACCTGTCACTGGCCTCTTTCCGCTTTGCCAGCAGACTGCCGTGAACATGCTTTCAGAGGGTAGCTCCTTCATCAAGGGCTTGTTCCTCGGGAGCCTCTTCTGCCTGGTGATGTCCACGCTGGTGAGCTATGGACCCAGCTGGCACCCCGGCCAGGACTCCCACCTCCACCACCACATCAAGGCGCCCAGCAAAGAGGAACTGCAGCGGCTCCCCGAAGCCCAGAGGCTGGAGCTCAGCCAGAGAGTGCGGGTGTACTGCGCCATCATGGTCCAGCCCAAGAACTTGGAGCACTGGACCACAGCCAAGGACACCTGGAGCAAGCACTGTGACCGGGCTGTGTTCTACAGCCCGGAGGGCTCTGCGACACTGGAGGCGGTGGAACTGCAGGAGCAGGACGAGTGGGCGAGGATGCGGAAGGCCCTGAGGCACGCCTACGACCACGCGGACGACCTGCACTGGTTCTTCTTGGCTCGTCCCACCACCTTTGCCATCATCGAGAACCTCAAGTACCTGGTGCTGGACAAGGAGCCGGGGCAGCCCTTCTATATCGGCCGCGTGGCCAAGTCTGGCGAGCTGGAGTACGTGGAGTACGACAGCGGCGTGGTGCTTAGCCGCGAGGCCCTGCGGCGGCTCACCGAAGCCCTTGAGGACACGGAGCGCTGCCCGGAGCGCGGACGCGCCCTCTGGAGGCTGAATGAGGAGAAGCAGCTCGCCGAGTGCCTCAAGTACCGCGGCGTGTTCGCCGAGAACGGGGAGGACACCCAGGGCAGGGGCCTGTTCAACAGCCGCAGCGTGGGCTCCCTCATCTCCGAGATCCTGGCCCGGCGGCCGCCGGACGTGCTGGAGAGCTGCTGCTCTGACATGGCCGTCACCTTCTCTGGCATGACGCCCAACCAGATGCAGGTCATGATGTTTGGCGTCTACAGGCTCCGCCCCTACGGACACGCATTCCACGACTCCTTAATGTTCCTA
The DNA here is from genome assembly GCA_026776725.1 of Gnathonemus echidnorhynchus. Classification (NCBI taxonomy): domain Eukaryota; kingdom Metazoa; phylum Chordata; class Actinopteri; order Osteoglossiformes; family Mormyridae; genus Gnathonemus; species Gnathonemus echidnorhynchus. The sequence goes on along the minus strand of JAODJU010000002.1, from coordinate 20,278,350 downwards.
CCGCCCGTGGGCTCGGAAAATGACTGACCTTTGGGGCCTTGAGTGCAGATACTGCCTAAGTTCTGAGAACACTGACCAGTTCAGCAACATGTCTGATCAGTTATAAGGAGTCTTATCCCACATCCTAGGCAATATTTCCCACTCATTTAAAACAAAAGGCACTGAAATATTCTAAATGATTCTTGTGAAAGGAACACACACTTTATCACTTAAAGTGTTTCAATTCCCCTTGGAAACGTGGTGCTCCTAAGGTCCTAAGTGATACGTGGCATCATGCCAGTCCTGTGAATTAGCAAATGTTCAAATTACTCATTGCATTCAACTTATTTTATGCTGCTCCTTATGTTGGATTGTGATTCAGCTTTTCCTCCACTAAGGTGCCAGAAAACCATGAAAAAGGCACTTGAGTAAATTACTTTCACTTTATAGACCTGTAGCTGCTAGACTCCTTCCCATCTTATATTGCGAAAGTCACATTGACATTTAGTTTGACTTCAAGCTGGGTTCAGTTTCAGGCTGTTTAAGGGTTGAAACAATTAAGCAGGTTTATTGAAAATGGTGATTGAAATATTTACACTTATTATTACTATTATTTTTCATTTATGTATGTGTGGTGGAGGTTGCCTAATGCATAATTTTTTACATAATGTGAAAGTACGAGGGTGTTTTAGATTTTTTGAAATTTGAACAAGATATAAGGTGACGTGTGGGCTGCCTGCAGAGATGGCACTCTGGGATTTGCTGGTCCCTGCCGTTTCCACTGGATGCCAGTATTCCAGTGACAGGAGGCCTGGGCATATTGCCGTGGCTCTGTAAAGGCTGAGACGGCTTCCCCAACTCCATACTGCGTACAGGAAACGTATTCAGCTGCTCTGCCACCTTGTGGCTGGAGTCGGGGTCACGCCTTTGCACTCCAGGTGCACGTTTATCCTGAGTGACTGAAGTAAGATGCAGGGCTGTTAGATACTTAGGGGTTAAACGTGCATGTAGGATGCTGGTTAATGATGAGCCCTTTATTGCGGGTGGGCTAGTGTTTGTAAGACATGGGAAGCTGTAACATGGTTGGTTTAGATTAAATTTAAACTGAGCTAATTTTAACTGCAGTAGCCATAGAGAAGTAACCCTTGAAACAATTGACATCTTAGCCTCTGTCTTATCAATTGTGTTCTAAGTGTTTTGGTATTTAGTGAAAATCATTTTGAAGATGGATCATCCGATCCAGTGTTATAGAAACATGAAAACAATATTTCAAGTCATAGAGCTTATAATCGTGCAATGTTTTAAGTGACTGCATCCTGTCATTCATTTCTCAAGTTTAATCAAACTTGTTTTGAAAAGACACTTAGGTCTGTTCATAAAACTTTACTGTTGGTGTTTTCTAACCAATCTGCACTGTGTGCAACTTCAAGTATTCACTGTTCAATAGCAATTTTTCTACTGTGCGTAAAACTAAAGAGAATGAAGTAAGTCTGAAAAAGTGCTGAAGAACATTTCATGTTATCCTAATTCAGTTTTGATATTAAAGCATATTTTTTAAAAAGTGATGGTGGTGAGTGTGTTTTCTATTTTTTTTTGTTGTATTCACTCTGAAAACCGCAGCCCTAAGCTTTAAGAAAACCCAAATCCTCCATCAATTTCCATAAAATATCATGAACTGGTCCATTATGTTTTTGTGCCCTCAAATGAACATGGTGGCTTGAATGCAAACAAGATGAGGAATGAATATGGGCTGAATGCAAGCATTTATTACATGTCAAAGGTCATATGAGAGGTGCAATTAATTACAAGGTCATTGATGTAAACAGTAGTCCATTTAACATGGGGCTGCTTTGCACTGTCCTGGAGGTTGAGGTCTGGATGTGGACATCACTTGTAGGTCTTCATGTGCCACAGGCCGTCGTTCAGATAGTGGACATTCTCAATGCCGATGCCCTTGTTAACTTTCTCGCTGTTGGGATAGAGATGGGTCAGCATTGTTGAATATTCAAAACTGCACATAAAATTGAAAAAAAAATCAACATCAAATAAGCCATTTTAAATATTATTTGGCAGAAATATTAGCTGGGATTTAAATTTTGCGATTAATTTGTTCTGAAGGAAACCGCTGCTTTTGTATGAGTTCTTCAGGCAGTTTTGGAGCCAAACAATCATTTTCATCCATGCTCACTGTCAGTGTAGCGCATCTTTTCCGTATGCAAGTATTTTGGATTCCACAGAGCCGATTCTGAGTAACTGTAAAAGCAAGTGATTGGACTGCGCTGTCTATCTGTTGGCACTACTCAAGAAGTATTGAGAATCTGATTATGTTGCTGCTATTAATTTTATACAGCTGCCGAAAAAATTAACAGACCACTCTATATTTTTTTTTTAACAAATCTGCATATTTAAATCTAGGTTTAATTGAGGTTCTGCTGGCAGAAGGCTACACAGGTGACACTGGGAACGACCAGAAACCAGCCAGGTAAAGAGCATATGCGACCTTCTGCCAGAGATGACCGTTAACTTATCCAAGGCTGGGGGTCATGGTGTGGGGTCAGCCAGCACGTGGCACCGGGGGTTAAGGGCCTTGCTCAAGGGTCAACAGTCACGTGACTATTCTGCCAAGACCAGGACCCTAACCGGCGACCTTCCAATCACAGGCATAAAGGTTTAGTTGGCTAAGCCACCTTCTGCCTCCCAAATATCATTTTATATATAACTATATATATTTTTCCTATATTGATCCCCCCTAGTTTCAAAGCTACGTTTAATGTTTTAGGTTATTGCTTTGCAGCAACAAGTGATGTTTCATTTTGCACGGATAAATGAATGGAGCACCCTATAAGCAAGAAAAGTACTGACAGGATCATGTTGTTAGAAACAACGAAATTGCCATTCATGTCATTGTAAAGGTACTTCTGTTGAAGCCATAAAATCCAGGTTACAGTCAGTCCTGCTCAGAGTGCTGAAGCAGAACCTGGACTCTGTCTCGCATGAAGCTGAGTGGCTGGAGAAATAGGAATACAGTAATCTGTGAGGGAGGTCGGTTTGGTGCTGTGAGGAGAATCACCAGCAGCTCAGTGCTGGATAAACAAAGGAGCTGCTGCTGGACTTCAGGCAAAGGAGGAAGCCAAAATGGTGGAGTGTGTTAATGAATTGAGTTGGGTAATTCAGGTCCAGAGAGTAAAAGTCCAGACCGGGATTTTGCTTCAACCAACCGGTTGAGTACTCTGAGACTCTTTATGCTCAACTGGTTAGTTGAAACAAAATCTCGGTCTGGACTTTTACTCTCAGGACCTGCTACAAGGCGACTAATACGTTCCTGGAAAAACAGTGCATAATAAAATGCACATATCCAATAGGAAAAACAGGGTTAGGGGAATGCAACTCCCACCAAAGATGGATGGATATATATTGCAATTTATAAAGCAAAGAAGGAGTTCAAAATAAATTTCTCACAAACCTCTCTACGGGTGATTTAAACAGCAAGGATGAACAGGATTATGACTGGCTTGGAGAACGCATGCAGAGCTTATGCAAAAGGAGCACTGGTAAACTTTAATTTTTTAAAAGGACTGCACAATATCACACCACGATAATTTGGAATATTTGTGCTTGATATTGCACTATCCATAAAATAGAAAAGCAGATTACATTTACCCAAAATTAACTACAACTACGGATGCTGCGATACCCATACAGGCATCGGGCCGATACTGCACTCATATACTCATACTCGTACAAACTGACCGATACCACTTAATTATAGCATTATGTTAAACTCAAAGCTGCAGCATTTTGTCAGACAGTAAGGTTTGTTCAGCTAAAGTGTCAAGAGGAGGAAGGGACAGAATGTCATTTAACACAAGCAATTTCGTCAAACATCTAAAGATGCACCATACTGCAGAATACACGGAGTTTGCTAATACTAGCAGAGAAATACTGCAACAACAAACTTTAGTGCAAATTCTGGAGAAGTGTGAGAAAATGAAACTGAAGCATTATTTATATCTAACGTTAAATATGTTTAGTTATTTAATGTTAGATATTACTAACGCTTCAGGTTCAATCACTTGAGTGTACGCTTTCTTGGTTAAATACTACCAAAAAGACCAGTCACAGTCCTTGCAGTCTTCGTTGCTGCTACGTGCAGTTACATTTCTAGGGAGGTGCATGTTCTATGGATCCATGGCTACATAGTACTTACAGCGTCAATTTGACGCAAAAGTATAAATCAGCCCATACAGTCAAGGTTACTCTGTAAAGACCTTTTGGGCTGAGAACTGTGAATCCTGATATAAATGATTGAAATGAAAACTCAGGTTTCAAGTAACGTAAATAAACATATACACTGGAAACCGGTTATAATTCCTGCTTCTATGGACCAAAATGTTTGGAATAGAATCATTCCTGTACAAATACTATTTAAATAATCTATATACAGTAATTCACTTATAGTAATCAAGTAGTCCACTTTCAGTGTTCATTTTTGGTCTTTTTATACATGACAAGGTAAGGAAAAAATTTTAACTACGGTTGTATATATATTATATATTTTTACTTTACTTTGATAAGCCTACTTTGCCTTGCAGTAACCCGCATGCTTTCAGCTAGCTACCTGAGGCTAACGCTGCGTGCACAAAAAACCCGATGGAGTGACGAATCCCTCAGTGACGAATATAGACTCATCAAAGCTTATGATCAAGTGCCAAAGACGAGCCAAGGAGATGCAACAACGAAACTACAGTAAACTATATTCTCTGCACAGTAGGCAACTATATTATAGCGCATTTGAATTATACATATTTCAGTACTTTTATTTGTACAGTACTGTAATTTGAAACAGCTGTATTGTATTTTGAAAGTCAGTAAAAATCAGTAAATAGCGATGCTGTCCATTTTATTACCTTATAGTCATGTAATAAATATGCAAATGTTAATTACATGGTAATCTGTCGAGACAGAGGAAAAAAAAGGTTATAATGATCATGTGGTTATAGTGATCACCATTAGGGGTTTCCACTGTATATATAGGCTAAATGTACTGAATTGTTATTATATATAATATAAGCTTTGTTTAAGTTAAGCCTGATGTTTCCTTACACACAAAAGAACGATCACAGTCTCTTCTACACAGTGAGGCAAAGCCAACAGCTTATTAAATAAACAATGGTATCGGATTGGTACTCGGCATCGGCCAATACCCAAAGCTCAGGTATCGGTATTGGGTCAGAAAAAATAGGATCGGTGCATCCCTAACTATAACCAAAGAGAACTTATTATCTTCGAATAGTGGGTGTCAAACAAGATGGTGTTGCTGCTGTGAACTGTGTCAGCAGAAAGAAATCAGTGCCGACGAACGCACTGTGATTATAGGCTTTAGATGACGGGAAGAAAAATTTGTTTGGATGCTTGTTTCAGGACTATATGGGCATTTACTTACGCCCACAATTTGATAAGCAGATTATAAATTTGGTGTATTCTTGTTTAATAAACATGTCAGATTCTAAACTGCAGAAAGTACCGCCACATCAACACCATCTTTTTTACCTTGTTTATCCACAATTTCTCCTCTTTCTAAAGACGTTGTTGAGCTGTCCCTTTCTTCACCTCCACTTCAGTAATTATTGCTTCCTTGACATACCAAAAGATTAGCATGTGGTGTGCTCTGCTAACCAAATTAAATAATCGTAAAGATACGCCGAATTCATACAGATTACTAACTTTTGAGCGTCACAATATGGCTCTCAAATATTTTGTGTGTACTACTAATCTGATTATAAAATAGTGGATGTAAGTAAAAGCCCATATAGTACTGAAAAGCTGGCGTCTGGACACATTTTTACGCCTGTCATCTAAAGGTTATATCGCAATGTGAAATTGTGCAGCTCTGTTTTTTTTTTTAACATGTAACAGAATCTGGAAAAGGAACAGTCATTAAAATTCCAAAGCTTGCCAAGTTTTGTTTACTCTGACAGAGCAAAAATGTATTATTTAAACTTAAATCCCCTACACTTGGCAAATTTTATCACCAAGATTTCTAAATACCAGAACTGTACTGAAAAATAACATTATGAAAATACCTTATACCATGGTATAGTATTTGTACAGTATAAAGATGTACAAAAGCCAGATTTCAATCCAGCTAACAAGCATCCTTGCAATGTGGGAATTGCATTTGCATAACATGCAATGTTGATATAAATCTCCCAGCCCTTCTTAGTATTTTTTGTTTTATAACATTGCACTTAATTGTCTGTAGTCTGTTTAGAAGGCATTCAAGTAGGAATGTCATTGTATATGACACTGCTTTCTTAGCTCAGACTGAATTGGGAAGCAGAAGAAACTTAAACTGCCATTAAATTTTGAAGACACTGTACACAGAGGCACACAGTAGTGTTTGAATTTTTTTTCCTCTTGCCTCTCAAAATATTTGGTTTTTAATATTTTCTGGCCCTCATTCTAAAAAAGAAAAAAAAATGACACTACTTTAATACCAACTGTACCGTATATAAACATAGTCCTGTGACCATACTGCCCCCAAGGTTTTTGGTGGCTCTGCATCTCGTGTACGGGCAACGTTAATTTCTCAGGAGCTGCACAAACAATGTGTGGAATGACGCAGGATACGTGTGGCAACACAAGCAACAATATAAACATGCCGTAAGTGACAGACAACTCCCTCCTTAACTGCTACTTCTGTCTAGGAGTCACACAAACGGGAGAAGTTCTCTTACATGTTTTCCGAGGACATTTTCATCACACCAACAGAAAGCGCATGTTGCTTGCCTTCTGCCATTATGGCCTGTGGCAAAATTAATATTAAGGAAAGAAATCTATATGCTGTGGAAAAAAAGACTAACCAACCATACTATATCTAAAGAATAAGCACCCATAAAGGATGTTAAAAAGCAAGGCCTGTATTTTCCAGGAAAATATACATACCGTGTACAACATTCTTACACAACCACAAATGAGAACAGCTCATACCTTGTCATCACTGACCATCTGGAAGGCATTCTACTCCGCCAAGTAAGCATGTCTTGTAATAAATTACCTCCTCAATGACTAGCCAACACATTCACTGTACAGCATCTGGACATTTAAAGGATACAACAACAGTATCGGGCTCAGCTGGGTACAGTTTAGCTCCTGGTGATGTGAGACCAGGACACATGATATTGGCTCCACTGAGAACAAATTTGATGGCCCCTTTGTCGACCTGCTGATGTGGAAGTATGAAAGGATCTGGGTGGAAGAAAGAACAAGGACGGATAATCAGGCACATTAGAGAAAGGACAGAGTAAAAGGAGGAATGGCCACAGAACCCCTGACACAGTCGCACTGTGTGTAGCGGCTCTCAGTTTTACACAAAGCAAAGGAACTGGGTCACCTTGCTTGATTATTTATTTGCAGGAAATGTTGGGGGGGGGGGGGGGGGGTTTTTGAGGTGGGATGAGAATCCACTTAAAGCCCATGCAGGTATTAAATGCTCAGATATAAAATGTCGGAAATAAATTCTACATAAATGCATTGTTACTGATGTGTCAGAGAAAAGGAAATAATGAATTAAAATAACTTCAGCAAAACACCTGTTTCTACATTTATTCATACCGTTTTGATATGGTCACATCTGTGTAGTCATAAGAAATACAAGGACACCACCCACATAAAACATGCAATTGGAATTTTGATTCTTGGGGGAAAAAAACCATCTAGTTCTCAGCTTCAGTCATGAGGGCAAACCTTACACTTGTGCAGAAGTCTGAGTGTGGGGAAGAATGGCCCTTCCCTCTGTCTGAAGAAGAGCAGCTCTCCATTTACCGTCAAGATTTCAATATGTTCATGGCTGCAATGGTGACAACAGGAGATGAGAGACACGCAGGCCAGACAACAGAATGGAACCCAATAATAATAAACATATTGATAATCAGAATGGAGTGGTGGATTCCTAAATACATGCAAGGTGCTTTCGGAAATGTAGTTATACCATCTCACTATTTTCACCGGATCCTTTTTCGGCATGATCTGGTTCAGCCATGACTCGATGTCTGGGAACTGGTCCAGCAGTTGGTTTTTAATGCCTTTGATAACGGACGTTTTCAGCTGAATGCAGTTAGAAACATTTTCCTTTTCATCAAATCTGCAACGCAACAATGCAAATAATTCAGCAGAGAACCAAAGATTTTAAAATAAATTCAGTATCTGCACTGGACGAATACAAGCTCAGAATAAACAAAAAAACCTGATGGACCAACGTACCACGTTTAAAAACCATTATAAACACATTACCAGGAAGGAAATATACGTAGTGTGTGATATATTAACGTCTCTAGGTAAACAGCACACGTGACAGCTGCGGTCATTAGTTATAGAAAACATTAGACGAAAACAATGAATAGCTACACTAGATGCACACGAATGCACCTGTAATACTTGATATCATATGTCAGGCACATTTTCTATATTTTTTCCTAGGGGTGCCAATAGAACACAGTAATATCAGCTTCAGGTGCTTAATCAAGTATTTCACTGCACATATCCAACGCCAGGCGCCTCCGTTAACGATCTATCGGCTCAAACGAACACATTTGCAAACAAACCGCACTTTTTAAACATCCTCAGCGACCGCTTTCTCTCGATACGTTAAGTCCGTGGGCGTCCGTGCTGCCGATGAGCATTAAACAGTCAGGGGTGCTCTCTATCCACGCTGCTTTTCCCAACAGGACGCAAGTTTACAGCAGCCAATGTCTCATTGCGACAGTGCTCGCGATTTACGGCATGACATCACGTCGCTGCTCGACAAAATACGACAAGGGTGTGGAATAGGCACACATAGCGCCCCCAAGCGGATTCAGGGATTTTCTTAAGGATTCAAGAATTTTTATTTGTCACATGCAAGGCATACAGTCTGAATATAACCTGCAGTGAAATGAAAGGTGGTCAACTCCGGCATTATAGATATATAAATAGCAAAAAAGAATAAAAGAGAAAAAAATAAATATGTAATTAATAAAGAACAGCGAGTTTATTGAAAAAGAAAAACAAGAGGAAAAAACAGATGTGCAGCATAACAGAAATAAAGTGTGTGGTGCATGAGTAAAGAGCAAGTGTTAAATTATGACTGATATAGAAGTATTATGTGACTTGAGAGTAGAAGCTCCTTCTGAGGCTCTTGGATCTCACTGAGAAACTGCAGAAGTGGTTTCCAGACCTCAACCTGATGAAAAGATAGTCGTTAGGGTGTGATGTGTCCCTGCTGATTTTGGCAACTCTGCTCCTGCATAATCTGAGATAAATGTTCTGCAGAGAAGGTAGATCAGCCTGTCAGATGCATTCAGCTGAATGTAGCGCCCTCTGCAGAGCTTTGTGCTCCAAGTCAGAGTAATACCCAAACCAGACTGTGATTCCTGAGATAAGAAACCTCCTCAGCTGCCTAAGCAGGTCCAGCCGACGCCTGGCTTTAGATATCTGAGTTTTTACATGATTGACAGGGTGAGGTCATCAGATATATGGACGCCGAGATACACTATATGAACAAAAGTACTGGGACACCTGGCCATTACAGCCAGAGGAACTCTTATGACATCCCATTATAAATCCATAGGCATCAATATGGAGTTGATCCCCCCCTTTGTAGCTATAACAGCTGGCACTCTTCTGGGAAGGCTTTCCACAAGATTCTGTCATCCAGCAGAGCATTTGTGAGGTCAGGCACTGATGTTGGACGTGAAGGTCTGGCTCGCAATCTCTACTCTAGCTCATCTTAAAGGTATTTGATGGGGTTGTGGTCAGAGCTCTGTGTGGGCCAGTCAAGCTCTTCCATCCCAATCTCACCCAACCCTGCTGTAATGGACATTGCTTTGTGCATTGGGGCACAGTCATGCAGGAACAGAAAAGGGTCTTCCCCAAACTGTTTTGACAAAATTGGAAGCATAGAATTGTCCAAAATGTTTGTCTGGCCCACACAGAATCCTAACCTCAACCCCACCTTTGGGATGAACTAGAATGGAGAATCTCATTAGTCTTCCTGGTATTGAATGAGAAGCAGTTAGTCTGACACCATTGTTTCTGCTTAAAAGGTTACACTGGCTCTGTGTGTAGCTCTGTTGGTGCACACCTCCCAGCTTCTGAATTCCAGTCCCAGCTGCATTTTGTGTGTGGAGGTTGCATGTCCTTCCTGTGTTTTACAGGCTTCATCCTTCATCCATGTAGATGCAGTAGATGTTT
>JAODJU010000002.1:20239723-20251909 GCA_026776725.1 Gnathonemus echidnorhynchus | reverse complement strand
CCCCCCCCCCCCCCCCCCCCCCCGAGCTCCGTCCCTGCTTCGTCCGTTCATCCGTCTGGCTTTCTCACACCTCTCTCTACTCTTCAAAGATAGCTACTTAACAAATGCCGGTCTTCTGTTCTGCAAGACCAGTTTCATCTCAGCTTGACCTCTATGAGCGATTCCCAGCATGCCACAGAGATGCGGTTATCATAAATCCAGCCTTAGAGCTATTGTCAGTCGCTTAATGTAGCGCACTTGTCGAATATTTTGAAGATTAACAACTTAAAACGGCCATTTAACTGTGTCTACCGAGGTAAGGAGAAGTAATCATATTTCAGATTCGCAGCAAACATGGCTACTTTCTGTACAACTGAGCATTTGTTTTTCCCTTTGTAGAGGCTGAGATGAAACTGGTCTTGAGGTGCACCTCCAGAGGTGCAGGAGTAATAGCGGTCCGTTTCTGTGGTAATGAGGAGCTTAGCATTGATTCACTTTGTTACGGGGAGGGAGATAAGCTGTTCCCTCCTAATGAATGAGAACTGCCTTAGAAGACGGTTCTTCTGCTTTGGAAATGATGTGTGAGATGTAAGGAATGCCTGTCACTCCGACTCTCTGAGCAGAATGTCCTGAACCTGCCTTTTCCACTCTGTTTCTGTTTATCTTAAAGTCCATTCTAAGCATGTTGTACCATGCCATAGACTGTGTAGGCAAAGCAGGCTTTTCTACATTGTGACGCCATTCAGCCATTTAAAACTCATTCTTTCTTATTACTCATGTTAATTTGAAGTCATTTCTCAGGGAGCAGATGTTGGTGGCACTATAAGTGAATCTGTTTAACAAAAAAGTCCAGCCTCACTCATTTCATCCAGGGTCCACGCACATTAGTTATGTTAACATAACAGAAAAGTTTAATGCCCCACCAAAACACCGAAATCACTCAATTTTTTTTTTTTTTTTTGCTCCAAATTGTCTTGTTATTGCAAACCTATATTTCCACTGTAAATTTCAGTGCTTAGAAATTGATTGGATATGAAGGGGAAGTGAAGATGAAATGCAATTTTATTTTTATTAAATAGGAGCCAGTGTAATGTGGAGTCACCATAACACCCCCACCCCCCGAGAAAGAGAGAAATGTTGGCATTTTGAATCATTACTGATTTTTGTTTTTAATTATTACAATGAGTCTGTCCACAGTATTTTTGTACTGATTTATGTATAGCATGTCTCAGTCTGAAGAATGTCAAGACATGTATATTATAAATTGAGCCTGGGGGTGGGAAATGAATAAAGTTGCTTTCCTGTTTTGTACTGTTGTGTTGGTCGCCCTTTCCTGCCTGCTCATGTCTCAGGTCGTCTTTACCTTCCTTTCTGAAGTTTTGCATCTCACACCTCTAATGAGGGAAAGATTCCACATTTTTTCAGAAAGGGAATGAGTTCTGCTTTGCATGATTTTCTTAATCTACTAAACACAGCAGAATAGACTTTGGTCAAGAACAACAGAAAAAAGACACATTAACCACATGCTCCGGTCATGTGAAACATGTGACTGGACATCTGATTGGCTCGCCGTATAATCGGAACTATAAAGATGTAAAATGCTTTACATACCGTGTACACACTGTCTAAAACATTGGCTCATGTATTTTTTCCGGATTCTCAGCTGGATTCACGTGACTCGCCTGCCGTTAAACAAGTAAGAAAGGGTCTTCTTAACTCTGGGGTTTGTGAATAAAAGTTGATGAGAAAGGGAGAGTATGTGTACAGAGCTGGTTATCCCAGTAGGTGACAGAGGCAGCTGTATAGGGTCCCCCTTCTGAGGGGTGCCGACTTAGCAATCAGCTGATTTCACTCATGCGTGGTGTGTGCCATCCAAGTTGAAGTGAAATTAACTGGTCTGTGCCCATAGAAGTGGCAGAGAACAGCTACACGATGTATGGCGCCCCCTAGAGGTACTGTTACCCTCTACGGTGCCACAAAGAACAGCTAGGTGATGTGGAGCGCACCCCTAAAAGTGCTCCCATCCTCTGTGGTGCCGGGGGGGGGGCAGCAAGAAAAAGACGAAGAAGCAAAAGCTACATTGTTAATATTACATTATTGTATAATAATATCACATATTTATTGCATGGTCATTTATACAATATTATATTTAATATATTGTATCAATTATATTTATCATATAATAAAAGTTAAGCACCCAGACAGAATGGTGGGAATGAAATTTCCACATTCGCTGGGATGGTTGGCATTAGTCTTTTAGTCAGCGTAGTGTGTACCAGGCTAAAGACTCCTGATAGATGTAAGAACTGGAATCTTCTAAGGACCATAGTTGTCCAAGGACTATAGTTTTAACTAGCACTGCTGAAATTAATGAGTTCATAATGCATAATTATTTCTTTGATTCTGTTACCGCATGCATTAATTTTGATACCCAAATAGAAGAATAATATGACCAAAGATTTTAATAGAGACCTTTTTTATTCCTTTCTATTTGCAAATGGTGTGAGAGCTTCAGTTGTGATGTTGCACAAAATTCCAGAACTAACATCAAAACATTCAGTGTTTCTCAGGGAAGCTGAGGGAGGGATTAGGCAAAGAAACTTTGTTACTTGGTTCAATTTGGTTTAAAAAATAATACATTTCTATGCTGAATATACAAAATATTAAATCTTTTTTGCAGTATTGCAACATGACTCTATATGCCAGGGATATTCAAATCAGTCCTCAAGGTCTGAGCCCTGCTGATTTTCCAGCCTTTCTTTACCTGTGAGCCAGGTGTGAAGCCTCTGACCAATCAGAATCAGTAATTATTAATTAACTGGAAGAACGGAAACACGGCCTGGGTTTGGAACCGAGGGCCAGATTTGAAGAGCCCTGGTATATGCAATTAATCACAAAATGCTTTTGTGATTGTTTTAGTTTCAGTATTCATTAACAATAACCTTACTCACCATGGGTGGCCAACTATACTGCTTCCAGAACATACATATGTATGCATCCCAAGTCCAGAAAAGGCCTTTTCAAGACAAAACTTTTCAAGAGCTCAACCAGAACTCTTCATCACAATGTGGAGCCACATAAAATGGAAGACAGCAGCTACTGAACCAGAAAAGTTAAGATGGCTACCAAGTTAATCATAATAATCAGGCAAAGATCTGTGTGCCAATCATGTCAGAGGCTTGGTGCATGACCATGTTTAATGTAATGTCTGAAATAATAATGCCACCAATTTATTCAGGAGGAGGCTATGGTGTAAAAAGCTAACAGGAGGAGGCTATGGTGCTAAACGCTAACAGGAGGAGGCTATGGTGCTAAACGCTAACAGGAGGAGGCTATGGTACTAAATGCTAACAGGAGGAGGCTATGGTGCTAAATGCTAACAGGAGGGGGCTATGGTGCAAAAAGCTAACAGGAGGAGGCTATGGTACTAAATGCTAACAGGAGGAGGCTATGGTGCTAAATGCTAACAGGAGGAGTCTATGGTGCAAAAAGCTAACCGGGAGAGGCTATGGTGCTAAATGCTAACAGGAGGAGGCCCCAGGCCAGTAGATCCATTAAGGATGCAGTGTCTTTGCTCTTCATCTGCCATGTCTCACTGCAGTGATGCAATTAATACACCTTTTCTAGCATTTCCCTCAATCAGTAGTTTCATGAAACAGCATCTGCCCATCATGGCTGCTGGTATAAGCTATTTGCTGTATCTGCTTGTAAAAGTAAAAAGTAAAGTTTCTTTTGTGTCTGAGCAGGATGAGAAAGTTCTGGGAGTAGGTGTACCAGGTAGGGTTCTGTATTAACACAAACTGCCCCTGCCAAATAAAAATCCTTCCGCTGACTCTCCAGAAGGGGCAGATTTCCTAGCGGATTTTTGCGCTACTCTGCCATACAGGTAATTTTTTTGAAGAAGTATTTAATATTATCCCCGCCCTGCCAAGGATGCAATTCAAAATATTTACTACATTTCAAGAAGATATCCCGTGTGTGGAGTTAAATATATGTTGGAGATGCCTCCCTGACGTTTTTTCTTGGTGGGTGGGGGGGCTTTAATTGCGGAGACGGAGCGGCGCATGCGCAGGACTGCAGCTCCCGAGCCTAAGCAGAGCTGCGGAGAAGGTTTGGATCGGTAGATGAATGGAAAGCGCTGAGATGTCGTTAGACCCAGATTAAAATGACACTGCTACGCCAGAGGCGGTGGGGGGACTGGCCATCCGCGTGTGCCACACGCTCGAGCGAAGGGAACCACAGCTACAATGCTAAATAAAAATAACTGCAATTAAAATAATATAAGATCGGTGTCCGTCTACTATTCATATACAAAGAAATAAACATGTCTACTGGGCTGAACCAGCAGGACAATGGGATAAGCCTTTCCGATGCCGTAGGTATGTGCAAGGTCAATGCAGCAGCTGCTGTGAACAGTGAGTTAATATTTGTACTCAGCGAGGCTTCTTGCTAAATTGTAGGTAATGGCTTTGCAAGCACATTTTCGCAAATATTTAAGTAGGCATTCGTAAATATACGCATTTAACCCCTAACTGTAAAGAAATTCGTCGATTGGGGTCAGTGCATTTTAGTGCTTTAATTTAGTCCATTTCTTTTTAAAAATATACTATAAATGAATGACTATGATTACCATGCCGATAGTGTTAATTCAAGGGCAACAGCCATACAGTCGTGTAACCACTGCGGATTTCTCCAAGGATCGGGGCAGCGGAGAGATTCGGTTCGTACACGGCTCGTCCCGGTTCCCGTGTTCTGTTTTTGTTGATTTGTTTCTGCTTTGCATTGCATGCGTCCGACAGTGTCAGAGCAACGTGGTATTTTGCAATGTATTTACGCAAGAATACTGGTGTCAAGTTTAAGTGCAGCAATTTTCTGCATACAGTGTTTGCTAATGCTTCTGATATAATTACTTACTACTGCTACAGAAAGCCACCTTCTTGTCAATGAAGTGCATTCAGATAACCACTGGAACAGCCAACAAATAAAATAACAAATTAATATCGTAATATATGAAGTATTGAGACAACAGTATATTTATGGGTTGAATTTGTACTTTGAATGCAGAAAGATGGTGTCCTTACATGCAACTTCTAATAGCTTATCCTGGACAATTTTTGTTAGGGGGTTGAGAACAGGGCAGGATACACCTTGAATAGGATACCAGTCCATCGCAGGGCACATACACGCACACACATATACGCTAGGGGCACCGTAGGGATGCCATCCTAAGGGTGTCCTCTCATCCATGTCTCCAATGATGTTTTCCAAGGGTCCTTCAAGAGCAGGAAGAGGAAGTCCATCGTGGTGACGGTGTCTCTGCTCATAGTGTCGCTGCTCATCCTCACCATTGGTGTGGCTGCCACGACGCGGACGCACAACGTGACAGTCGGGGGCTATTATCCTGGTGCCATCGTGAGTGTTATCAAGCGATGAAACTACTGTGGGGGCTTGTTGGTGCCTGAAGAATGTTACTGGAGGGAATGGGGTGGGAACAATGATGACCAGTGGGGAGACAGGTGACTGTTCTATTTTAGCATCTATAGGGTGATCATTTTTGGGGGGGGGGCCGCCCCATGACACCAACACTGTGGGGGGTGTTGAGCGGCACATATCAGCAGTGTCTCGCTGCTGCTTGTGCCATGCATTGGAGCGTTGCATGCTCCTGCGCGCTAAGACTTTGTTAATGAATTAACAAAGTACTGGGAGAGCGGACAGGGGTCTTTATGAAGAGCTCGGTTGGGTGACTCCTCGTCAAGCTGTGCTGACATTTGCCTTTTTATCTCCAGCTGGGCTTTGGCTCCTTCCTTGGGATCATAGGAGCTCACCTGATTGAAAATAAGAGGCAGATGGTAAGCAGATGAACGCCATCCCTGTCACCACCACCTACCTGCGAATCCACGGCTTCGCAGAGACGTTGGAATGGCACGCCATCAGACCCGCGTGGCGTAGATTTATTACGCGGCACCAAAGCTGGCACCGTACTGCATGGTGGAACCCGCCGCGATTGTGATTAGCGGGATTCCGTGAGGGCGATTGCAGGCTGTGCTCTAGATTCAGCGGGATTCCACGAGAGTGATCGCGTGCCGCACTCACGATTCAGGGGGACTCTGGGAGGGTGATCACATGTCGCACGTGGATTTTGGATCAGCTGGATCATGTTCCCCTAACTGCCTCATGATACTGGATGGAAGAAGAGAATGTGGGAACGTGATGAACTGAAGAGATGGAGGAATGAGGGGAAGCGTGTGTGTTTGTGTGTATGTGTGATGGGGTGCTCTGTGAGCACTCTCATGCTGCACACACACCCCCACACTAAGCAGAAGTGTCCCTTCATCTCCACACCTCCTTCTCTTAAAGAGAGGAGGTCATGTGTGACACTGGTAATGCACAAAGAAACAGATTCAGTTTTGGTGGCTGGGGGGGTGGCCTGTAGGGGGCGCTACAGCCAGAAGGGGTGACGTCACTCTCTTCTCTCTTCTCTTCTGTGACAGTTGGTGGCCTCCATTGTATTTATCAGCTTCGGTGTGGTGGCAGCACTGTGCTGTGCCGTGGTGGACGGCGTCTTTGCCGCCAGACACATCGTGAGTATGAGCCATGCGGAAGCTGGGGGGGTGGGTCACCTCTCACACCACAAGCCCTAACTCAGCTGTGCAGCTTCACACACACAGTCAGTCTCCTGCCCTGCCATTAACCAGACTGCCTGGTAACCTTCCATCTACAAAACATGAATGGACATGAATGGGCAGCATCTAGTATTTCCTGACTGGGTTTGTACCAAAACAGCACTTTGGTCAGCTTCAGCTCTTTGACAAATCCATATGTTTTACAAGCTATATTATTTTTTAATTTTTATAATGCTTAAAAAACATAACCAGCAGATTTACACCCTTTTACGCAGTTTTAGCCATACTTTTCCCACACTTTTTCAACCAAAGGAACTTTACACATATGCCTTGCCCAAATGTACAACAGAAGTGCCAGTCGAGATGAACAGAAGAAGTATTTGATGGATGTTCAAACTCAGTGCCCTATATACCAAAGCAGGCTGGTATATAGAGATAGACGAGACACTATTTTAATATTGTAAACAGCGACACCTGGAGGCCAGATGGAGCGGCCAGTTTGTCTGAAGTGCTGCTGAACGTTGAGGGGGTAAAAGCTGAGCTACCTTAAAATGGGCCGGGTTTCTTTGACCATGTCATACTAGTCAATGTAATCCTTTTTTTTAAAAAGAAAATCTGTCCCTTAACCTGTAACCTGTCCCTTATTGGCTAAAACACATAAAATGACATGTAAATGGAGGTATCCTCGCTTTACGAATCAACATTCAGGATAAAATATTGATATTGTGTTGGTCCAACAAATGATTTCAAAGTTTTCTTTCTCTACTGCTGCAAAGTAGCATGACAAACAGGCATTTAAATGAGAGCCATAACTAGATACCAAGTAAGAGCAGCAAATTTTAAATTCTTACGATAATTCGTTTCAGATAGACTTACTTCCTCAACTCTCTTGGGGACAGTGGTCCTTGACTTTGTGTCGCTGATGGAATTTGGACCTTGGGGAAAAATAGTTGAGTATCCCTGCTCTGACCTATTATTTTACTTATTAATTTTGACCACAAGAATCTATAGAAGAGTAGACAACCCGTATAGTGACTTGATGCAATGGGTTGATTGTCTTCTTAGCGCCTAATTTTTTTTAGTCATTAGCTGCCACTGCTGTACTATCGAAGTTAAAGGACCTTTTAAAATATAACCTATGTCATGTGACTGGTGCATATTGTCATGCAGGACCTGAGACCTCTGTATGCAGGAAGGTGCAAGTACCACTCCAGCATGCTGGCAAACGACCTGGAAGTGAGTGAAGCTGCCCTTTTGTTTAAATGCCGCCTGTATTACAGATTAAAGTTTCATTGTATACTTTACAGGCTGGCGTGTTGGTCTCACTCTTCCAAGGATATGGGTTCAATCCCCATGCTTGGATCTAAAACTGTTTCCAAAAAAGTTGGGATGCTGTGTAAAATATAATTTAAAAAATGCGCTGATTTACAAATCATATAGACCCATATTTAATTGAAAATGGAACAAAGACAGCATATCAAATGGTGAAACTGAGAAATGTCATTGTTTTATGACAATATATGCTCAATTTGAATTTGATGCCAGCAACATGTTTCAAAAACGTTGGCACAGGGGCATGTTTACTACTGTGTTGCATCACCTCTACTTTTAACAACACTCTGTAAATATTTGGGAACTGGGGAGACCAGTTGCTGGAGTTTTGAAAGTGAAATGTTGTTCCATCCCTGCCTGATATAAGATTTCAGCTGCTCAACAATTCAAGGTCTCCTTTGTTGTATTTTTCATTTCATGATGCACCAAATGTTTTCAGTGGGTGACAGGTCTGGACTGCAGGCAGGCCAGTCTAGGACCCGGGCTCTTCTACTATGGAGCCATGCTGTTGTAATATGTGTAGAATGTGGGTTGGCATTGTCTTGCTGAAATATACAAGGCCTCCTCTGATGAAGATGTTGTCTGGATGGCAGCATATGTTGCTCCTAAACCTGTATATATCATTCAGCATTAATGGCGCCTTCCCAGAGTTACAAGCTACCCAAGCCATGGGCACTAATGCACCCCCATACCATCCCGGATGCTGGCTTTTGAATTGTACTTTGATAACAAGCTGGATGGTCCTTCTCCTCTTTAGCCCAGAGGGTGGGGCGTCTATAATTTCCATAAAGAATTTAAAAATTTGATCTGCCAAAGCACAGGACAGTTTTACATTTTGCCTCAGTCCATCTTAAACGAGCTCGGGCACAAAGAAGTTAGATTCTCAGAATCTTTTAATGATATTATATACCGTAGACGATGACATTTCCAAATTCTGTGCAATATTACATTGAGGAACATTATTCTGAAATTGTTGCACCATTTGCCCACACAGTGTTTCACAGAGTGGTGAACCCCTCCCCATCTTCACTGTACAGAGACTCTGCCTCTCTGGGGGGCTCTTTTTGTACACAATCATCTTGTTGACCTGTTTCTGATTAACCTACAGTACTTAGTTGTGAGATATTCAACCAGGTCTTTTATTTTAGCAGTATATGACTGTTCCAGAGTTTTGCTGCCTCTGTCCCAACTTTTTTGAAACGTGTTGCTGGCATCAAATTTAAATTGATCATATATTCATCATAATAAAATTTCTCAGTTTCTGCATTTGATATGCTGTCTATGTTCTATTTTCAATTAAATATGGGTTTATATGATTTGGAAATCATTGCATTTTGTTTTTATTTACATTTTTCACAGCATGTAACACAAGTTTTTTCGGGGGAAACAGGGTTGTATGTGTGAGTTTGCACATTTGTTCAGAGGTCCAAAGTCATGTGATGAGGTGAAGTGCTGTTTCCAAGTTGGCCAGAGCGTGCGAGGGGATTGACACCGACATGAGCGAGTCCCTCTGTGTCTCAGGTGCACTGTCACGCGTCCTCTCAACACTCCTGCAACCTGCGTGTGAAGAGCAATACCTGCTACTGCTGTGAACTCTACACGTGTGGCAGGTGAGCACTTCCGGGTCAGAACCACCTGTGTCTGTTGAGAAATACAATGTAACTACCATCCCTGTACACCTACTTATTTTTAGTCACTAGGCTGGAATTTCCTGTCGTCCTGTTCTTTTCAAGTCAGCTGTGCTGGGGAGAAGTTAATCAAAGGAAACACTAGAATTTATTGTGTAGGAATGCAAGCACAAGGTGTTATGGGAAAAAAATTCAGATCTGGAAATGATCATCAACCAAAAAAAATCCAAAGTACCTGTTGTCGCATGCTTGTTTCGAGAGAGCAACAGGCTTTCTGTGGGTTTAATGAACTTTAGCGTGGCCTATCAGGACTGCAGAAACTGAATAGCCTCTTTTCATCTTGGAATGTCTGGAAAGTGTTTTTGTTGAAAGATGTCAGGATGGCTTAGTGTAAACTGGGAGTGTGCAAATATGAAACGAGCGACCTAAACACCGTCGTCCCTCCCCACTTCATGGGGCAGCCGTGTGGAGCTGACGGGCGGCTACCATGAATACACGGAGGTGCGTAGCTGCCAGGACGTGGTGCAGCTGTACCACCTGCTCTGGTTCGCCACCATCCTCAACGTGGTGGCCCTTCTCCTGGGCATCGTGACGGCCGCGGTGCTCGGCGGCTTCAAGGACATGGTGAGCGTGTGCTGGCCCTCACCATCCATCCGTCCACCTTCACTGAGGAACATATGAGGTCCCTCTTAGGGTCAGAATCTCAAAGTGCTCACCTGTTGCTTTGTGAGGCACGTTCATCTTGCCAGTGATACACCATGTAGAAGATGCCTCAGTGTCAAAACAAAACCTTTGACTTTAACGATGCTAACGAATGCATGTCATTTTCAAGTATCCATTTACTGAGTTAATGGTCCTTCACCGAGTGCCTGTGTTAGCTCGTATTTCTCCACGCATGCATGATCTGGATGCACGTGTCGTATCTTAATGTGCCACACGAGAGTGTGGTGGAGCAGAATAGTCATCAAGTAGAACTGCTTCTCCATGTTTGTTGAAGACACCCACTGGCACCACTGACATCTGTGAGCGAGGCCCACCCCCTGCCCTGGCACCAGCCCCCGCCCTGCCTGAGGTCCCGGGCCCGTCTCACACCCCTGGCTCTTGCTACAACAGCGCCCCCTGTCTGCCACCCTACACCGCATACGACCTGCAGGTATCCTTTTTTGGGGGGTCGGTGATGGGTGCAGATTCTCTTGGCAGCAGCCCAATTCAGCATAATGGGTCTGAAATATGTCTGTGGGTGTGGCAATTGATTAGACTGCGCTATCCTTCAAAGTTATTAGTAATCTAAGCACATATAAACTCAGTGAGTCTTTTCAGCCCAGTGTGTGCCTATGGATTTAATAACCATATACATTTTGTAGGTATAAAATAAAACATTTAAATCTTCAGCAGGCTCACCTCTTATGTACATATAATTCCCACAGGGCTCCTCCATGTTCCCCGACTCCTCTGGTCTGTCCGACGACTCCCAGTCTGGCGCCAGCTACCTGTGGCCCAGCCAGATCCCTCCACGCTATTCGCCGCCATACTACCCCCCTGACGAGAAACCTCCGCCCTACAGTCCCTGAAAAGAAGCGGGACTTTGCACTAGCACCCTCCCCTGTCGCTGGAGAGCCACTTACATTTGTCGACATATTAAAAGAGAAACCATGCGGGCAACGCTTCCTCGTATCCAGGCAACAGCCGGCAGCCAATAGGAACTGCTCTGGAAGCCATCTGATCAGAGTGGGCCTCCCACAAAGGAAGCTGGGGCTCCGCCTGGGTGATGTTTTCACGGCAAAGGCAACATGTTTTAAAGCTGCAATCATACAAAACACAAACGGCAACCTCTGGCTGGTGACCAAATGATTTGCTGAATTTGAGATCTTCCAGCCTCGCGAAACCTTATTCCCACGCAATCCGTGGGCCGACAGAGGGGATCCTTTAAGGTCATTCTAACCCTTCCTTTTTACCTTCCTTTGCATACAAGCGATTCCTGACCTGAAGGGCAGCCTTCGTGCCACGTCGTATCGCCTCCAAAAAGACCAATGTCGCAAGCCATCGACATTGTCTGATCATTGCTCACCTAATAAACCACTGTAGCTTCCTAGATGTTAGGACATTTAATTGATGAACTGCACTACTGAGTTTCAGTGGTAAATCGAACTGTAGAAATAAGATGCATTCACAAAGCTGAAAAAAAAAAAAAAAAGGCAACACTTTTTAGAAAAAAAAATACATTTTAGGTAAGAGATCACCTGGCATGTATAATTCTTGATTAATAAACTGAGATATGTTAATGAGCCCCCGTGTGCAGGATTTGATATCAGTTCATAACCATAAAATGTCATATCAGGTTGTTACTGGTGTTCTGTATATGAAATGAGCTTATTTTGGAAGTTTAAACTATGTAGTTTCCTCTCTCCATGATCCGCTGTTTTGCTCAAATTCTTTCAAGGCCATTCTTAATCGTTTCAGTATGTACAAGCTTTTCTCTTCTCAGAAGAATGGGAAAATACTAAAGGAGATACAGCAGAAGCATGTAAGTTCAGAGCCCCTGTTCAATGACACATGTAGCAGAAGCATGTAAGTTCAGAGCCCCTGTTCAGTGACACATGTAGCAGAAGCATGTAAGTTCAGAG
>JAODJU010000002.1:20225937-20237390 GCA_026776725.1 Gnathonemus echidnorhynchus | reverse complement strand
GGGGCGGGGGTGGGGGCTGGGGGCGGTGGTTGGGGCTGGGGTGGGGGTTGAGGTGGGGGCTGAGCCCCAGGCTCTACAAAGATATCGTCCCAGTTCAGCACCTTGCTTTGGCTGGGAGGGAGGTGAACAGCAGGGGATGTGTGGGTGCTAGATGGAGGACGGGGTACTTCGGTCCCCTTCCCAGGCTCTACATGGTAGACTATCCCCTCTTCGTTGATGACAGGAATTCCAGCCGAGCTTTCAGAGACATAGGAGTAGGGCTTGAACTGCAGGGTCTTGCAAGGGAGCAAGCGGTACAGGTTATTTTCAGTGTCATCCTTCTCTTTGCGGCCCGATGGGTCCTGGTTGTGGACTTGCTTGCAGTGAGAGGAAAGCAGCTGGTAATTTATGAAGAACTCATTGCAGAGCAGGCACTGGTACCTCCTCTCCCCCGTGTGGTAGATCTCGTGCTTGGTCCTGTATTCGGCCAGGGCAAACACCTTGTCGCAGTAACGGCAGGGGTATTTCTTCTCCCAGGAGTGTGTGTTGAAGTGCCGTCGCAGGCTAGTCAGACAAACATAAGGACGCTTGCACACGACGCACACGTAGAAGGTCTTCCCGTCCATGATCAGTTCATAGTGGTCATCCTGGTCGAGCTTTGTTTTCTTCTTGCTCGAGACCCCCCGGGGAGACTGGGGTGATGAATCTGGGGAGAAAGATGATGACATGTGGGACTTCCTAACCCTGCTGGTTTTGGAATCACCCTCCCCAGGGTCCTCTTTCATGGGGACTATGTCGTAGGTGTTCTCCCCGATGTTGGCGTAGACCTTGCAGCCAGTAGACAGAGAATCGATCTCTGAAGCCTTGTCTAGTGTTATAGTCTTTTTCCCTACTATCACTGTTTTGGGGCTCTGGATCCCTGGTCCATTTTTGCCGCTTCCTGACCTCACATCTGAGAGCTTGATTTTGAAATCCCCAGGCTGGGCAGTTGATTTCTCTAAAACTGTAGTCACCTGCTTCTTCTGCACACCCAGCACCTCATTAGGTTGTGGCAGCATTTCTCTGGTTTGAGGGCTGTTGAGGGAATCTATGTGTGAGCTGTTTACATGCGGTGAGGGAGCTGGTGGAGTGCATAAGCTACCAAAAGGGGTTGGTCCCATGGGTGGTTGGACATTACTGGTGCTGGTGTTTGGGGATACCACTGGGCTGTGTAGAGGAGCGGGCAGAGGGCTGGGAAGAATACTGTGGTCAAGCTGGATCTGAGTGGGGCTGCTGTGGAATGAAGATTTATCTCCATCCATGTTCCCAGCAGATGGAGCAACATCCTTTATCTGCGAGCCGCCATCCTCTTTGATCACAGCCCGGCCCACTTCAGGACTTATGCTGTCTTCTGTCCCGGACACCACATCCTTCTCTTCAGGACGCTTGTCGACTTTTTCAATCTCGGGGCAGCTCTCCATGACCTCAGGAGCCTCTGCACCAGTAGTGCTGCTGGAGACAGTGGCATTTTCAGGCGCCTCTTTTGAGACTAAAAGGACATCGTCGTTGGTCGAGTTTCCCTCCTTATCCACGCTGCCATCTGTCTGCTTGAACTCTTCGGCAGATAGGGAGAACGTCTCTGTGATGATTGGCATGCACAATGATCCTGCTTCTGGGCAGTGGACATCATTTTTGGTTTGTGCATTCTCGCCACTGCCCAAAGCATCTCCCCAGTCTGGGACTTTGGACAAGCCTGGCAAACCCCTCACCTGGGAAAGTGGGACACCTAGGTTGGCAATGAACTGCACACCCAAGGTCTGACCAGCCTGGATGACCTCCTGAAGCCTGTCCGAGCGAATGCGACAGAGTTTGGAGCTGTAGATGTAATTCAGAATTTCCTCAAAGATCTCCGCCTTAACAAAATTCAACTCGATCACCTGTCCCGCCACTGAAAAGAGCTGATGAAAATATGAGCTGGATGCCGACAGGATGTTCTTGTGAGCTCGGAATTTGCGGTCTTGCACTATTATGGTAACATCACAGAACAGTCCGGCATTGCGCTGGTCGTCGATGGACTTGAGCAGAGATCCTGAATACTGTATGTCCGTCGCAGTGATCAGCTTTAAACTCGTCATCCCTGCATAAGTTGAATTAGGGGAAAGGACAAAAAAAGAGAAATGATCCACATAAATAGCTCATTGTGACAACTGTAAAATAACTGTGTTGTGAGTAAACACATTTACCATTTGCCCCAAGCATTGCCACAGGTCAACAGTGGCAACTGGTGCTGAAAGATTAGTCTAAAATATCTCCAAATAATAAACATGCGTTTTGTTTTAAAGTGACCTCTAAATTAAAACAGTATTTTTAACAATATATGTGTAACTCTGCCAAAAGATATAGAGCAAGCAGAAATGTATTTGGAAGGCAATGGTGTTGCATTTTAAAAATTCAAAGATATTGCAATAGACTAAAAATATATATGCGGTATTTTGTAACGACTACGCATTACATTTTCAAGACTGGCGGGAACTCAAATAAAAATACACTGTAGCATTTAGCGTAAATTTAATTTAAATTATAATAACATAAAAAACTAATTAACCACACGAAGTTGCCAGTGCTTTTCCTGCTTCACGTTGCAATTCTTGCACGCTTCGCTGCATGTTTGCAGAGCAGAGTGGGTTAACTTTGACTACAGCAGTTATCTCCAGACCTTGAATTATTCTGAACAAAAAAAATCCTCCTTCCACCCCCCACACGCAGGTGAACGTTTCGGTACATTTTCGGGGGCTGGTGGCCAAGGCGACCCGAGCTGATTTTCATTCGGAGTTGCCGTAGCCGAAGAGCAGGTGGTCAGACCTTTTGTTTTGTTGGTATTGCTCGCTAGCCGACTAGCTACTTGGCTCGCAACACATGCAACCGTCCCTTTCTCGTCGTTCAGCACCTCCAGCGCGAACTAACAGCAAAAATATTTTACAAATGCATTAAGTCTTATATTAAAGGCAACGTTGCATTATTGAGAGAAATTCCCGTATATTAACGGCGGTCCCTGCCACATCTGAGAGGTGTGTATAAACACATGCACTTATATGCACAAATACAAAAAGATAACTTAAGCTAGCCAATTTATTGCCAGTGTGTATAGGTGCTGTACGTTATTAAGCGCTTCAACTCATAGACGTTTTGCCTTTTTAATAGCAATTAAGTGCCATACATGTATTCAGACGGTCGTATAATCATGAGGACACTCGCTAAATAAGTAGCTAGCTAAGTAAATGAAAAAGAAACGCGTTTTCTCAATGGATCTTCCTTCCTGGTTCACGGCGGGTTGCGGCCTTATTTGCCGATATGTGATCTTTTCAATTTATTTTAAAAGGAAAGTAAAGACTGAGCGATCCGATTACCACAGAAATGAGATGTATGAGCGGAATCGGGCGTTTACCTGCAAAGCCAAGCCTTATGCCTCCGCTTTCTGTCTGTTACAATGTGTCTCCAGACAACAAAACGCAGCTCCGCTCCCGCAGCCGACACAAGCTGCTAGTTAATCGCACGACCAACAGGAGTCGCAGCCCACATAAACTCAGCTTCTAGTTGCGTGTTTTGAAACCCAATTGCTCCTCCACACGACTAAGAGCTAAGGTTTTCCAGTACAGCGAAAGCCCATCAACTTATTATTATTACCATATATTTTAAAAACTTTGTCGGCTATGAACAATTAACTTTACCTTTGCACATTTGCCTTGTATTTATATGGACAACTTAGCCGTATGGTACAGCTGCATTCTCTGCAGTTAAGAAAAAAAGTGTTTGTGTGGCAACAGTGTGCATGGTAAATTAGAAAAAAAAAATGAAATGGCGTCGCGGCCAAAGTTGGAAAAATGCGACAAGCGTGTCGTATGGACGCACACATTTTATTCGAAACGTGTTTCCATGTTAGAAGTTTGGCAGAGCGCCTGTCATTGAAAGCGGCAATGTTGGGAGCGGAACGAATGCGAATGTGCCGTATTTCCCGGGGTCCCTTTTCAATGATACACCGGGAAGCCGGATCGCGTAACGCGCGGAGCCAGCGTGTAGAGTCAAGAGAGTCGCTATCATTAAAATGAAAGGAAAAAAACCTTCTTCCTGTGCTCGCCGGCTTTTCTGCGTGTAAATGGGGTCGACGTCGCTTAAACGCGCTGACACTCGGACGTGTGCATCACAGTAACGCTTTTGTGTCTATTGAGGAAATGTGGCAGAATGTATATGTGGAGCTTGGCAATGTCAGTCCGATATGCTTTATTGTAGCTAGACACGTAGCGGTGACTCGTCGACCGAATGCAAGCTGAAATCCCGAAAAACGGGCATTCAGCACATATCAAAGTCAAAATTTGTACATATATACAAAGCAAATCGACATGAAAAAGATGTTGACATTTCCAGAAGTCGAGCGTTTAATCAAGGGACGTGGAGAATGAGAAGTTCGCTGTGACAGTTACGTAAAAAACACGTTTAGGGAATAGTGGGTAGTTCAACATTTAAAATACTATAATTAAGTCATAAGGTTGACTGGGAAGATGATGTATTCTTCCCGAAGAAAACCGGTCTTGTATTTCAAGGAAGACAGAAGGTGAGTAATATTATGAAGTCAGTTAAACATTTACCATCTATAGGATTGTACTTATGACAAAACACCTGAATTTCCAGTATTAACATTTACCTGCCTTATCTGTGTTCAAACGGTTTTAATTTCTGTCGTACTTAAGACTGACTTGGTGCCACTTTTCCTTTTATTTAACTTGTTGCAAAATAGCTAGATTAGAGACAAGACAACAGCTGTCATTTTATGAGTAAGGTTATGTGAAAATTAAGGCCCGTATATTATCAGCGTATTCAGTCTGACTTGGCTGTTCTGGTAACATATCTGCATGACCAATTTTTATATAATAATACAAGTTTTATTTAACTGGTGAGTCAGAATTTCGCTGAACACTGGTACATGTCCCTGGGAACAATCTTTCAGGTCCGACATGCAAAAATGCCCATCTCCTCCCAGAAATTGTCTGTGAGTACTGAGTAACTGACTGCTCGGCATTTCATGGTTTGAACGCACTTTTCTGTGAACCGCTGCTTGAAGTGGACCTCTGTCTTCTTAACCAGTAATTTCGTAATTAACAAGTTGCGTGATTGCTTGACATCTATGTTGATGTGATGCAGCCTCCCAAACCACACTCACTGAAAGTACACAGAATTAACTGAAACGGTAAAGTTGGTGCAGGTCGACGTTTTGCATTTGCATTTTTTAAGCTGAAGAATAGTGTGGCTATTAGCATTGGTTTTACATGTTGATCTCAGAGTAAATGCTTGGTACTGTGTTTCACGGTGAGCCCGCTAGCCTTCAGGTGAATGTTAAATCTCTCTGTTTACAAGCATGAATAATTGACAGCAGTATGGCAAATATGGACGAGGGTCGCTAAATTACCCAGCAGCTGTGTTTTAACGGTGGATTTCTTCAGCTCTACAGGGACTACATTACAGTACTGCATAGACTGATTCAGTATGAGGAAAATCCAGACCTAGCCAGACAATAAAGCACACTAAAATAGTCTCTTCTGTGGCAGTACGACATTGACAGAATTGTTTTTTTTTAATTGACTTTTCCCCCTTTCTCCTAGGTTCCTGTCCCAGAAATGCACTGTGTTCAAGCTCTTTTGTCTGTGCATGGTGCTGGTGTTGGGCTCTCTCTTTTGGCTCCAGCTCAGCTGCTCTGGTGACATGAGTCAGATCTCTGTGGAAGATGGCCACCTGCCCCAGAAGCCCTGTCCGCTAGGGAAACAGGCACTTACAGTGGACGACCCATCATGGGGTCCTCACAAGATGGCCCTGCTCGTCCCTTTCCGTGAGCGCTTTGAAGAGCTGCTTGTCTTCGTCCCATATATGCACTCATACCTGAACAAGAAGAAGATACGGCACAAGATTTTTGTGATCAACCAGGTGGACCACTATCGGTAACTTGTGCTGCTTTCACTATCACATTGCTTTTTTTGAAATTATTTTTAAAGTATCCTGTTCCAGGTCCACAGTAAACTTACTCTAAGTGGAAAAGGTTGGGAAACTGCAGACCTCTGGTAAACCAGAGGTTTCTGTATTTCCTTTCGGCTTTCAAAGTAGTATATAACAACAGTATGGAGATTCTAAGTCTTCTTATTCACTTCTGATCTAAGAAAATGATTGTTTTAGAATCTGTAGTAAATGTCAGTGTGGCATGGTGCCTCAATAGGTAGCACTACTGTTGCCTCACGCCTCGAGTGTTGGGAGTTGAATCCTGTCTCCCCTTTTTGTGTGTTGAATTAACATGTTCTCCTCGTGTCACGTGGGACACCTTTGGGAAGTGCAAAGACCTGCACTTAGACTATCTAGTATTTCTGAATTGCCCATAATGTACGATTGTGTGCAATGGTCTGTTATGAACTAGCGTCTCATCCAGGATGTAACCCTGCCTTGTAGAAGCAGGAATTGGTAGAGACCTCCCGATTCGATAATTGAAATTTGTTTGCCGACCCATTAGGAAAATTCCTGGTATGCCAGACCGCTAGTGCAGCAATAGATGTTCATTACGGAAAACCTTATGCTACGTTGTGTTAATTGTGGCTGTTAATTGGTTATGGCTAGTGCTGGAGAGCTCAAAGACCCTCCCAAATCACTTAAATTGGTAGTTTTGGAACGTTTTGGTTTCTCAATAAATTACACCAATGCTGGAGAGAGAAGACCAAGACAGTCTGTCAGCTCTGTTATTCCAAACTTCCATATGTTGTTGGAAGTACATCCAACATGCAAACTCATTTACTCATTTAAGGTAACATCGTCTGAGCAGGGGCACTGTATTTGGGGGGGAAGGTAGGATGATTCCAAGGGCCCATGTAGTGCTGGGCGGTATACCAGTTCATACCGAAAACCGTGTTTTATTATTGTTATGATATGAATTTTTCTTATACTGCAATACCGGTTTAAATAGCCTACACAACGTATGGAAAGTGCCGCAGCCGGAAAGGGGGAACCTCTTTTAGTGCTGCACCGCTAAAAATGTACCGCAAAAGATCAGAAACGAAAGATATAGCTGACGCTGGAGTTGAAAATAATGAGACACTGGGGTTGTCAAAAATCAATTCACAGATACTAATCGATATTAAAGATTAGTATCTGATTAGATACTCATTTTCACCATTATTGATATCAACAGTGCGGTTTTCGCCTCATTCGCCACACATCACACAGCACTGCTACAGCGCAGGCGCACGTGCACACATGCACACGCACACACTCACACAGCCCCTCCCCTCCTCTCAATAGCCACTGAACGCACTCACGCTGGTTAACACAGATATACCGAGTTTGCCGAACATAGCATATGCTGCAGTTGAATGCACTTCACATGCTGCTTTAGTAAAAAAAAAAAACGCAAAAGTGCCGTTTGGAAGTATTTTGCAGACGACCATGGAAAGGCTAAGGATGTCGATAAGCCTCTATGCAAACAGTGCTACGAAGTTGTGGCAATGAAGTCAAGTAGCACGTCAAACCTGGCGAAGCATCTTAAAGACCGACATCCCGGTCTTTACGAGAAATTTTGCGAGGTCAGTAAAGCTTGCGTTCCAGCAACACTGAACTATTAAACACTTATTAAAAATGTTAACTTGGCCGGCGCACACTTTAATATTAGCCGTTTATAAGTAGTTAGCCAAGAAACACATTAGCCATATGTTATCATTAAGGTAGCGGATAGGTGCAATGGCTAATAATAAAATAATATAGTTAATGTGGGAACAATGCAAAAATTTAAAACAAAAAATGTGTCCTGTAAAATGTGGTAAATGCCCAGTCATACTTTGGAAAAAAATACCGTTGTATACCGTGAAACCGATATAATTTTGAAAAATACCGTGGTATAATTTTTTGGTCATACCACCCAGCTCTAGGCCCATGAGTGGCAGGGGCCCTAAACAATTTGGAACATAATTGGACTGGTCTGGGTTGGGGGCCCAATATGATTTGCTTTCACAAGGTCCTAAATCTCTAGCAGCACCCCCACATCCGAGTGTGTGTACAAGGCAGAAACAGACGCTACAGGTTAGTCTCCCTGCGGCATTTAAGGCCCTTTCTCCAGGAAATTCAGTTTGGGCTTAAAAAAAAGGCTATTGGGGTTTATCACTACAGATATGTGACCGTACTCTGTAGTAGAGAACTCAAGATTTAATTCAATTAAAATGTTATACATTTCAATTTTTATTTTGCATATTTTAGTGTGCAAATGAGCATGCCTTAGGTTTTGTTTATTAAGACATGCTGACAGACGGGCCTTATGTTTGGTTTACAACTATTCCTAATTGTGATTGCAGTTTTAATAATGAACTCTTTTGAAGCAAATTATTTCCCAGCTGTACCAAAACGGTGAATCCACCGTTGCAGGGTTGCTGCCTTACACACGTAGCTGCAGGTTTGTGGTCATCCAGCTCAGGGTTTCAGGAAAGATGCATGTGAATCTTACTGCTATTACTGCATTATTTTCCTGTGGCAAATCTTGCCGGGTGACATTTTACTTTATATACTCCAAAGTTTGCCCAAACCTTGGACAGAATTTACTTTGAAATGATTTATTATTAACACTGCAAACACAAACACAGTTAGGAACAGTAAATCAAAGGCAGTGGGTTTTTTGACGTGTTTGAATAACAAAACACTTATATATACATTGCAAAAAGAAAAACAAATATCTAAAATATAACATCATAACAATCATAATGAATTAAATCCCTGTTCTGTAGTGATAAACACCCCAATAGTCTTAGTTACGGTTTTGTTAAACCCAGTATGAATTTCCTAGTAGAACTGCCTTTAATGCCCCAAGGATAGTAACTTGAAAGGCTGTTTCTGCTTAGCTCAGGTCGTACACAAACTTAGATGGTGTCATCTCAAATGATTTGGAAGCGTTTCCAGCAATATAGCTGAATTCAGTATAACAGAGCTGACGGACAGTCTAAGTCTTATTAAATGATGTACCAAATAGCATATGATGAATATGAGTGCCAAAACAGCTGTAGGTGCTGGAAATATATATGCACATGCTTGCTCATTTATGATAGAATCGTGCCGCACTCGCTCCCTTAAGAAAACCAGGCAGTGTGCAGTTGGGTTGAAAAACGTGATCAACAAAATTACTTGCATTTAATGTTTGAAAATAGATTTTTAACTGTTCTGGAATTGCAATTTGTAAGTGAATAATTTTTCTCCGACCAGGGTGGGGTAGATTTTGCAGACTGGGGAGCGGAAGCAAATACTGGGGGGGGGGGTTCAAACTCGTAATCTTATTTGCTGGCCAGATGGGCTGGGGTGGGGTGAGGGGAAGCACGTTATTTTGCTATGTGGCTGCGTACGCGCCTGGTGGATATTAGTAGATGGCGCATTAAACTCTGGTCGGTCTGTCACTGAAAAACAAAAGCATCGTTCCACTCAAATACCCTCTATGCTCCCATTTAACGCAGTCCTAATTATTAGCAGGAGTTAACGCCATAGCTAATTCTGACGGACATTTAGATTGAAATGTAATTTTTACCACGGGTATGGTATATAAAGAGCACTTGGCCTGCATAGTGTTTTTGCTACAGATGTCTGTCTGTGTGTGATCATGCTGACCATCCCTGATCATTAGGTGTGGTCTTTTTGTGGTCTTTTTGCATGGCTGTGGTGTTTGTGGCAGAAGCCCACTTTTAGAATGCAGCAGAGAGACACACAAGGTAAATGACACTGGTTGCCTATGCATACTTGACTTGTAAATTACAAAGTGCTTAACATGCAGAGGAGGGATATGCGATATTTGAGGGATAGGTGGCAGGCCGCGTGCAATGTGATCAGCATAATTATGTGTTAGCCTGAGCGCAATGGGTTTCCCTTTGTAGGGCCGTCATGTGGAGACATATCTGCTGTGCTCTCTTTGCTTCAATTACCGCAGGTACTCTGGTGTTTGCTCGATACGTGCAGCCAGTAGCCTGGTTGTGCTTGGGAATATCAGGCGTCAGGCGATTTCCCTAAAGACAAGATCCAAAAATCACACAATAACGAGGATTAAATAAAAGCAGACTCATGGGAAATAAGGGTTTTTAAATGGCACTGGACCACAAAACACTTGCGGTATGCTTGTGCATGCTGGCAGTAACGCGTCTGAGTTCTCAGTACATACTTCATTTTGTGCGCTAGCATTTCAAGGGGGAAAGACAGTATCATGGTTGCTAAGCTGTGTTGCTTTTGGAATGTATGAAACTGGCAGTCTGACATACTTATTGAGAAAGTAAGACGGAGTTATACACTGAAATTGTCTCATTTCCAGAAAGTTTCATAGCTTGCATATTATTTTTTTTTTGCAAGGCCTAAATATTGGTCTTGGTTATTGTGTTGAAACTCTACCTGTCTGGACATTTTCCAGAAAAAAAGATGATTATGTTCCCGAAGGTGTTACTTTTCCCCCCCAAAATTATTTAAAAAGGAACAAGGTCAGGGGTGCATTTCAGGAAAGCTCCGTAACACCAAACAGTTTATCTCGCGCTTTAGATCAGTTGTTAATTACCGAGTGTTTTTCAAATCTCTTCGTAACTAAAGCAGCTCGTAATCGCACCCATCAGTTTCCAAGTGCTTTAATCCATTCATTATTTTCTAAGTTATCCCTAATTTGAATTTTTGCCTGCCATTCTGTCACCTGGAATTCATCACAAAACACACTAACACTCTTTTAATGATGATGAATAATAGTGATAGTTAAATGTTGCAATATAAAAGCGTAATGTACGGCTACAGATTAGCGCAAAAAGGGCTTGTCGTTTTAACACCTGTATACAATTTGAGTACGTGACAGGGTTGTGCTCCATCCATCCATCACTGTAACTGCTTAATCCCAATAGGGGATGCAGGGGACCCCGGAGCCTATCCTGGGAACAAGGGGCACAGGCAGGAACCAACCCAGGGCAGTCACCAACACACTGCAGAGTGCACACACACACAACCCAGGGCAGTCACCAACACACTGCAGAGTGCACACACACACAACCCAGGGCAGTCACCAACACACTGCAGGGTGCACACACACACCACAATTACAGGGCCAATTTAGACTCACCAAACAACCTGCCCTGCATGCCCTGGGCACCATTGAATAGAAATGAGGATCTGCTTGAAATTCCAGTTCGGTTCATGAAATTGGTTGAATGCAGAATCAGAATTTAAATTTGAATATAAGGAAGTAGAATTAAAATGGAATTTAATTCACGTAAATTCATATACATAATGTGGGTGCATCTGTAAAAGTACAGCTTAATTTACAGCTTAATATTTCATATGAGCTGCACATAACATGTTAACATACACAACACGTTAACCTGTGAAACTACCATGCAGGCATTGACTGCAATTTACCTGCTTCTGTGCTGCGATCCTCTTCTGGTCCCTCTTTCTCCAAGCTGGGTCATGGATGT
>JAODJU010000002.1:20185485-20197176 GCA_026776725.1 Gnathonemus echidnorhynchus | reverse complement strand
CCCCGTCCCAGCTCTCCGTCAGTTACAAACACTTGCCGCAAATGACTCTTGGAGTGAAAATTACAATACAATAAAAAACTGAAGCACAAAACCTTCATAGAAACGAGTCTAGATCATGTGTGAGATCATCCCCCGGCCAAGTGAATGGAGAACTGCTTCCGGCCCCAGTGCACCAGAGAGGCCCCTCGCAGGACGCTTGTGCAGGTGCTTCTAAGACACTTTTTCTCCACGCCGCTCCTGGATGCAGCACACGTGCCATGTGCACGAGCAACGAAGGACGCCAGCATGGTGAACTGCCATCTTCCTTTCTTTGAAGGCATCTTGCCACATACCTGGACATGAGGTCTTTTCCTCCGCCGTCCCTATTTAAGACACACACTCTCTTTCGATGATCATCACGTTTGTTTTTTAACCTGTCATTTTAGGTGTATTTTTGTCAGTGATTGTTACGTGTCGAGCACAACCAAGGCTTTTGGTACTTGACTGATGGATCATGGGATAAAACAGGATAGGAGTCTGTCTTCATCTCTTTATCATGCTAGTCTATGCAATTTATGATAAATTAATCTGGAAATGCAAACACGACAGAGCTAAATTAAGACTGAAAGGTACATAAAATGTTTGTTATAATATTTTGGTTTAAAATGATTGAAATTAGTTTTTGTGCCTCCTCATGAAGTTAGAATAGTTGTTTTTATATTCAAAATTCAGCCAATAACATCACATATATAGTCTTGGATACATTTGATTTAATTTTTAAAAGGGGGAAACATCAAAATTGTATTTTAGTTTTTCTGAATTTTCTCAAGTTTTAACACTTAAAGTAAAATATACATTTTCCAGTTTGGAGGGCAAATGACCAGATATTTTCAACCCCAAAGAAGCTGCATTATAGCAAAGTATTTCTCACCATTTATGTAAAATTCACATTTACATTTCGAAGTAACATTAACAACAGTGAGAGTCAACACCGATAATTAAGAGTTAAGAGTTTGTTATATAGCCGGTACCTGAGATTTCATTGCATTGTTATTACTTTGAAAATAACTTGAAATTAACGTCATAAACGAAATAACAATAATGGTAATAATAATAATTTTATTGTTATTATTAATATCAATCTGTTTTGTTTTAAAGCATCTGTGGATAGAATGAAAAAATGTATATTTCTTTTTCCGTAAATCATTTTTAAGGAATGACGAATTGGTGTAATACTCAGATGTGTAGATTTTAAATGTGTTTAAATATGTTTTACTGGCCTTTCAGTTTTACTCATGAGGTACGAACATTCTGATATATTTAAGCAGCAATATATGTGTGTTTATTTAGTTTTTTTAATAGTTATTTTCCTCATTTGAAATATTTTCAAATGTAAATTCCATTAGGTAATGCACCGATCTGGGAGACAAATCTACTTAACGATAGCAGCGGCTTTCCCATTTATGTGCCTAAAAATCTGGTAATAAAAACGAACGCTCGCGTCCAATTGAGTCTGCAATCTGTAAAAGGAAAAGCACACATTTTGAAAATAAGCCATTTTATGTATTTTCTTTTTACATAAGCACTGGTTGTAAATATATTTTCTTTTTGAAATTTTAAATGCGTTTTCTGATTTTTTTCTCCGACATAAGCGGTGATTAAATCGAACTAAACGTTTCGTCAAATATTTTTCAAATATCGCGCTGATTAAAGTGACAATATATTTGTAGTTTCCACAGAAAATGCTTTGTTATTGTTAAACACAATTCCTTGAAATTTAAGCATCATCATCAAACGGAGTAGCGTCTCTAAATCATTGGTCAAAAGATAAAACACGCTAGGTATATTAAATGAATATATCAATACGTGTAAATGTCCACGATATAAATAGTATTTTGTTTTATTATTTAATTTGACGTGTAGTCAAGCATTCCAGTACATTACAGACTTTTCCAGATGTAGTACAGGCCAAAGACTTCAGTAAATGTAAGAATCAAAATGCATTGAAATCACGTAAAACATTAAAAAAATATTGTTAAACTCGCATTCTTAAAATGCAACCCTTTCTCCGAAAGTGAAATTTTAAAATAGGTCAAATAAATCAGTAGTATTACGAAACGTGAAGGGGCGGTTGTATAATTTTGATAACCGTGGAGTATAATTCCAAGGAGAACTTATAATTTAATGAGGAAAATACGTGAGAAAATAAACGATGTCACAAGCACATTCATTAGGGCTATAAACTACAACAACAATAATAAAAATAATTATGATTATAATAATAGACTTTGCCTAATATAGGCTATGTCTGGATTTGTAAATGAGTTTTGAGAAATTCCTCTTCGCTGTAAGTATCCTTCGGTCTCCAGTCTGCTTTGAAAGCATTGTGTGTGTGTGTGTGTGTTTGTGAGTGAGTGTGTGTTTATATGTATGTTCAGGACAAAAAAAATGCCAAGACAATGGCATGGTTTTCTCTAATGAAATTTAGCAGTTGTATTTATTTGTCTTTATAGCTGCATTAGAGGGCCATATTTATAAAGATCCCTCTCAATCTTATTTTAAAAGTCGGGTTTTGTCCACGTAAACAGGTTGTATAAGGTACCTGAGCAGAACATCCACTTTTTGGCAGCTACGAAGATTGCATTCATTGCGCTGGGAGGCAGTGTGACGGAGCGGTAGAGGGCACTCTTACTGTCGTACAAAGTGAAACCCTGTAAACAGCACAAAAGGAATTACGTCTCAAAAATGTTCTGCTTACAGCTAATCTGTTTACAGTCCGGTAAAATTAGTTATAATGTTGGTCTCACTTATGCATATCTGATTATTCTGTTGGAAATGGTGGCTGTCGATATAATTTAATTTGTAAGCGGAATATATCAATAGATTGCTATAGGATCCGGAGAAGGAACTGCGGTAAAAGCGGTATGAAGTTATTGTTGGATTCAACTTTATTTTTCACAGTTTACGGCTGTTCATATTTGTGTTTTCGTTCCAGACTCATTGAGATATTTTTCAAACATTTTACATAAAATTATTCACGGTGGCATAGCCAACAATCTGTTACAATTTGCTTAGCTGCAATTCATTGATCGCCCGGCGTAAATAAAGTTTCATTTTGGGAGCCCCCATTAGTTCACAAAATAAAACCAGTCTGAACATGAATTTTTACGAGCAAAGTATAAAACGCAAAGAGGAAGACAAGTCTATGTTTTTTTTTTTTAAGTTTTTTTTACGCATTTTCAATCATTGTGATTAAACTGCAGCTGTTTTTACCAGGCCTAACACAGGTATTGTGTTATAAAAACCTTTAACTACAGACCACGTTACCCTGCTCTACACTTGTGACAATCTCAGCTGTACTAACTGCAATGTCGCAGCGTGAAATGCGCATTACGCCACATGCAAACCTAAATTTTGTTATGGCCACTAATTAACGGACGCATATTATTGATGGGCATTGCTTGTTTAACCCAGTAACCTTAAAGTGTGGTTATAATGAGGCAAAGGGTTAAGTGGGCGCCTGGTTTATTTCACCTGAGACTTGTTAACTCCATCTGCGAATTGGCTGCGATCACCAGACCCCCTCCTCCCATTACCTGATGCGATCTCTTGTTAGGAGTGTGAAGGTGGGATAGTGAATCACTACCATCGCAGGTGATGAAGCGGCAAGGGGAGCCAAGTCAAAACAGCGTCAAGATGACTGAGAAGCGAAAGGCGGCCTCACACGCCGCTCGCTGTATCTGAAATGTACGGGAAACTTCAAGAACAGTAGCACGCGAGCATACTTAAGACTTGAGACGAACGTTTTAAATATTCTGCCAACTTTAATTTGTTTGCAAGACATTAAGGAGATATTGAGAAAAACGGAAATTTTGGTGGTGGAAGGGCAGGGGGGGGGGTAAAGCCCAGGGGAAGTGGGCATGTTGATCCGAATCTCCCAGCGAAGAAAGGAAATAAAATTCCTTTCCACTATGGGGCCATTGTGCTGTTTAATAGGCATTTTCAGAATGTGCAGCGTAGCTGTACAGCGCGAGATTAAATCTGCAAATTATCGCATCCTCTAACCTCCTTCCTGTTCACACTGTGTATTTTGGGCGTTTATTTCATTAATATATATGTTTTATTGAGATTAGTTGTTAATGCGTGTAATCCATTGTCCTATAATTAGAGCCTCCCCAGAAAAAGATTCGCATCTGATCATGTGATTTATTTCTATGGCCGTATCAGATAAATGCGGTTTGTAGGTTTTCCGTCATACAATCTGTTCCCACTAAAGTTGTTTTTCAAGACCTTATTTTCCGCTGGATGTTGTGGTTCTCTCTTAAAATTCAACCTGTTTTTCTGCACGATTTATTTATGATCTTGCTGATTGATAGTAAATTGTTCACTGGTGCCTCTGAGCTGTAGGCTGTTAGTTACACCAGCTGGGAAATTAATACATGTCACGCTTCTGCACTGTGAACTACACCTGCTAATTCTCCCAGCCTACAGCAATCGCGAGGTGTTGGATCTGTCCCGTCCTCATCACCTTTTTACAATAGTCAGTCTCATTATGAGCCGATATGCATATAAACTGTGAAAGAAAATGTATGAGCAAACCAGAATTTCCTCTCCTAAATTGCAGAAGATTATCGACTGGGGGGTTTAGCTAAGTTCAGGCAGGCACCCAGATATCCTCTTACAATGGAGATTGCAGCTTAAATGGGAGAATCAAAAGAATGATTTTATTTGGCATGTCCGCTGACTGACAGAGTTGTTAAATTCTGATATTTCATGTTTTTTTTTTTTTTTTGTATGCATGACTATCATCGTCACTGCTTGTCTCGCCTACGCTTCTCTTTAAACAAAATCCAAATATCCCTGAAGTCTTTCGTCCATCTGATTGCCGTGCTGTTTATCCTTGATCTCGGGTAAGGTATAGTCATGATCCTCAATTAAGTGCTAGCGATAGTCACGGCTGATGCATCGAATTGTGCCCAGATCTGGGCTTGCTCTCAGTATTAATTTTGGGCGTGTCTGCAAGTGTGAAATTTACAATATGGGTTTTTCTATGGGAGCTACCAAGACAGCCCTGTGGCTGACATCCGCACGTTTTCACACTCGATTAAAACAATGCCCCCCCCCTCCCCCGCCCGCATACCCACCCTGTGTCCTCCATCTCTGTGCCCCCAGCCTCCTACTATCTAAGCCATTTAAGGTGTCCCTGCTACCTGCCTTCCTGTGGTTGCCATGGAGACTGGGAGGTGTAAACTAAAGAACAGATGGTTCTGTGTAAGTAGGTGTGGAGCGGTCTCCATAACAATCTACGAGACCAATGGGTTTCTCAGAAAGGCCCTTTGCTGCTGTCTGCAGGGTTTAGATGATGTGCATCCTGGGCGACTTGGCCAGCACTCTTTGTAAGGGTGGACCGTGACGGAGCAAATCTTTAATCGCACCCCACCCATAATTCCCCATTGTGTTTGCGTGCAGCTTAGTCTCTGTGTCCGTTTCTGTGATGAGACACTGCGATGCAGACTTGAGGTTAACCATGCTGTGAATCATTACATTTAAAGCTGTTGGAGCTAAGATATTACCATCAGTAGCATTTAAATGAGATGAAGCAGTCGAGAAAATGTCCTGGCACTATATTTTGGCAGTTTTATATATCTAAATCTTATGTATATTTT
The DNA here is from genome assembly GCA_026776725.1 of Gnathonemus echidnorhynchus. NCBI lineage: Eukaryota > Metazoa > Chordata > Actinopteri > Osteoglossiformes > Mormyridae > Gnathonemus > Gnathonemus echidnorhynchus. The sequence goes on along the minus strand of JAODJU010000002.1, from coordinate 20,191,531 downwards.
ATTGTGTGTTCCTCCTCGACCAGAATACTTGTGTTAATAGAGGTGGAAAGTTCAGGTTCAGAAACTACAAACCCTGGTTTCTCAAAAGATGTATGTTTCTTTGGATAAAATGTCTGCTAGATAAATAAAACTGTCAGTGGTCTTGTGACTCAACACCTAGAGAGAGCAAAAACTGTATAAGTGAGTTGAGGCAGTTGGAGGTGTGCTTGGAAATCTCAGATGCACTGATGGTGTCAGCACTGGGATCAGGTGAGCTTCACACCAATCAGGAAGCAGCGTTTCATGAGAGCACCATGGCCCCTGACCTTCAGGTCGCCGTTAAGTGATAAAAACAGCCCTTGTTTTCTTGCCTGACAGGGGTTTGGTTGCCCTCTGGCATACATGGGCAGCGTCAGAGGGGCTGCTTTGTGAGGTGGCAGGACCAGCTTCGTCCACCTGACACACAGGCTGCACGCTAACTGCCATGCAGGTTCACCATGATCCATGGGGGGGGGGGGGGGGGGCATGCAGGCTGTCACCAGATCGTGCATTACATGCAAATCCAAGGGGAAAAAAAAAATCTAAGCTTTGATGTTTGCTATCAAGATTAGCAGGATGCCTGTGGGAAAAACAGTTGCCTGTGGTGGTACTTTTTTTCTGATTTTGTTCTGTAAGTAATACAGAGCTTCCTCAGTCATGCCTGCCTCTGGTCCCTTTAGAGACCTTGCCTGAGTGAGCGTTGGGATTTGTCTCTTGGTGAATGGAAGCTCTGACTTTCACACAGCTTTGGGAATATTTACAAACACTCTCCCAGCTGTTGTACTGTTTTTTTTGGGACATAAAATATCGTCCCTCCCACCCTGTTCTTGGTCTTATTAAAACTGTATAATGTTCACATAACATTTGCTCACTCCCAAATACCAGGAAATGCACAGGACTGTTGGAATTTCATGCACACTGCTGCACCTTTCCGAAAGTTCACCTCAGGATCATAGCTGTGTAAACAGACAAACGTAACATTGTAAGCTGCTTTGTGTGAAAGTGTTTGATAAGCAGTTTTGTATGAAGAAAAAAAAAATTAATACATTATGAAAATCTAGCCTCCGGTGATCACCCTCTGATTTCCCAGGTGACTTAATTGGCCGTTCCCACGGGTCAGAGTGATGAGTCCGTGCCAAGCTGACGTTATAGAGACATCAGCTCAGGTGTGGCTGAAGGGCTGGGTTTTAGGTGTGTATGTGTGTGTGTGTGTGTGTGAGAGAGAGAGAGAGAGAGAGAGAGGGGGGGGGGGCAGGGCAGGTTGAGGATCAGTCAATTTGAGCTCCACTCTGCTTTTAGGAAGAGAGTAGATGAATTATACTGCATTCTTTTAACATTCCCAGTTCTTGGGTCAGAACGTCCAGCCTCCATATCCGAAGAATCCTCACATTCCAGTGTTTGGCGTGTAAGGAAAACAACTTTTGTTAGAGGTGTAGCAAAGAGCTACGCTGGCTTTTCCTCGCACCTGCAGAGATTCGGCGTGCCGGAGAAATCCGTTGCATTGTTTGGGGAGGCCTTTATTGTGTCTTTGTTCTCCCTGACAACAAAAATGTTTCGTCAGAATGACAGCTTGTCAGCACTGTGTTTTCTTAACAATAATCATCTGACACATTTAACAGTATTCAGCGGGAAGATGTCATGACTCTTAATAAGGTTGGAGACAAGAGTGATTTGATTAACAGCAGATGTTTTAGTTTTGAAACCTGATACGTTTCATTTTGCTCTTGGCTCCTAATGTAATTTGAGTGATTTTTTTTTTCTGAGTTCAGGGAGAGAGAGAGAAAAACATAGATCACACCCATGATTGGAGGGGATTAATGTTTTGTTTGGACAGGGCAACTTTTTTTGTATTCTGGTAATACATGTTTAAAAGTATTTTAATTGCAAGACCCCAAGCCAATCTCTAAAAATAACACTGACTTTATTAAAATCAGATTAATTTATTACAACTACATGCAAAAGCATTTCGACACTGCCGTCGCCTAATAATTTAGTCTTTTTTTTTTTTTAATCAAAGAGATAAATTCTGAAAACTTCCAGTAACTTCTACAATGAAACAGGATGAAACATTTCCCACCAATTTGCGTTCATACCAGCGGCGAAACCCGAAAAACGCTTTCCGGTTAAATGTTTCTCACATTCACTGGGAAAATGCACAGATAAAAAAATCTTCAGCAGCTAAACAATAATATGCGACTGGTCAAAGCATACGGATCCCCGCTGTCATAACGGATTGCATTTATAATGCTGGGGACTGACCGTATGTGAGAATTGTAGCGTTCAGTTGCGTCCCCAGTTTGCGTCTTTTCATATTTCCCTCGCCAGCTTCAAATCACCGTCGTTAGACCTGAGATTAAACTCTGGTACGCTCACTGCTCCGTTCATGTCGGGCAATTTTCAGTCATTCCTGCAATCAAACTGTAGCAGAAATTCCTTTAAAATACCAGCAAACTGTCGTCAGTAGATTTAACCTGCATCAGCGGAGGTTGATGTTTTTGTGCAGTGTAATGGTCACCTAGTTACCGAAAATTAACATTACTTTTTAATATTGTGACCTGCTGATATTCTTAAAATTGGCACTTTTCACAGTATGCTATACAGTAATCAAATGAATTGCAATCATTTGATAAAACAAATGTATTTAATTAACAACTGATATTCTTTGCAAAACCAGATAGTGTCCAGCTTTGTGAGAAATGGGGTTAAGGTTTTGGAAAATTAACTCTTCTGACTCATAAAATCTACATCCAAACTCCGGGCCCCCCCAGGACCCCCCAGGCCCACCCTCATCTGAAATATTCCCTCTCAGAGCAGCTTCTGTGTCTTCAGGTGTTTACGACGTAGGTGTTACATTTTGCTGACGTGTGCGGTTCATTCAGACGGCATATTCCATCTGGACGCGTTTCCTGTTACTGAGTCAACTGTGTAGCCTCATCATGTGACGGTAAAACAAGAACGTTAGCCGACACTTAGCGGCGCATTGTTCTGAGCAGTATGGCGTTGGCGCCTAATTGGACCTTAAATGGTGCATGTTAAAAGCACTGTCTGAAAACATGGAACTGGGCTACCTAAGACTTGGTATTTAGATTCTCGGTCTGGTGAGGTGTGCTCTGAGATTGACGGTTAGCGTCGCGAAGGTGGATTTAATAAGCGATGACAGTCTTGCTGGGGGGTGGGGGGGTGGTGGAGTGTGTCATAAATCGAAGTTGTCATGACATGAAGAATTCCTGGATGGGACGTAGGGTTCTATACCTGCGCTTAATTTGTTTCCTGCAGCGGTTCCACCGAGCTCTTTTGACGAGCTGAAATGAGCGGCCTTTTCAGGATGTGATTTTTAGACAAAGGAATTTACAAGGCTTAGGTAAGGACAGGACGGAGGTGAGTCAGCAGTCTGTTAGCTGGTGGATGGGGATTCATCAGGAAGGCACTGAAGCTACACAGAGGCTCAGAAAACAGCTGTTTCACCCAGAGTGGCAGGAGACCCTCATTTCTACAATACAGACTTAACAAGGCCAGCCAGACAGTCTGTTGCTAGGATATTAAAGGGATCCCTGACATTGGGTGTGTTCATCCTGTTGAGTGGAGACTTCCATCAGTCCCAACCTTTTTTCATACTCCCCCCCCCCCCCAACTAAGTGTCATGTGACTTGCCCCAAGTCACATGACGCACCCTGGCCTCGTTTTGCGAAATTACCTTGTGAAATGTGTTTAATTGTCACGACTGATGATGCCATGACAAGAACTGGGAAGATTTACAACGCAAATTATACAATAATTACTGGCTGGCAAAATCCTGGGAGCTGGTTGGTTAGTTTTACGGGCTGGTAGAGCTTGTTCACGCTGCCACCTCCTGTGTGGAGGCCATTCATTGGCTGTCAGGAGGATTCAGAAACACAGCAGAGGCGTCGTGTGGCTGTCAGTGGGGCCTTGTGGGGTTATTGATAGACGTTATGAAGAGGATCATAATTAACCTGTAATAATCCATGCAAGTTTGGAAAAGAGACAAAATAAGCAAAAGCAGGAGTATGAAGCAACCTGCATGTTGCAGTCGGTATCAGAGATGTCAACTTTGGCTTGAATGACTACATTTAAATCTAAAACACGGTTTTAGACCAAGATCACAGCGAGATAAATTCCGTTCAGTTCAATCCCCAAGGCCCTTGACGATGACATTACATCGTTTATGCAGGCAGAAAGATAAAAGCCTGCAGAAAATGTTAGAGAGGAACCAAAAACTCTCAAATTTGGAAACTGGGAGAAAAAAATCCATATTTTTTCCAAGGTTAATCGGCAGGCCAACCCCCCCCGACCCTCCTGCTCGGTGTAAACCGAGGTTGTGGTCAAAGTCAACAGCCATCAATGAGTCACTTCTCTGTGCAGATTAAATGTTATTGATTAGCCATCTAATATACATATATTATATAATTATTTATTATTTATTATTGGGCCTTGCTCACGGGTCTAACAGTGAAACCGTTCTGCTGACCCTGGGCTCAGTATCCTAACCCAGTGTTTCCCGACCCAGTCCTCAGGGAAGCCCGGACAGTCCACGTTTTTGCTTCCTCCCAGCTCCCAGCATACCTGTACCAGGAATTCGGTGTTCCTGATTGGCTGGGAGCTGGGAGGGAGCAAAAACGTGGACTGTCCGGGGTTCCCCGAGGACCGGGTTGGGAAACACTGTCCTAACCTGTCTATGGTTTTGTGGTTTGTTGCTTATGAAACAGATTGGTGTTTTTTTTAATAGATTGAGCTGAAAATAATCAAATCAAATTTGAATGTAACAGGCCCCACAAGCATTGTTTGTGGCCACGACTGGCTGGAAAGCCGGTTACAGTATGGGCAGGTGTGAGAAACCGTGACCTTGGACATTACAATTTGTGGAAAATAAGCATCATATGCTGAATAATCACAACAAAGTTCCTCATTGTCATTTAACGGACTCAAACAAATGCTCGGTGTTTGCAGGCAACAGCGTTCGTATAATTAAAACCATTAATAAATATTTGCTGGTAGACATCTTTGTGCTGGAAAAAATGTAGCCAGACTTGAAAGGCGAACGAGTGTCACACTGAGGTCCAGGTGAAAGCCGTACGGACCAATCGGAGTGCATTGTGCCGCTGTGTATTTGCGATATAAATATTATCAGTCTGCCACATCAAATAGTGCTTCTGAAGAATATTACATCATTAAACAAAACAAACAAACAGATCTACGCTGAATGCAGACGCATCCATGTCAGTCGTTGGACTTTGTATGCATGCACCTGCTAGATGTTTGGCCAACTGTTGGGCCAGTAGTTAAAAAACATGGCCTTTGATGCTGAAAGAGCAGCTTAATGTCCCAAGAGAAAAGGGAAAATGACTCCAGTGCAAAAGCAGTTCCTCCTGGTCTCAATCGCTTCCTTAATTTACTGTCCCAAACAAAGACTTTGGCTATCGCCAGCCTTCTATGCATATAAATGCAATTTCCAGTCATGTTATGGCCAATGGGCGTCATTGTTAATAGAATGGTTTGACTGGATTGACATCCTCTCCTCTTGTGTGTAACTGTTTGTGTGGTCTTTTAATTTTTTTAATGTGTGGCATTTAACTAATTAAGTCCAATCTGCTTGTGACTGAAGGCCGTTCTCTCATCTCCTCTCATGTGAAAAAAATATCCGCACAGCTGTGTCTGCATCATCGTTCCTGGTGATTAATAAGCATCAGCGGGCCCCCTTTTCCCTGCCTTGCCAACACCCCCCTCCCAGGCCCTCGTATGTATGAGACTGACAAGCCTCTTTCTCTGGCACTTTCCCAGCCAGTGCGAATAGATGATCTCCACCTCCCCCCCAACGTGATCACACACTTCTCTGGGCCTGTGCTATTTTTGGGGGCTGGTTTGGAGCGGCCTGGATACGCGGGTTTGTTTCCCTTGTGGTGGCTGTCCTCCTGTACATACTGTGCTCGTGCGCGCACACACACACACACACACACACACACACGCACATGTAGGGTAAACATATCCTTATGGGGACCGCTCATTCATTTCA
>JAODJU010000002.1:20115838-20129709 GCA_026776725.1 Gnathonemus echidnorhynchus | reverse complement strand
CCCCCCCCCAAAAAAAAAAAAAAAAAAAAAAATCTAAATGTAATGCTACAATTAAGACCAGTGTACCATACAAATCGCATTTTGCTTACTTAACTGAAATGCTAAGATAATAAGTAAAAAGGGATTTCTAATTAAAAATGTTTCATTCTGAGATGATTTCTGTAATATTCTGTAATATAATTACTGAGGATAAGCAGATATGTGGGTGATATGGTGGTACAGTGGTTAGCACCTCTGGGTTCGAGTCTCCGCCAGGGTTCCGTGTGTGTGGAGTTTGCATGTTCTCCCCATGTCGTCGTGGGGTTCCCTACGGGTACTCCAGTTTCCCCCCCACAGTCCAAAGACATGCTGATTGGAGTTACCAAACTGCCCATAGGTGTGAGTGTGTGACTGAACGGTGTGTGATTGTGCCCTCTGATGGTTTGGTGCCCCATCCTGGGTTTTCCCTGCCTTGTGCCCATAAGCTCCAGACCCACCATGACCCTGAACAGGACCAGCGGTTTCAGACAATGGAAGGAAGTGAGTATGTATCTATATAACTGGGAACAGGTTGTTAAAAAAACATTAATAATATTGATGTTAATAATAACATCACAATTTTGAATATATTTATAAAGAGCAGAAGACACAGCTTATAAAAGTATTCAATGAAGTTGAGACATTTAAATATTTTGGATTGCTTTGCACTTTTTCACAGGGGAACAAAAACAATGTTCTTTGCCGTATTTCTCTGAATAAACGACTGAATAAATGTAGCTAATTTAAATGTAATTCATAAATTCATAAATGACCGACTTTCAGCAGTGAGCAGCCAGAACAATTCAGCTGCGAAAGGGCAAGGCAGAAATCACAATGAGGGTAAGAGGGGAAAACAAGCGTGGATACCCTCTGGAGAGGCAAGAAACAAATTAGAAACAAATTAGACTTGTGCTGGAATTAATCTCCAACAAACCACGCAAGTGACCAAGCAAAGACGCTAATTTAAACTGACACGTTGCATTATTAGATACAAGTAAACACTGTCCAAAGGAAATTAATCAAGAGGGGGGTGGGAATCCAACTGCTATCGCTGATGCCAAAAGAAATGCAGAAACGATGGAAATAAAGAAATAAAGATTTTTTCCTGTTTAATATTATATAATATAATATCATAATAATACAATAGTATGTAACATTGTATGTAACATTGTATAATGAAGACATTAAATAAACAGTTACAAATAATAAAACAAATCATTTTGATACCCCAATTGGAGAATAGTTAAGCAAAGATTTTAAATAGAATTTAAATTCTACAGTGAATATACAGACTATAAAACCTTTATCGATGGTATTGCAACATGATAGTATATGCAAATTATCTGTGATTAGAAAATGAATTGATACTAACAATCTGATCGCTTTTGCTTCTTCATATGAAGTATTCATCTTTTTGTTGCCATTCCACATACAATGTTTTTGGTCACTCGGTGCTAACCCACAAACAGAAACCTTGACATAGTTTCTGTCCTCCTGCATTGCAACAGTGTGGAGGTTTGCACCCCACATTGTGCAGCTGTTCTGTACCGACATTACAGTGGTATCACAGCGCTATCTAAGGCCTAGTTCATGCTTCAGGTTTCTACGCGCCGAGACGGTCTGCATATGTACAGCAATGATCTTCACCAGCAGAGGGCAGTTGTATTGCAACAATCACAATAACTGTTTGAACAGTTGTTACTTGTCTTGAGTGGCATTACGGTAATATGGCATACCAGCCCCACCCCCATTCCCCGCTCCGCGGATATTATTAGATTTCAATATGTTCGTACACTATTGTGTAACATTTTGAACGTCTGCTCTGTGAGAGTCAATGCTGCCACCTCCTGGAAATACCTAGTAATGTTTTTTGCACATTTGCAGTTGCGTAGCAATGCGCGTAATGTCCCCAGGTCGTAGAGGTCTGGGCTGCACGTGCACAATCCACCGAATAGCCCCGTGATGAAATTTAAGTCACCTTGTGAGAGGTCCATAACGGCGTACAGATAAGCTAAGTATGAATTGCCCTTCAAGCTGGTTCATACTTAGGCATGGTTCATGCTTACTGCAGATATGACTGCACCCAGGCATTCCTGCCAAAATTCCAGACAACCTGCAGTTCTTCATACATCCTGCATCAACGCGTTAGACAACTGCATACTTTGCCTGGGGTAACATTGTAGAGCAAAGCTACTCACGTTTATGAAATATGGTATGTATGTTATATTAAAAGTAAGAATTTTACTAAAACTCACCATTCATTATGTACTTAAAGTATACAAGACAGGGTTATTATTATTTAGGAAAACCTTTTAGCAAACTGTAATATTGTACTATAAATATGGCTTCTGAAACAATTAAAGGGAATTACAATACAACCAAATGTCATATATATTCTGTTATTGTTTTAAATATAATTAACCCCTGATTTACGAAAGTTTGCTTTACACCACGACTTACATTATTACCAGATTTTGCTAACTGAAAGAAATCCGAAGAGGTTTTCTGATTTTTTGAAAAAGGAGAAAAGTGAAAATAGCGTTCTGCATTTTTTCATCAGCGAGCCAATTACAGACATGCAGTCATGCGCCGCATAAAGTTTCGGTCCGTGACGGACCACAAATACGATGGTGGTCCCATAAGATTATAGTGAAGCTGAAAAATTCCTGCTGCCTAGCGACATTCGTAGCCGTCATAGTATCATTACTACTGTAACTCTAATGTGGTGATGCTGGTGTAAACAAACCTACTGCATTGCCAGTCGTATAAACGTATAACACATACAATTACGTACAATACATAATATTGATAATAAAGAACTGTTACTGATTTATACATTTACTATACTGTACTTTTTAAAATCATTATTTAGGCTATACCGTATATGGTAAGTGTGTAGTAGGCTATACCGTCTATGTACAAGTTCTCACGACGGCAAAATCAACGACACATTTCTCAGGAATGTCTCTGTTATTAAGCGACGCGTGACTGTATTGATTCTGGTAAGTGAATCGACATTATAGATTCATTATTTCTACTTTATACAGGGTGTATATTATCAAATCATCCCTGCTTTTGATATGTTATTTTAGGTTTTATGTGTTATTTTGGTATGATTTGGTAGGTTTTTTTTTTTATCGTCTGGGAATGCTCAAAATTTTTCCTAATTTAAATTAGGCCTGAAGGTAATTGCTTCTTTGCTTATGAAAGCTTTATAGAAATGCTCTACTTTCGGATAGCAGGTGAAACCTGTACAATTTAGCTGAAGTAATGATTTATCTTTTGTGCAAATCTTGGGCCTGGCCATTAGATTTGTTCTGGTGTTGGCGCCCCACATAGACAGCTGTTCTGTGCTGGTAGCGCAGAGGGTGGGGGTAGCTCTAGGGGGCGCCCTATACCACGTGGCTGTTTTCTGCCAGTGCTACAGAGTGCGTGAGTATTTCAAGGGGTGTGAGCAAGCCAGTTTCGCTTAGGATGCATCCAAAATCAAATATTTACACAGTATTTACAAGTACTGAATTTCCTTGGAGTCCTAATACTTGTATTAATTTTCTCTTGGTTTTGTACTTCAACTTAGTCTCTGCAGACCTTTGGGAGCTCGTGCAGGATGGCAAACTCAGCCGATGGAGAGACGCACTGAGGAATCTAAAGCTCTCAAGCCCACTGAGGATGATGGATCACCTGGAGGTCTTAGAGCCAAAGTCAGAACATTCCCCCTCGCCGAATGTGACGTGGATCCTCGCAGTGGATATGCCATCGGACCAGGATCGAAAAGTGAAATGGAGGTGAGGTTGGAGAATTTTTTTGGTTGTGGGGAAGCGGGTTAAAGTTCTGGTTTGTGTGGGCAGATTAGACAGATTACAATTACAAATTGTTTAGATTACAGTCCTGCCGCCTATGGTGGAAGACAGCGAGCCAATCCCGGAGAATTACCGGGATTATGAATGTTGTCTGAATTCGAGTCCGAGTCATGAACTCAAGTCCCTATCTCTGGCAAGTGCCAGGCACATATAGGAGACCAGAATGAGGGGGTGCGAGGGAATGAGAGAGCTGGCCAGGCAGCAAAGGAGGCAGCGCTCAACTCTGCAGAGCACGAACAACTGAGGCGTCAGCATCTTCTCTGAATGACCCGTTTGCCTTACAAACAGGTGCGAAAAACAGGAGACTCAAAGCTGTCTCAGGGGGTGTGTGGTAGAAAAGGCCATCTGGATCTATCCAGAAACAAACTTACCTGTTATACCAGAAAACTCCTTTTGCAGCAAAGATCATCCATGGGATGAACCACGTGGCACAAGGAGAGGGTGGATCATGTCAGTCTACGACGGGTAACTCCAGGGTTCTTGTGGTTCACAAGGACTTTTGTCAGTGTTGTATGTCTAAAGAATAATATCAGAAAGGGACAGAAAGTTAAACTGTCCCACACTTCCTAAGCCCTTTTTTCACCTGATGATGGATTTTATTGAACTCACACAGACTGAGTGGTGACAGAGTACCGATATCACGGATTCAGTGAAAGCCGGCATACACCATTATTGAAAGAGCATTGAATTTGTCTGCTATCATGCCGCTCACGTACATCACCTTTGTACAGGGTTAATTGTTTCACTGTAGATCATTATTCAATGTAAGTCCTTCTGTTTGTACTAGGTTGGGGATGTCGGGATAGCAGCATTTTGCACTACCAGCATCTATAATAGTCTGTTATAATACGAACTCCACCTGTTAATACAGAAATATGACAATGCATCCATTTGGCAGTTCACAGTATTTGCATCCATTCAAGTTTCACAAATACAGTGCACTGTCAACAGCGAAAGGTCTGCTGAAGGCGATAATCCCGATATGAGTGAGATTCCAGAAAGGTCTGCTAGTCACAATGGGTCTCATTCTTTCAATCAGACGATCCATTATTTTATGGAGTTGTTTGCTGTCAACTTAAGACTTTATTGGTCATATCAGTTGGGCAAGATCTGTCAGGAAGCGGGCCTGAACTGGGTGAATAATGTACCCATAGCCCTTATGTATGAGCAGACAGAACATCAGGGGCGTGTCCCTTCGATGCACTGATAGGGCAATCAGTGAGAATCCTGGGAATCCCAAGAACGTTTAGGCTAGAAACAGTGGATGGTGATTCGCTATCACACCTTTCCCTGGTGAGAGGGGCTCTCTGCACGGTACATAAGGAGGTGTGGGCAACCAAGCTGAATACGGGTGCCTGGAAACTGGTGACTGAACCCTGATGAGGGACCCATGACTAAAGTATTGGCAAAGTGAGCAGCTGTAAATAGTGTTAGATTTAATGGGTAATGCAGTATTATTAGGAAGTTTGTTACTAATGCATCATGTAATCTCACTGCATGTAAATGTATCACAGGACCTTATGGTCTGCGGAGCATGCCAGAGGTCACTCTAATAATCATTGGTGGAATTTATGTAATCACACTACTAGGAATTAAACCCACAGCTTGTTATGTATGTATGCTTTACTCCACACTGCCAAGGCTACGTTTCTGTTGTGTCTCACCCCAGTGATGAGGAATGAGGCGATATTCACTTTAATAATCTTGTTCCAGAGCTATAGTGCGATGCAAAAGGAAATGAACAAAAGCTCTTTCATGTGACTAGCAGCCGACGATCTTATCCAGTTCACCTCTTGATGCAACAAAATAATGTTTTCCCTGATCAAGAAAAATTCCCCCAGTCTTGCTGTAGCTCATCAGAGGGCAGTGCGTAGCTAAGTAGGCTAAGCCTCTGTGCCTGCAATCAGAGGATTGCTGCTTTGAGCCTGGCCTCAGCAGAATAGCCATGTCTGCGGCCCTCGAGCAAGGCCCTTAAGACCCAGCTCCAGTGGCACCTCTGCTGATAAGCTTTCTCTCACCTACACGTGTGTCATGGAGAGGTAGATGCAGAGGTGTAGGGGAAGGACAGGCAAGGCAGGCAATTGCTTGGGGCCCCCAAGTTGGGGTAGTTACATCGCATACATTGTACATCGCAATGACACATCTGCTTTATTTTTATATTCTGTTTTTCACAAAAAGTGAAAATAAGGGAATTGTGTTCATTAAATTCTCTTTGTTGATATTCATTTAGACTTAAACGTTAAAATAATGGTCATGAGCTTTATCGTGTAGATAGAGGGTGCTTCCAGTGTGCAAAACAGGAACCCACAGTGTCCCTAGAATGGTCTCTGGCAGGATGGGGTAGGCAAAAACAGGATTTCCCTGCAGTGATCAATAAAGAATAATAATTATTATTATTATTATTATTGGATGGTTTCCTTCAATTGCACCTGCTGCTGTCAGGGTAATTCCAGTGCACCAGTCCCCTCAAACACCTAATCCTGCCTCCTTTGTATGGCACCATAGACTCGGCTACAAGCTAAAAATGTGAGTCAGTCTCACAGTGTACAGTTTTGATCCGAGACAAAGACTCTGAGGGTTATGACCACGGAGAACTGAATGGATTTGGAAATGCTGTTGGAATAGGAAGTGTGGGTCTGTGAGATGGTGGGGATGACCTTTGCACTTATATTCCCCCATATGAAGAGGGAAACATGACTTCAGTGATCCGGCATCGCTGATGACTGAATTACTATATGATATCGAACATGATACACTGGCTGTTTTATGGGGTTGTACTGATGTTAGTAGCTATTCCGTGCATTAAGGTATCCTGTAAATGTGCAGCTGATTCTGTAGTCACCCTCCAGTGGAGAATCATGGGCATTAACAGAAACTGACATGAGTGACATTACCAATGAGTGACACTTTCAGTGTCAAAGCTGGCAATGTGGAAGTGATTTTTAAAGACAGTCAGACAAATTAGGAACTTAATATTATCAATAATGGTAAACCATTTTACATCATGTTACAAATTACTATGCACATGCTGTTTTGTTTGTTTTTCCTAAACAGTTGGCACAATAAAGGAATTGTTTAATCCTCAACAATTATATTACAATACAAACGTCAGATGTTATTGCAAAAAAACTATTGATTGACTGAACTATTCACATTTTGGAAAAACACAAAACACATTGTACAAAATTATGTAGAATGCAGTTTGAAAAGACTCGATAGGTCATAGTGAACTCAAAACAGCAATCTGATGTATTTGCTGCATGGATAGATCATTTTTCAAAAATGTACAATTTAGATCAAAGAATATATTAATATGTAACTTGACCTATTAAGCTATGAGCCGTCTTTTGACATCACTGTAACAACCCTCTCATCCATTGAACTTATCTGTGTAAATCTGCGTATAGTTTCTGCCTGTATTTCATCTTAGGATGCCAGCATTGCCCCCCAGAGCTGCTGTCTTCAGGCACACTGCCGCCCCCAATAGGGTCCACACCCTGATCTTCTCCCTCTATCCCACAGTGACGGAGTCGTCATTGGTGTTTTGCGCAGCATGGACGGTGCATTTTCCTGCATGAAAATAATTTTATTTCCAAAGGTAAGACTTTTCTTTTTATACCCAGGAGATGGTCGGTTTGGAGCTCCACGTCTTGCAGGGGCCAGCCTCTGAAGGAGCCTGCATTGAGAGGTTCTTGGGACTTCAGGGCCACCAGTCGCTTCAAGTACGCACATGCTGCTCAAAAGTGGCTGTTTTTAACCTGCCCTTTTAATACCATTAATTTGTCTGACAAAAACGTTCCCTAATAAATCTTTATCAGACTGAATTTGCTTGTGCTCTGAGTCGTGCACAAATCTTTTCATAGTTCGATGATCTCTCTTCATTTTTCCTGTAATATCAGTTGTTTTCATGCCTTTTGCAAGATGCTGCACTATTTCATGCTTTTCATCTCAAGCACCTTTCCTGCTCCCCATATGGCATGATAACTGTGACTTGCTTAATAATGAGGAACAAACTCTTTAAAGTTTCCTTCCAAGATCAACTGGCAAACCTGAGACTGATGCCAGTTATCTAAACGTATATGAGAAATAAAACTAACCAAATTCATTCAGAATCTAAAAACTGAATGTTTATTTTACTGAAATCCTAATGATGTCACTTGCATAACCGCAATATCCCAATCACATTATTAATGAGATCAAGCTGAGCTTCCGCTCTTAGTTTATGACACTTGTGTGAAAACTGATGTAAAACAGGATCGGGTTTAGGTTTGTACTCAACAAAACCAATACCAATCAATAAAAAAAATGCTGAGATCAACTTTATGCATCCATATTGCCTAATCATGTGGAATACAGTGTAGTCTTTATGTGCATAGTCTATAACCAGGGTATTTTGTACTCAACAGGCGCAAGCATGCGAGTAACCAGAATATTACCAGCAAGTTAGAACAGGAAAATGATACAAAGGCCTCAGTCCCTGGTAACAGAACAAGTATTAGTCCCCTTTGGGTGGGATGGGGGGAGGGGGGGGGGGGGTTGGGACCCCAGTTGTTCTGTGTAATTTCAGATGAGTTATGAAGTAAGGAGGACCCTCAGCTTGAGACACTATAAAAGAGGGCTGAGAGAAGACCGGGGCAGAAGCTCGGGAAACGAACGTTGGGTATTGTGTGAGCGTCCCTTGACTGATAAAATATTAATTGTATTAAATCTTCTTCTGTCCGTGTTTCAGTTTTGTAACCACACTAGGGAACTGCACGAGCCTTTGATGTTTCACACACCCCTCAGCAGTCACCCATGCAACAAAAATCATCTGTGCAGGAGTATTTTGTTAAAAAGAGGGAAGCAAAAGCTTTTTGAAATAAGATGCCAAATGTAATTTTTTTGACAGCGAACAAACACTTCAGGAGTCCAGTCTTTTGCCGGCAGAGAAGCACCGCTCATCTCGCAAGTCGCAAGCGGCTGATGAATGCGCTGATGACTCATGGAGCCGTCGACCTGGCAGGATCCGCGCTGCCTGAACTCCCCTCTCATGCGCTAATCCATTATGTTATGCTCTGCTTCCAGCAGGACTTTGGTACCTCCATCGTTGTGATGGCAACCGCTCTCTCCAGATACCTACCTCTCTAATTTGGCAACAAGATCACGGGAGACAGACGGAGACACAACAGAAGCCTAGAAAATAGAACTAGGCTGAATTGAAAAGTTGTACGCAGTTTAAAAAGACAGTGGTGTTTTATTTGTAAATTAAATCACAAAAGTATTAGTTACACAAAAATTATTAACAACAGTTACAGTCTGATTGTACAGTTCAGGTGATTATTACCATCATTATGGTTACCGATCATCATTCTTTATTAATACTCAACAATAAAATACAGGACCTTTTGGTTGGGGGGAGGAAAAAAATAATTACATTTGGCAGTGCGAATACCAGAGGGATTCTCAGTATGTGATCAGATGAGGTTCGCGAAGCAGAGACAAGCTAGGGCTAAACTGAAACATACAATCTGTCCACTGGGGCTGGACATACAGATCCTTTCCTCTGGGTACGGGGGACCATTTGCAGTTTAAAAATTTGACAAAATAAAAAAAAAGCCCAAAAACCAAGGTGTAAGATGAGGACACTGCTGGGAACCCAGATTTAGGAACATAGCCCCAAAGCTTCCAGCAAATTAATACAATGGCTCATTTCCCTGGTATCAAACACTCATCTTAACGTCAGCACCCTTCAAGGAATTCCACCTCCTCAAATAACGGCACTGCGGAGTCCTGTACCGAGGGGGCAAAGGAAAAATGGAGGGGGGGAAGAAGAGAAAAAAAAAAAAAAAAAAAACTTTCCCTCACAGCCCCTTTGGAGAGTTTTACAAAAGGGAATTAAAACAAAGTTTGTCCATAAAATATACGTCCTGCTCTTTAAATCCCTACTCACTGAGAGGAAATCACTACATCACAGACATCTTAAACGAGCCCATGAAAGAAAGAAGAGAGAAAAATAACTGATCGGACAATTATATTGCAATCGAAAACCTGCCCCCCATGGTATTCAATAACTTAGAAAGTAAATGGGAAAACAACAGATTCTCACATTTTAAAAGTACTGAAATGAAAGCAGCTCTCATACAGTTATTTGTTAAAACAATGACATCTGTTAAAATGCAGTTTTAATGCCATGATTTTCAGTTCTGAGTACCATTCAGCTGAAATTAGTACCTCTAACATGCATAGGGCCCCCTCCCTCCCTCCCTCCCCCCCCCCCCAACAGAAGCACAAAGCTCACAGGCCTGACTCTCTGCACAGGAGGTGCCAGCATTTGATTTCCCCTGGATCATGAATGGTTAAAAATAAAAGTCAAACTTAAGTGTGCTTTTTATTCTCTATAATAAAGGATGATAGCAGAGAGGTGCTAAGGAGCTCTACGGTCCACCAGTGGGCGCTAGCGTACGCGAGGACAACACCGGCAATCCAGACAGGGGCTGAACTCGCTGCAGCTTCTGAATATCTGCACAGGACTAAGTTGGGAAAATAAGACTGAATAAGAGGACTGTTGACATCCGTCTGACAAAATGAAAGAACGAATATACAAATCCAACAGCTCACTTTCCCATGCTCCCTGCAGTTTAAATCCAACATTTCATGTTTCCAAGACAATTCCATCAAACAATCAGAACATAGCCAAAGTCTTCTGGATGCAGTCTGATCATGAGGGAGGTGGTGGCTGCGGCGGGGTGGTGCAGTGAGGAGAGCAGTGCTCTGGGAACCCATGTGGGTGACATGCAAGGAACGGGATGGGAGACCTCCCATGTCTGCTCCTGGCCAGCCATGTTCCTACAGCAGCTGTTCAGGTTAAATAACATTCAGAACATGACAGACTCCCTTGAGCTTAACAAAAACCACCACTGAGATTAAAAATCAGTATGGTACCTCCCCAGAGCAGGTCCTGGTCAGTATTATCAGAGTTACAGCAGATCCAAACCCCCTCCTTCCCCAAGCTCAGGGCCATGAGACTGCTGGTCTACATCTTCAGGATGCTCAGGGCCTCCACTGAGGAACCCAAACGGCACAGTGGCCACACCTGCCAGGAGACATCGAGGGCTCTCAAGGCGCCGTGACTGTCATTACAGAACAACATGCTGCACTGTGGGCTCCAGGAAAGAGGCACATGTGGGCCTGACATCTGCGGTATGATTTCAGAGCTTCCTGAGGGTGCAGCCCCCCACTCGGCCATTTTGCTGAATATGACAAGTTGGCTTCTAGCGGTAACCCAAAGAAAGTCTGTGTTCAAAAAATAATGTTTCCATTGACAGATTTCATGGTCTGTGCCTGCTATTAAGGCGGCCATGGAACCGCAGCCCATAAATCCACTCCCTTATTTTGGCTACTCCTGACCTAGACGTACGCCCACGCATTCCCACCAGCGTCGTCTCCCGTGGTGGAGCAGCTGGGATCAGACACATTAATCGGCTGTCAGAGACCATCACACGCGTGTTGGAATCCAGCGTCAGGCAGTTTTGCGATTGCTTAAAATCATCAAGGATTTCATGTCAAGATGGTGGATTGGAGCAGCAGACAAATCAAAGCTGGAAGCTCACAGCTCGTTAAGCCAACAGCCTCATCCCCATCACAATGCCGCAGGACCATTAAAGACCTCCTCGGGCCAGAGGATTCTGGGAAACGGAGCAGGAGGAGTTTAAAAAGTTGGTACATCTGGCAGGGAGAGTCGGGTGACAGGTGTTAAGTGACAGGGTTGGGGTGGGCTGACCAGGAGACCCCAGCACATTCCCAGGCTGCAGGGCTTTAGAGCAGAAGGCCTGTAACCAGTCACTGCTTCCCTGCAAGATGAAGCGTGTTCAGTACTGTGGTCTTGCATCATACTCCCTGAAATTGCTCTTTTGATGTTGCTCTGATAGGGCCTCCGGGGGACACTATTGATGTGGTATTAAAGAAAACTCCCATCATGCATTCTGCTTGGATTTTATGTAAGAGTATGAGTGTGCAGCTCGAGAAAATTTAACATTTCTGGGATCCAGGGCTATCCTGGGGGGCTGGGGTGGCATAGGCACGACGGATCGCAGCGGGGCACCCTCCTAGGATGGTTGACTTCGGCTTTGCGAGAGAGGCTCGCACCACAGATTTCAAAGCACCCTGGAGATTCAGAAGGCACCCCCAAGAGCGTCCTGAAGGGACCTGCGCCTACCGCTCTCCACAGATGGAGTGTTCGGCCTTTGACTGCAGGGCTGAAAGAAAACACTTTTTTGAAGGGTTTTTTTAAATCACTTCTTGGCCTCTAAACGTGACCAGATGGCGCACAAAATGCACACTGGGGAGGCTCATGTGACCGACCGATTTAACCCATGACGGTTTACGCCACAGGTAAATCAGAGCCATTCACACGCAGCCACGCCGCCGCTCACTCAGACGGGCATCGAGATTCTAAGGCCCTTCTTTAAGTTGCATGTTAGAAAGCTGGGTCCTAGACAGGCACCTAAATGGACGGCCTTAAAGGGCCAAAAATCTGGCCTCGTCCCTGAAATGCTGAACAGAGGCTGAACTCCGAATCCCTTCGGCACTGTTGATTACTTTATCCTGTCACACATGGAAACACCACATCAGTTCTCATTTAAGTTTTTTTTTTCCAAGTTCCAGAAACCCCAAGATGTGCATTTCTCGTCTTTCCATACTGCGCTGACAGGTCACGTTCCTCACCCAAATCTGCGAAAGGAGCCAAGCGATCTTTGTTCCCCCGCGGTCCAAATACTCAGTGGTACCATACTTTACAAGTTACAAAGCAATGGGGAAATAAAATTAAACCTTAAAAATATATATAATATTAAAACAAGTTCCAAATCAAAATCACAGAAGCAACAGGAAAAGGAATACAAAACTTTAAATAGTCCTTGTCACCGGGAATGACACTTCTGTCCTGACATTTCTAAACAATCAGCGGCTGCTGCCTTGAATTCCTGGCACGATCCAGACAAGGTCCTTTGCTCTCTCTCCCAAAAGCAAACAAAATATGTGCGCGTGATGTGAGGGAAGATGGACGATTAAGAACGTTCCTCATCTCCCCAACATGCCCCCCTGTTCCTCTGCCTTGTGCCAGGTTCCCGGTGGGGGGGGGGTATGTTCCCAGCTCACCCCTTCAGCAAGATGCAGCCTGCAGTGCGTTTAGTTTTGGGTGACCACCCTTCTTCGATAGTTCGTCCACCCTCACATCAAAGACAAGATGCTTCTGGGGGTAAATGTGTTTGCTTCCCGACCCCTGCTGTCGTTACCCACACGGGCGGCAGAGGGCAGAGCATGCCCCCCGCCTCGATGCCGGGGCGTCAGCTTGTCCTTTTGTCGGCAGGGATCCCCTCGCCCCCCCCGGCTGGCTCTCGCTACCTGGTGTTGACCAGCTCCTCACGGAGCCAGCTGGGCAGAGACTGGCCTATCCTGTAGAGCAGCTTGGACAGCTCGACGTTGTGATCCCGGTAGTACTCTCTCAGGAAGAGGCGGGACTGCGACGGGACACAGAGAAATACATTAAACTTCAGCTTGGTCAGCGGCGCGAGAGAGACAGAGGCAAAGGAGGGAGGGGAGACGCATGAAGCCGCACAGGAAGACAGCGGACCTTAAAATGTGCAGATCTGCAGCATCCAGGAAGCAGGTGGCTCTGCTATCTGCACTACTACTCAATGACGGTAAAAAAGGGAGTCGGACTCTTTAAAGCCAGATTCAGAGAACTGAGGAAAAAAAGAACATCTGGCCGGCATAAAAAGGAGCCCCACACCAAAGAGCGGGACACCTAGAACAGCAGATTCAAATGCAGGGCGGGACACCTAGAACAGCAGATTCAAATGCAGGGCGGAACACCTAGAACAGCAGATTCAAATGCAGGGCGGGACACCTAGACAAGCAGATTCAAATGCAGGGCGGGACACCTAGAACAGCAGATTCAAATGCAGGGCGGGACACCTAGACAAGCAGATTCAAATGCAGGGCGGGACACCTAGA
>JAODJU010000002.1:20053006-20070926 GCA_026776725.1 Gnathonemus echidnorhynchus | reverse complement strand
CCTCCAGATTCCTCCATGTCACTTTCCAGTACGGCCACACACAGATTAATGAAGCTCCCAGCTTGTCTTATTAAATGATCCTGTATCCATTATCCTGCTCGGCCAGTTTGATGCCATCGATCGGAGTATGGCTGTGAGGAAGCCTGGGCGGCTGGGGAGCGTACAGAAATATTAAAGGGGAGGGGGCAGAGAGTGATGGGAGAGGTGGACACCAGCCCCTCAAGTTTGTTAACGACGGGCAGAGGAAAAGCATCGTCATGGGCCGGGAATCACATCTCGCCTGGTTTCACGGAGGCAACTCGATCGATCGGGCGTGGGATATCGAGCAGCGCGGCTCACGCTAGGGCATTTCCCCTACCGGAGCACTCCATCCCTAAACGTTCTCCGGCTTCCTGCTACTGACACCCGCCCCACATGACCTCCTAACTACCCCAGAGAGATTTTAAAGCCACCAGGATTAAACAAGGCTGACAACGAGGAGAACGTGAAGGTCTGCCCAGGCCTCTTCTGGGCGCGAGTCCGCCGCCGGACAGATAACTGGACCGTTGGAGCGCAAACAAACCCTTAATCTGTAGCACAAAGTAGCAAGTGATATTCACTTTCATGAAATCCATTTTATAAAATTCAGATCACAATCTCTTCCCATTAAGCAATGACAAACATAGATAAGCCCTTCAAACAAGAGAGCGAACCTGCAACACCGAGCTTTTCAATTATTTTAATGGACACGTGATATTGCATATACATCTAAAGAGGACATGGCACAAACAAGAGCAGGACAAACATCACCGAGTCATTTCTAAAGGAATCTTCTGCAATTCATGATAAAAAAAATTCTATGAATAACGTCATTCACCAGCACATCTGTTTATTTAGGCTACTTTACTAAACAAACGTACATTCTCGCCGTTCAATCTGCCAGAGTGTGGGCAGGGCAGGGTGGAGGGGAGGGCGGGACGTGCGGGTAATCCAGATAGGGGCCGGGGGGCTAAAATAGGTCACAACGCCTGTGGATTGTAAGGCTGCTCGAGTCCAATCCCAGGCCTTAGGTGAAGGCTTATCCTCATTCAGGGGAGCCACTCGTATAGAGAAATCTAGCACTGCACCCCCACCCCCTGGCTTTTCAAGAGAAAGCAGAACCAATGGTCTCTGACATGAACCTGGTTGAGATCAGATCACATAGAGCCAGAGCACATAGAGGAGGAACAAACAAAAAATGTGAACGGGGGATAAGCAATAGCTCTGGAGAAGCTCCTGAGTGCCACCAGCCTCACCCATCCATCCGTCCGTCCGTCAGCCCTCCATGACGGCTCCCCCAGTACGCGGTCCAGGGTCACAGACAACCCAGGGGCCCAAGCACTTCGTCGTCGTTGTCCTCCAAAAAGTCTGGGGTGACCACCCGGACAGGAACCAAGAAATTCCCGCCGGATGCCCCAGCCAGTCCCACAGGCTCAGAGCAGTCCAGGGGACGCGTTTGTCCGAACTGCAGTTTCCATTCCAGCCCCGGATAAACATAGCATGACCTGAGGCTACAGACGGCCCCTGAGGCTCTTCCCCGCTTAAGCTTTCCCTTGCACTCCTTCAGTCCCATTTACCAGCAACCTAGCATGCTGGACACAGATGGACTGCAGAATGAAACGCCTTTATTTCCCCAGCTATGCATGTCGGCTCTTTGCATTCATCTCCAAAAGCACCCAGAACATCTGCAAATAGCTGGAGAGCGCAAACATCGTCTGTTAAATGCTCTCTCATGCCCTCACACCCCCCCCCCAAAAAAAAAATTCACAACAGGAAAATAAAGACAGCTTTCTGACCAGGAATACCATCATTCAATCACCTTCCAACAGCTTCTAAAATGTCACTCCAACTCATCCTACCAACCAACCCAACGCAATCTACTTTAATCCTTTAATCTTCCCTCTATTCGGTCATAGTCATACCCTTGTTTTAACCCTAGGTCAAAAATACAAACACAAAAATGGTGGCGACTTTGGGAAAGCCATGAAAAAGCTAATGTTGGGCCTACCAGTCATGTCAGTCAAATGCCGCCTCTATGTTCACAGTTAAACAACCTCTGGCAAGAGAAACGCTGGCGTGAAGCCTGTGGGTTACAGGTTGATCTGATTCCAGAACTTCCCCTGTGAAATTGGCTTGTTCAGACCACATTGCTGTGGCGTTCCTTTGGGTGATCCAGTTTCCTTCCACATTCCTAAGGCGTCATGTTAGGTGCATGTTATTCTGAACCGCTTTGCGTGTGTGAATGTCTGTGAGAGAAAGAGAGCCCATCCACCCTACTCGGGCTGAAGCTCTATTCCACTCCCCAGCAGGATTCCAGAACTTTTAAGTGGAAAAGCAGAATTTCAGTAAGATGTACCCTGTTGCTTCTTTGGCTCCCGAGGTAACGGAGAAGCCCCCAGGGTTGACAAACACACACTAGTAAGAGCAGACAGTGAGAGATAGACAGTGCAGATACATGCAGAAGTCAATGGCACATTCTGGGAAAATACCTAAAATTTGATGCAACTGTACAATATCTCAATAAACACACAACCTGAAGCTACTGCATCAATCTGGATAAAGGAGTATCTAAGAAAGGAGTCTTTGGGACACCCCACAGGGCAGAAGAATGCCAGAAGCCCCATAAACCTCACCTGACTTTTAAAATGCTTCCTAGGTCCCAGAGAAATATCCCCAGAGCCCTAGTTAGTCAAACTCTTGCTGGTAAGGGCCATGCAACTCTCCCTTACCTTAGCAAAGCTCACAGATGATCGCGTTGAAGTACCTGACTTTTACGATTAGAAGTGGTCAACAGAAACCTAGCACAAGGCTCTGGGAAAATAACGCAACAGGCCCTGATCTCGGATATACGCAATTTTCCCGTCGTCGGATTATAGCCGCTAGTTAAAGGGTAACCGAGTGCCTCGCGGATGAAGGACTGGACGACGAATCAAAGCGCTGCAGCCGTGGTACCGAGGACACAGGATGCATGTGCAGACCACCGGCACCGTACGGCGACCACTCACCGGTCCCCAGCAAGTGACAGGCCCCCTCGTTCACAATGGGGGCTCCGGTCCCCATTTCACCACGTGGAATAGCAGCGGGACCCCCAACCAGCGACAGTCTCCAGCATTTCTCCGGATATAAATATGCAATAAACAGTGGACTCCAGAGGCAAAACAAGCATAATCATAATGTTCAGCACATTACTGCTCTACAGTATTAAAAAATTCCCCGGTCCACGTGTTTCATAAACTCTTTTAAACGCGGTTCGGCATCCCGCCGCCGCCAAACGCAACGGAGTAGCTTTACAGCAGTAAGCCGATCGCCACCCCTCAAAAGGTCAACTTGTTTATATCAAACAAATCAAAAGGTTCACGACAAACAAAGTTCAAAGGATCCCCTATTATTACCAGATTCGCTAAAAGAGCAAAGGCTCGAATAAAAATACAAAGCGCACAACCTAATTTGGATCGTTTTGAAACGGCACATGCCAAACAAACCCAAAGCCCGGGATGGGAGAGAAGCGGCGATTTTCATGTGCCGCCGTCCACATCTTCGGGGACCTCTGGGGAAGGGGATCGCCCCCATCTTCGGGGCTCAATATGTTGGATACAGAAAACTTTGCCGCGATAGCTTACAATTCGCGGCCGCAGCACGATCAACAGTTTAAAACACTTCGCGGCTCCAAAGCAAATCTGCTGATTTATCAGATTATTATCTTGGATCGTGTTATTGCTACGGATTTGCTCGCCTGCACGCCTTTCCCCTATCCCATAGACCCGCAGCTACGGTTCCGTCTTCACCCATCTCGGCGCTACGAAAAGCAAAGCTGCTGCTCCCGCCGACAGCCACTTTGCATTGGCGTCCGCGCCGCCGACACACGGGGATAGCGCAGCCGCCGGCCGGGGGAGCCAGCAGCGGGTCCCGGCGTGGCGCTCGCCCGGGAGAACGGGAATACGTAAAGGCCGGGATCCGCTCCGATTCGGCGTGCGGGGGCTGATCGGCGTATTCGCAGCTTCTTGCCCCAACAGAAGAAGGAATATTCGCGTTGGCGGCTCCGGCGCAGACTCACGCATGCGATCCAAGGCTCCTCCAAACAACAACCACAAAAAATCCACTTCGCCCGAATAGCTAGAACCAAACAATCACTCACCCGGTGCCCTCAACTCCTCTGCCCTTTAAACAAAGCCCCGATGCACAGTTCCTCTCAGACCGGAGGTGCGGCAAGCGATTTCTCCGGCCCTGCAGCTCCTTTCCTCGCCTCCTGTAAACGGGGCTAGCCGCTCCGTCCCAGTTAGCTCTGCAGACTGGTGTGGTGGGAGCGACGCGAGGGGGGTTCGTCTTATTTCCTCGGGTGCCGCAAGGGGGCGACACGCGTTAAAGATTAACCAACTCAGCCCGGTGCGGTCGCGGGGTATAGCTGCGGATTTTAAGCGAAAACTCCTTAGAAAAATGTTAAGCTTTTGCTCTTGTTTCCGGCTGCTTGTCTTTCCAGCATTCTTCTACTTTCTGTTTCACTCAGGATGCGCTTAAATTTTGCTTTCCTTTTGAGAATCACCAATAAGATGTTGAATGGTTGTTTGAAATGTGCAGAGCTCGTTTAGAGGAGAGGAGATCGAAGTGATGCATGTTATTAAAATTTATCTAAATTTTTTACAGTTTGACGTGTATCATTTTCTTTCAAAAAACAAGCGGCTGCTAAATTGAAAAGAAAAAAAACGCCACTTAAATAAATTGACTGCATACCCAGATAGAACCATGCTATGGTTTCAACGTTGAATTATAGTTAACTGCGTTGAATTATATGGTCGGTATTAAATTATCAACGTTGAAACTGAATTGATTTTTGGTCAGATTTTCAATATTGAAATATCGATGGTGGCCAAACCTTGATTCAATGTTGATATAAAGGAAAAGACTGAAGATCAACGTTAATTGTTTCAACCTTTTCGTCTGATATGGAATCAATGTCATTTCAACATATGTGTGCTATTTGGGTATGTATTAATCGGCAACTGTTTTGATCGTATCCCCAGGGGCGCCGTAAAGGGGGTGATTTAGGTAGGGGCCTGAAAAATCTGGAGTATAATTGGTCTGGGTTGGGGACCCAACATAATATGCTTTTAAGGGGCCCAAAACAATTATCGGCACTCCTGGGTAGTCCATGCATTGTACTCATATTGATACCCACAACAGCCACAGATACACTCAAATGCATTACCAATTGTACCGCGTTTTATATGCATCATACAGAGTGACATGCCGGATAGGATATTGCTGCTGCGTGATTTAACCGTAATGTCTGCAATTTAAAAAAAACAAACTATAAATGTTGTTATCCAGGAGTCTTCAGAGTATAGCCTACATTATAAGTGCCACACGAAGTTGTTCCATAGTCTCACCACTTAGCCTACTTGTAGGTAAAATAATGCGAGTGTGCAAGATTAAACAAAGAGTAGCCTAATGCACTCCTCGGTAATAATGAATCTCCGATCCCCAGCCACATTTAGCTCAGCAAGTACTGAGCATTGAAAGATTTTGAATTCTATCTGACACTAATGGGTCACGGACCTTGAAATCGTTTTTAAAAATAGTTTACTTCTCGCGTGCTGTATCTGCATGTCTACTTTCCAGAATAATTATATTGGCATACGCCAAATATGCAAGAGAAGCTTGACATGTATTCCCTCCCTTGTTTTGTTTCTCAGCTCCAATTAACGTTTCCGCATAAGGTCACGCACCCTTTAGTCCGGCTGTGATCACCTCCCCTTCGGCCCCTTTCGCTCTCACGTCCCCCTTATCCTTCTGCTGTAATGAATGCTGCACATCCAAACGTGCTGTTAATTAACAAGGCCTACAGTTCTTATCGTTTGTACGGTCAGCGCAGAGCTCCATCACAAATATACGACTCTAGAATAAATGAATTTGTGTTAAAAAATTAGGAGACGTGTTAATTTTGCCCGTGTGGTTCGCAGGTTTCGGGGCTTGAGCCCAGATTCCCAAAATAAGCCGGCCTTCGCAAACAAGTGCAAATGCCAGTGAATATCTGCAGCTCAAAGTATTAAACCTTAATTTCATTTTCTTCCGGTCTGGGAAATAAAATTAGTCCAGAAAAGCCACACATTTTATATTTTTTTCCACCAGAAGTTTTCACTAGTATTCTTTCCTGTCGTTTTCTCGTGATGATAAATAGCAGCACGCGCTCCGGCGGACGGCTGATCACGAGTTGCCTGCGTCTTTATATGCTGATTCATTAAATAAGCTTGAGTCACTTTCTAAGTAGTAAGATTACTTAATGACGCTAAGCTTCATTGATGAAATAGCGTTTTTTTTTAACTCTGGCACTCCGCTGCTTTTTTGACGGCAAATAGCGTTTATGCGGGAACGAGTACTGATTTCATCTTAACTGATTTATTTGCAAATAAGCGTATATATAGTATCCTATAACCATGAAGACGTCCTGATCCCTCAAGGTGTATAGCAAAGAAACTGATGACCGCTTCAGGGTCACTATAATGACCACGAAAATAAAGCTACAAATGTCTCAGCATCTCTTTCAAACGACGATTAGATAGACGCTGGACTGCGTACATCAATACATGGTACAAACATTCATTCATTCATCCACCACTTACGCGGGGTACAAACAACGTTTGGAAAATAAATATAGGCTTGTACTGAAAAACAGTACGCTTGGTGGAAAAAAGAGAACCAAATAACAACAACAATAATCATCATTCGAAACGAAAAATTAACAACACTAATTATATTAGTGTAGGTCTATATGCTCTTAGTGGACTTAAACGGTCTTCCCAAAACACTAAAGCTAAATTCCTTCCTTTTGCTGTAGATATTTTCATAAAATAAAATGTATTCAGCTTCATAGAGGGTCGATATAATCTACGGATATCTTTCAGTATATACGTAATAGGTAACAGAAGTGTAATGATAGCCTTCTTTAAGTCATCTTTTAAGTGCATTTGAATCGTGTCGGATGCATCAAATTTTATTACCCGCGTTCTCAAATTCCGTTCTCTGTAACTTGGTAGATAAAATGAGGCATTCAAATTGGCAGGCTATTTATGAAAAGCTTTTACTGGAGAAAGGCGTGAGGGTGGGGGGGATAACCCGTGATGTTCCATTCTTAATGGGAGGTGCGCAGTCGGTGTTACTCTGCGGTGTCTTGACATCAAGCTGTGTAATGTGTTGTCTGGTTACTCACTAAAAAACATCCCAGACCAGATACCAGAAGAATGAATGAAGCACTAGTTTTCTGTGGCGGGTCTTGCTGCGGAATGCGCTGTAATTGAAAACCTTAAGATGTGGGAAAAAAACGTGACAAAGCTACTTCTCAGCTGTGGTAGTGCTTCCCCCCCCCACTCAAACTACACATTTGTGTGGGGGCCCCTGAGGTTTGGGGAGGGGGGGGGGGCTGTTGGCCAAAAACAGTCAATGCACTCCTGGGGGAGGCACCGTAGTGACTTCCTAAGTGAAGCCCCAGAAAGGACAGACCTGCCCCTGCTTCTCAGAAGGTAGTTTTGTTAGGTATTTTATTTAATTTCTTTTTTCCCGGAGGCAGAGGCGTGATTAACTTTCGGTTGACTCATACTTATTTGGTCTACTAATGTCTTAATCCAAGTTATTGAGTTAGTACAGCAGGACAGGACTGGGCAGAGGCAACGGAAATGTTGCCACAGAATTAGAAATCAGATTCTGGGTCACATGATGCAGCCACACAAACAGACCAATAAGACTGAGGTGGCAGCCCTGACTGATGAGTCCTCCAACAAGAGATGTTTTCCCGCCCAGCCCGCTAGCGACTCATGGCGATCAGTGAGCTGCAGGAGAAGGAGGGAACGCTTTCTGACCTTGGCTGATGGTGGGAGATTTAAAAAAATATGAAATGTGGCCTTTGATTCCTGCGAGCCGCCCTTGGATAACCAGGGCTCAATGGATGGGGCAGGGGTTTCAAGATTCAAGAGGTTTATTCGTCATGTACACAGTTGTACACATACAAAATGTAGTGGAATGTAACCCTGGTCATTCCGAGCAGTTGTGCATGATAACAAAATATAGAGAAAAAATAAGGAAAAATAATAATATAAGATAGAATATATATATGAAATGTTCAGCTGTATATAATCTATACATAAGTGATAGGTAAGAGGTATTTTGCTGTACAATGTGCAAGAGGCCTGAGGTATGTGCCAATAATTTGGAAAGTGTGATGCAGTACCTGGAGGCATTGAGCATGGAGGCATGACAAAGGATGTTAAGGCCACAGGGCGATAGTCATTGAGGCTTGAGGGCTTGTTACTCTTTGGAATCGGGATGACTGTGGATTTCTTAAAACACGCCGGGGAAGTTAGGAATTTCTGCATGTAATGACATCTGCTTGGTTGAATTGGATTTCATTGGCCCATTGCAACATCCACTTCTCCTTTAATGACCATACAGTAGGAGAAACTAAGTAAAAATGTGTGTGGGGGGGTATACAAGGGTGGCCTCACATCTCTGAATGGTGAGCAGCTGGAAATGGAATTTTCTAACCCAAATTAAATTCAGGTGGTCTGCTTTGACGTGTTTAATGTTCCTGTACCTGACCACTCTTTGGCACATACCCTGTAGAGCGGGGGTGGGCAATCTGACCCATAGAGGACCAATGTGGGTGCAGATTTTTGGATGACCTCTCAATCAGCCAATAACAGTGGGTCCCCAGGACTGGAGATCAGAACCACAAAGTGGACTTAAGGGTCTGCGGGGGAACTTTTTTTTAGGGTGACTAAGTAGATAGCACTGTCACCTCACATCTCCGGCGCTAAGGACTTGAATCAGGCCCCCGCTATGTGAGTGTGATGTTTGCATAATTTGCATGGGTTTTCTCTGGGTGCTCTGCTTTCTTCCTAAAGCCCAAAAATTATGCAGTTAAGCAAACTGGCATGTGTGTGTATGCTTGCTATTAGACTGGCATCCATTGTGCCCTGCACTTCCTGGGATAAGCTCCAGCCTCACCCTGCACTTGATAACCAGCTATGGAAGATGGATGGGTGTACCCAGTTCCAGTATAGTGCATTTGGCTGGGAACCTGCCAAATTTAAGCAGTCAAGCGGTTATTTATAATATTTGATATTTTGAATATTGGCACAGCTGCAGCCCCAAGATCAGCCTCTGTGTGAAGTGAAGAAACAAGACTAAATAAAGAATGTGACACATGAAATGTATTTAAGGGACGGATCTGCAAAAATGCATGTATAAATATTCCTAATTTACATATTCATATATATAAAATGCCTTTGAGATGCTCCCAGATCCTTTCTATGGAGTTCCATTTTGTGTTAAATTTCTTTTTTTTTTTTGTCTAAATCCAAAAAGTTTTTAAGGGTAAGACCAGGTTTTGCTGTCATTTACTATTACATCAGGGAAAAGGTAGCTAAGAAAATGCTGTAAAATGTGCTTTAGTATTCAGACCCATGCATGCTTTGTTTGGTCGAACCATCTTTAGGAGAAGTTTCCCCCTTCCAAGAGAATCATAAGCTGATCTATAAGTCACTTTGGAAAGAAGCATTTGCCAAATAAATGATTGTAATGTAATGCAAATGTAATTTGTCATGTTGGCTTGGTGCAGATTTTGCCCATTCTCCTTGGCGCGTGTTCTCAAGGTTGTTAAATGACCGTTAGTGTGCGTAATTAAATGTGTGTGTGTGTGTGTGTGTGGACTGGTGTCCTATCCTCCATCTCAGTTCCTGTGTTTCTGTGCTCTAGTGGTGACCCTGATTGGTTAGTGATAATGATGAGGGACTTGACAGAAGTTCATGTCAGAAGCCACAGTCGAGGATAAAGATGAGGGTGTGAGAGGGAGTGAAGGAGTCAAACATCAGGAAGGAAGTAGCTGTGCACAGAACACAACCAGGTCATAATGAACAATGCCCTTCCAGGCATGGAGCAAAACACCTGCCTACATCTGCTCTTGTCTTCAAAGAAATTACTTCTTGCTTCCTGTCTCAAACCTAAAAAATCCATTACAAAGACTTTGACTGAAGCAAAAGTGCAGGACTCTGACAATCAAGGTATTGGTTACAGCATCCAAGGCTGTACTGTTAAAGTTTAACATGTGCTTCTGGGCCTGACTTCGAAATGCAGGAAATATGACCCCCCCCCCCCCCCCACACACACACACACACACAAGGCAGGTGAGACATTGTGGGATGAAATGTCAGCCATTAGAGTCAAGGTTCTATATGTAGGACTGTGTGCCAGGGGGGGTTGACTGACAAAACTTTTCCCAGAGCCTTGCACTTGCACAAGCAGGGGCTAGTGTAATGGCACTGTTAGCACTATTTCATCTGCACACTAATGTTGGGGGAGGGGGGGTCCACTTTGTGCTTATTTATTTAGGATAATGGTACTTTATTGATCTCCGTGGTGAAATCGTCTTTTTGACTATCCCATCTTGCTCTCACACATATTCTGCAGGTCAGAGCAAGCTTGAGGTCACAATGTGGGGTCAGCCCGTGTTCAGTGGCCCTGGAGTCAGGGGTTAAAGGGCCTTGTTCAAGGGCCCAACAATAGCATCAATCCACTGGTCCTGGGATTTGAACCAGCTACCTTCTGAGCATGGGCACAGAGTCCTAACCTCCCTAGCCATACATTATCCTTATTGTCACTGTTACTTATGAGGTTTCCCTGGACTGGCAATTTAATGCTCTTGGACATCACCATTGGTCAGCACTCATTAATAACTGGCTTGGGAGGTCTGGCCAAATAGTGTGAAACGTCCGGCAAGCCGAACCATTGACGTTACAATGCTTCTCAACAGCCCCGTCCACTTGAATAAGCATCTTCAACTCCACAGCCCCTTTAAAGATGGAGTTCCAGGGGTGGGAGAAGCCTTCAGGCGAGAAATTGTATTCAGCGGGTAGCAGTTTAATAACAGGGAGGCTGTTCTCTTTTCTGGCATGTTTTCCCAGTAATGACCAGTGTGCTTTTGGGTAAACAATGGTGTTGAGTGTTATTGTAACACAGCAAGTGCGGCGCTATTTTTAAAAACAAATACATTTCATGCTTACTTGAACAAATATTTACACAAGACAAGTATGTGGATGAGTAAACATTTTTTACAGCTTTTTTTTTGGTCTTGTGTGCCTCAGGCTGCCAAAATTGGTAGCTTGTCAAATGATGGAGCCTGAGCGAGCAGTCATTACTGTGTGAGAGTTGATACATTGATTGCCTGGAGGGGGGGGGGCTTACTATGTGTCTTGTGGCTACATTTCCCTCCCCGTCCTTCTTTACTAAGCGAAACCAGGGAAGATGGAATACATCGATCAGGAGTGTCCTCTGTTGGACGCCTCATTTTTAAACGCGTCACCGGTGATGTGAGGGGAAATCCAGGTCAGATAATCTTGAGGGAAGGGATGGAGGGAGATATGTGCACCTCATGTTAGGTTTTTTCCAGCCCCCCCCCAAGCATTCACCGGCCGCCCCCCTCCCTCTGGCCTCCCTTAGCATGCATTCCCCCAATCACACAAGCGACTCCACACACCAGCGTTTCTAATTCTCCTCCAGCAGCCAGACCTTGCCGTCCAGCACCTTTGAACGAACATGGGAGGCTTACGTCTCCATTAGCGTTTATCCCTAATCTTTAACATCCTCAACCTGATAATTGCTTCTTTAGCTCCCTTGGCTGCTAATCACATACAAAGTAAACTGAAGTAGATCTACTTAAAAGGAGGAGGCAGTGCGGGCAGGAACTCCAGTGCAGGCAGGAACTGCAGTGCGGGCTTCAGAACTGTCACAGTAATCCTGGGATTGCTCTTCAAATTCCTCTACCCTGTATATCCAGCTCCGACCCCATTCCAGCTCTCCTGCTCCCTCTCTGTTCACTCCATGCCTTAAGCTCGCTGACTGCAGTCTTTTCAGGGAATGGAGAGCATTGTTTCTGCCTATTATGTAGCTGGTCGGTGGATAAACCGGAGGCTTGGGTCTCCTGTAGCTGCTAATCCCTCACCTCAAAGACTTCACAGAGAAATTCAGGTTATCCTAGCACTTGTGTGGAAAATCATACACACGAGGTTCTGGGGTCTTGGCTGACAGCTGTAATTCCTCAGTCACATGAAAATGTGAGCTCCCCATTCTTTTGTTATAATCAACAAAGACGCTGCTGTCTCCAAAGCTGATAAAGGCACAGCTGTTCATTGTCTTTTAGGCTTAAGCTTGGAATCATTCTGCTTGGAAACATGTATACATTTTTTTTTATATAGCAGATGCTTTTGTCCAGAGATGTACAAGTGGAGCAAATGGCACATTACAAACATAGATGTTGTCGGGAAGTTGACTAAGCATAAATGTGGCTGAACTTCCTAAGAATGAAAGGTAATTAGGGTTGCCAACTTTGGTCAGCTAGCTGGAGTGGCATTTTCAATTTGAAACAAGTCTCCCCGCACATGCACACACATTTAGATTC
Organism: Gnathonemus echidnorhynchus; assembly: GCA_026776725.1. NCBI lineage: Eukaryota > Metazoa > Chordata > Actinopteri > Osteoglossiformes > Mormyridae > Gnathonemus > Gnathonemus echidnorhynchus. The sequence goes on along the minus strand of JAODJU010000002.1, from coordinate 20,058,466 downwards.
ATGTAACAGTTTTATTACCTTGTAAATAGTCTGTAGGGTTTGCGAACTGCCCCAACGCTTTTGATGTAGCTAATTTTAGGTTTATAATGGAATAATATAGAGTTGCCGAAAGATTTCTTGCGTGAGCGTTCGAGTATGAAAACATGAGTGTCATGCCACCTGCGTGAGAGTTGGCAACCTTGAGTAATGCATCCATAGTGTGTGAGCTTGTGTTTGGTTTCAAATGGACTGGTATCCAGGGTGTACCCAGGTCTTGTGCCCCATGCTACCTGTGATAGGCTGTCCACAAAGATATGTGTGAAGAAATACAGAATTACAAATGAACAACAAATCTGATCCATGTTTTCTTCTCAGTCTACCCCAGCATTTCAGAGCAACAGACAAACAATAATAAAAAAATAAAACAATTAAAAATACTAATGTTTGTTAATAACAATAACAAATATTCATAAAATCGAGGAATCAGATGTTAAGGTGAAGCTCTTTTGTGCCATGAATAGATATTAATGAAGCCAACAGACGTAATTAACATTTAAAAAACACGGATACCTATTGCAAATAAAATCTGCGAGAAATATTGCAAATGTGTACAAATAAGACCACATCAAGTTATAACGGTAATTACCCGATGACATTTTATCAAAATATAAAGTAACGGGTGATATACGGTACTTCTATTTCATGCACTGCACTCTGGGATACTGACAGGCTGGCGCGTTGCATTTTGGGATAGCTTAGCCAAAGATGGCGACGTCTTTAGGATCCAATACGTACAACCGGCAAAACTGGGAAGATGCGGTACGTTTGAAAAACACGAGACAATTTTCTTTTCACTTGTTCATTACACGGTTACACGTGTTTAAGTATTGCGATCCTATTAAATGAGTCTATTTGGCAATTTACAGTCTAAAAGTTGAATTATGGCCCTGCTTTTGCTACAGAGTTAGCCGGCTCGCTTAACCTCCAATGATGTTTAGTCAGAGATGGAGGAAAGAGCATGTGTATTTCTGTGTGCATTTTTTGGGTCTTTTCGGATTTTGTTTATATAGTGCTCCATGTGGTTTCGTAATTTTTGATATTTATAAATAGCTTGTAATGCAGTATCCTTACCATGTCTAAACAGATATTGGTTTACTTTAGCATGTGCTAAAGGGCTGTCGAGTTTATTTCATGGGTTGTGGCGTCTCATAGTTATCATTTCACACTTTTTAAAAATCTTTAAGATCTCATAATATGTTGCCTCGCTCCTCATAGAAATGGCATTATAAATAAATAGCAGTGCACTTTACTGTGGGTATGGGGTATAAAGCTGCCCAAAACTGTGATGATATCCATGCAGCTGCCCCATTGCAGGCATACTGACAATTTATGGATAGTGTAAAATCATGGGCAGTGTGGCTTCAGTTTGCAAGACATCGAGTTTTAGTCCCTCTAGTGTTCTCGTTTGTTCAAAGCAATTGACTTCCTAATAGTTGTCCTATTTATAAATAACTGCGAAACACTGTCATGTTTTTAAAAACAGTAATTCAGATTATGGTGTGTCTGGTATGTAGTCTCCGGATTGGTTGTGTTTCTGTAAGAATTATGATTCAACCCAGTTGTAGCTTGACATGAGTCTCTTGCTAACCGTGGATGTTATTTTTTCTGGTTAATTCTGTACCCCCACTTCCTTGGGCTATTTGGTGGCACTTGGGCACTGCCTGCTTCAGATGAAGTTTAACAGGCATACTTTTCATACCTTAATTGAGGAATGCATAATCCCACAGTCCTGAATTGTGCAACTAGTAAGTTATCCGTATGTCCAGACCCATTATAGTTAACTGGCAAGTGGTGTGATTGTTTCTTTGTATACTTTTTATGCAGGATTTTCCCATCCTCTGCCAGACCTGTCTGGGGGAAAACCCCTATATCCGTATGGTAAGATGGCTAGCTAGCAATGGCCACATTTGCTTGGCATCCTTTAATGTGTGTATGCATGTCTCTTGACCATTGATCACTTATAAAATGATCCCCCTAATTTATCATGTTGTAAATCTCTACTCAATCTAGTCTCTCTTCTAACTATGTAAAAATCCACCTGTCATACTAATGTGAATGGTGTGTGTGTGTTTTTCAATCCCTTCGTAGACCAAAGAAAAGTATGGGAAGGAGTGCAAGGTAAGGAGCTGGACCCTGTTTCAGTCATTATGTTTTTATATGCTTCCAGCTGTTAGTTTGTTGCATTTTCTTTTCCTCAGCTGCCAATATAGTGGTACTTTTAGTGAACACATGCAGTTCAGAAGAGCGACAGTTCCGTGCTTGAGGTGTTGTGTTTTTGTGCTGGGCATGTTGTATGATCCTGGCTCACGATGAGGGCCAGTTTGAGTTCCGTTACACTGCAATTGGGTACCTGAAATGTTGTGGCACGGACCCACCCCCACAGATCTGTGCACGGCCCTTCACAGTGTTCCGCTGGTGCCCAGGGGTGCGAATGCGCTTCAAGAAGACTGAGGTGTGCCAGACATGCAGCAAGATGAAGAACGTGTGTCAGACGTGCCTGCTGGACCTGGAGTATGGTGAGTCCCCACTCAACAGGAGGCCTGGTTTACCTCACCAGTGCCTTTCACCAGTGCCTTTCCCAGTCGGCTCATGAAATGCTAATTTATTCCACGTTGTGCGGTCATATTAATTTTAATGTTTCTGATTTAGTTCGTTATGCCTTGTAAATTTCACAAATATGGTGTTTTGTCAATGAATGTATTTTGTCAGGCCTGCCGATCCAGGTGCGCGACACGGGATTGGCAGTCAAGGATGACATGCCGAAATCAGATGTGAACAAGGAGTACTACACCCAGAACATGGAGAGAGAGGTAGAGTGTCACTCAACGGGAATGTGCAGGCGCAACATAAAGCCTCAGGCGAGCTGCGTGCCTTGTGGTCATGTGACCTTGTTGGCACATCCCTTAAAATGTTAATACTGAGCTTGGGGTGCCCACGGGGCATTTTATTCAGCTGTGGATGTGTCTGACTTTTTCCTGACTCGTTGACCCTCCAAGTCTGTCACTTTGCCGGGGAGAGTGGTCTCTGGCTTGTTCCATAAGTCAACACTGTCTCTGATTTAAGAACTTTTTGCCCTGTCCATACTGATTTAAAATAGATGACATTTAGTAGGCTTATGTATGACATCTGTTTTCACTGGACACAAGCATTTACTTGCTAATTCAAAGTCACTTTAAATTGTATGTTTAGTTGTGGTTTCAGTGGAGTGAAATGGGGCTTGTTGTAGACATTTATTTTGGTGCTATCACCTAAAATGGGGATCCTTTGTCACATGTATGCCTTGTTAAGAACGGGCGAAATGCTGACAGATTTCTTTAGGGGGAGTGTCAGAGAGCCAGCTGTGAAGGGCAAATTATTTTTCCTTTATCCTGTGTAAAGACATGGTTGTGCTATGGGCAGAAATATAGATTTGTTTGTTCATTTTAGCTGTGTTCTTGGCAGTGACCCCTTCCATCACCATCATCAAACAAATGGTGAACAAACACAAACAAGGTGTGTTCTGTGATCATTAAAAATATATATCTATGTCACTACTCAAATTAGGGGTGTAAAGACGCATCATAATGAATCTGTGCTGACAGGCTATCTATGGTGATTCAACTTCTTTGATCAGAATCAGTTAGTTGATTTTGGGGGGCAAAATCCTCCATAACGTGACAGACGTGCAAGGTAGCATGGCGAGCAGGTGAATTTTCAAAGCATATGTTGTAGAGTTAGGCTCAATGTTCAAAAAGGAAGTGCTACTCGATGGTCTTTGGGTTAAACTTGTCGTTTTCTAGTGCAGAGTGCTCACTAATGGCTAACAATCATTGCACTACGATGCTTTTGGGAAACACCTCTTTTGTAGTGCAAAAAAGTCACATTTGCTAGTTACTTTAGCAGTGGGGAAGGCTCTGGGGTAACCAGCTGGCCATGTAAAATATAATGTTAGCCTTAGAGATGCGTGATAGATGGTTTAACAAATCAACGTTGGCTTAATAAAAATCAAGTTATAGGGTCCGATGTCAGTTCAGTATTGCTGACTATTAAAACTTTGTCTGTATTAAAAGTTAGCAGCATCAGTGCTAAAGACACAGCAACTGAAATAATGGAAATGATCGCACTGGATGGTCAGCCATTTTCCGTGGCGGGGGACAAGCTCGCAAGATTAATAATTCATTATGAAATCTGGCCTGAAGATCGATCTTTCATTTTCCACAGAATAGAGAATGATGTGACGTTATTCCGCTAATCTGTGCCGGCAAGCTGGGCGGGTTTCATTGTCGGCAAATGCCCCCAACCCCCTTTCGACAAAAGTGGCTAAGAGGTTAGCCACATGGGTGCACCGCTAGTTAGCCTTGCTGACATCAGTAGGTCTTACTTTGTGTGTTTTTCTCTCTCTGTACAGATCAATAATTGCCTTTTGGCAGTTTGCACTAGCTTGTTTTCCCTGTTTAATATAATTAGAACAATAAAAATTAATGTTTCGAGGCTCTACATCGTATTGCATTCATAGTATGTAAGTTTCCATGGTCATATTTCCGATTTTTTTTCTTCCCCCCAGTGAAGTTAGTTTTGAATTTTATGTTCTCAGAATAGCCAATTAATCAAATCAAATGGAAATTAATGGTTTCTTATGCAATAAATCATCCCAATATAATCATAAGTGAATCACCTTGGCAACAGTGATTTTCACTCTTAACACAAAGGCTTGTTGCATGTTGGCAGGTGGAGGGTGGGAGTCTATGCAAAAAACGAACAACAGAAATTGAAATGCTGTAAACTAAGAAGTGAACGGTGCTGGTCAGTGAAACAAGCTTGTAGCCTGTGAATATTTAGTCTTTATTGAAAGGTGCCCCGCCCTAAAATGAATAAAAATGCTGCCTTTATTTGTGAATGTGAAAGCCAGGCTGTTGACTTGCTAATAGTGTGATACCTCTCAACATTCAAATAATGCCTCAAGGCCCAGCTTTTCCGCAGTAGCTCATCCAGCCCCTGACCTGTCCGGGCTCCATCTGCTCTTCTGTGGTTACGGCCACTTGAATGTACTGGATGCTTTTGTATTTTTACACTCATCTCATAGTTTTGGAATGTAGCTCTTGCTCTGTCGCTAACTTAATGGTCATTCATTGGAAGGTCAGCCTAGCCACACTTAGGTCTAGTTGGCTTCCTGACAACTTTATTTTGATAGTTTGCGATCTCTCTTTCTTGTATGTCACGCTGGCTGCTAAACAGATGCAAATGTGTCAGGGAGCGATACAGCTAAACTTACCTTAGGATAGCCTGGAAAAACAGGCACAAATGAGGCCCATTCGCTGTTGGCAGTGACAGATGTTAGAAGGGATCGTTGTGAAGAGTCTGTTTCTAGCCGAAAAAGAAAACCTTCCAGAAATTAATAAAGGTGTTTCATTAAGTTAAACATCATTTGGAATGTGTGGCTTC
>JAODJU010000002.1:20036503-20052903 GCA_026776725.1 Gnathonemus echidnorhynchus | reverse complement strand
CGTACCACTTTTTGTAACCTCTCATTTTGTGTAAACATCCCGCTTGGAGTTACCCTCTAAAGGTCCATTCCCTGGAGACCTATGAATCACGTGATACATTTTGTATTCCTTTGATTCCCAGCCAGAATATTTGCAGTCAGGATCTGCGCTCTTGGTGTAAATTGTACAAAACATTTTCCACTAAAATGTATACATGATGCTGGTAGTTTCTGATCACTGAATGTCACCTTCCCAGCCCCAGATCAATCGCATGGCTTGGCGTTTTATAGGTTGTTTACTGGGAAGCATTTCTACATGGTCAGACTTAGTCAGAAACTGGCTGTGTTGTTAAATAAAAGCCTGAACTCTTTTTGAGTAAGAAAAAAACTTGATCTAATTTCCCTAAGATTTGGCTGGACTTGAGATTAAAATTTCTCTTCTGTTCTAAGGCCTTCATTGCTTGGCTCGTTCTTGAAACTTAAAGCAAATTATCTTGCCGACTGTCTCCCTTTTGTCCTGATCCGTTTCAAAATGTAAACGTACAGAGCAGAATGAAAGCATTCTAACCCTCTTTCTGCGATTTCTGTGTGAATGCTACTGTCACTGAAAACGATGGTCTGGAATCTCTGCCGATCTGACGTGACCTGTACCCCTGCAGATCCAGACCTCGGATGGGACGAGACCTGTGGGCCAGCTGGGCAAGGTTCCAGGCTCCAGCGACATGCTGCTGAAGCTGGCCCGTACCACGCCATACTACAAGAGGAACCGGCCACACATCTGCTCCTTCTGGGTGAAGGGCGAGTGCAAGAGGGGCGAGGAGTGTCCTTACAGGTGAGCGCCCCCCTCTCGCTCCTAACCTCGTGCCTGCCACCTGTGGGGGGTGTGGACGAGTGCAAAGACTTGCACGGTAAAGTGGGTCCCTTCGAGTCTCAAGCCCTTCCAACCCAACCTTGCAGAAACCACATCATTGGAGTTACATCAGTAATATCTGCATGTAGAAACTGTGGTGATGTGGATATTTTGCAATAAACATTGTGATATTTATAAAGCAGAACAGATTTGAAAATTTACCCAAAATAAACTATATGTACCAGTAGAGACTGTCAGATAAGTTGGTGTTACTGTGACAGTAGACAAAAAGCACTGCGGACAAATCTCTTGCTCTTGCTCAATATCTTCTCTGTGGAATCCAAAATATTTCCATACAGTGGAAGACAAATTTCTTTTTGCTCTCTATTCAACCCCTTACTCATTTTTGTCAAATTTCTCTAAGATGCATCACACTATGAGTCAAACACAAAGGATGAGAATGATTATGATTGTCTCAGAGTGCATGCAGGGTATCATGCAGAAGCAGTGAAAGTAGACTCTTTATTCAGCCAGTCATCCATTCATTTGAATTAACTAATCTATTTTTTTTACATATTCCAAATAATGTTAATTAGTAATTACATTCGCAAAATTTGTTAAAATTTATTGATAGCCTGAACCAGGCTTGGGTGGCATTATGGAAATACAGTATACCATGGTATTTTAGGACACCCCCATCCCCTCTTCCCTGTTTATCGTATTTTATCGTCAAGACTTCTAAATACTGGAATAGCGTTTTTGAAATTACTGTCAAAATATTGTACTAGCGATATTGACATTGCCCACCACACAGGCCCAATCCTGTCTATTGTATTAGCGATATTGACATTGCCCACCACACAGGCCCAATCCTGTCTATAGTCTCCCGTTTCTTGTGCCCTGTGCTCCCTAGGATGGGCTTCAGCAACACAGTATTGGATAAGCGATGTAGGAATGTATGCATGTTTTGGGCAACACTTTCTAAGCATAGCCCAGTCACCATGAGAGAGTAGTACTAGAGAGTGTAGTACTATTTATGTACTCTAGGGGGTGTCATTACACAAGAAATACTTACGTAATGGAAAGTATTTTTTTTCTCCATAATAAATATGTTTACAATGTTTTAAATCAGTACATTTATAAAAGTTTTTTTCGCTACATGTAGTCGTTTTCATATTACTTTCTCATAACTTTCCGTTGTTTCCGTTCATTTGCATGTACTTCGTCCACCTCCCTGCAGGCATGAGAAACCCACAGACCCAGACGATCCCCTGGCTGACCAGAACATTAAGGACCGTTACTACGGCATCAATGACCCGGTGGCCGACAAGCTGCTGAAACGGGCCTCTGCCATGCCCCGGCTGGACCCGCCTGAAGACAAGACCATCACCACGCTGTATGTGGGTGGACTGGGAGACACAATCACAGAGATGGACCTCAGGTGAGCGTGCGCGTCATTCCTAGTGGGACCTGCACCCATGAGCAATAGCAAGAGGCTGTTTTTATTGGATGGCAGAGCGGGTCCAGATAATACCTTTGTTATGAACCCCATATTTGTTTTTTTTTTTTTCTTCCATTTCTCAGGAACCACTTCTACCAGTTTGGGGAGATCCGCACCACCACCATAGTCCAGAGGCAGCAGTGCGCCTTCATCCAGTTCGCTACCCGGCAGTCGGCTGAGCTCGCGGCCGAGAAGTCCTTCAACAAGCTCATCATCAACGGCCGAAGGCTCACCGTCAAGTGGGGCAGGTGAGCACAGCCCCCGGCTTCCTCTCGTGGTCGACCTGTGGTGAACCTTCAGGTCGTGATTTTGTCCTGTTAACCTCTGTTATCCATTCCTGGAGGGGGCGCTCTGAGCTTTACAGCCAGAATTTGTCTTTCTGATTCAGGTCCCAGGCAGCACGCGGGAAGGAGAAGGACAGGGATGGGCTGAGCGAGTCGGAAATGAAACTGGAGCTGGTGCCAGGCCTTCCTGGAGGTGAAAGAGAGATTTCATCCCAGGACTGCATGAGAATCTTCATCTACTTAGTCCAGAGAACTTGGGGGCTTTAAATTGGAGCGACGCATTTGATTAGTTAACACAGATGATTCATACACAGACAGGACCTTAAGGCTGCGGGCAGTAATTCTGGGAAGCTCTGTTTTGTAGAATCAGCTCACTTCTGGGGAGTGTTCCACAAAGGAGGATTTCTTGCTTAGCCGGATAATTTTTTAGGTTTAAGGTAGTCTGGGCTAAATGTAAGTGAACAAAGATGAAGTCGTTCTAGCTCAGACTACCTTAAATCTGAGAAGTTATCTAGCTAAGCAAGAATTCCTGCTTTGTGGAATACCTCCCTGTTTTAGTGTCTCATCCTTGGCTTCTTATTCTTGTCTACAGCTCTGCCCCCACCCCCATCATCAGAAGAAGACACTTCTGCCAACTACTTCAACCTGGGCCCCAGCACGTCCCCCTCCGTCATGAACATGAGCCTACCTCCGCCACCCGGCATCACAAACCCACCGCCTCCAGGTACTCCGGGCTTGCTGTGGTCCTCCAAGCCACTAGAGGAAGTCTACTAGTGTAGATGCATTTATTTATTTGTTTATTTGTTTTGTTTGTTTCAGGTTTTGGGCCTCCCATGTTTCATTCCATGGGTTCCATGGGTCCTCCTCCACCTCCGCCCATGTCCTTGAGACCTCCTGGTCAGATCCATTACCCTTCCCAAGATCCTCAGCGGATGGGTGCCCACGCCAGCCGTCACGGTGGATCCTAGCTTCACGGCTACCTTGGGCTCCTACAGCTCTCTAGTCTCTTAAAGTGGGAAATGGTTTTTGAAATGGCTGGTTCCACATTTACTTAATACTTTTCCAATTTTAACTCTAACTGAAGCTAATTCGTAAGAATTAAAACATTCCCCAGGCTTCAAGTTTTTAAGTTATCAGGCAGTTACTTGAATTTTATTATTTTGCAGAAATCGTTCATTTTTATTGAACTCATCTGTGTCAGTCTAAATTCTAAGATGGGTTAAATCTTTGTGAGGGCCTTGGAGCTGTGCTATGTGTAAACCATAGCTGTGTCCCTCTGAAGTTTTTTAACAGTCTCCTCGTCTGTGTGTGTCTGCCCATAGTACTGCTTTGTGTTTGGGGGTCAGAGTTGGTTTGTTGGTGTGGTTTTTACGGAGCTGGGGCAGAAGGATGCTGATTTCAGCATTGTGAAAAGGCTGATGAGAATGATCGAACCCATACCGAGTCAACGGGATACCAGAAGACAAGTACAGCACAATACAGGAATTGTGACTTATGGAGACGCACACGTCTTGTTCCTGACCTTCAATGTGACTCACTCAACGGGAAATAGGACTTTTGCCGAGTGCTGAACATGGAGGCATATTTTCTGGTTTGCTCATCTTGCTGGACCCTTTTAAAGAACCTATTTCATATATTTACTGGTGCAAACTGTATTGTCACTTAGCTCATGCATTTGTATTTTGATAGTTGGATTTTTGTTTTAAGTCTTAGGTATGTATCTAAGATATGTAAACATTGAACAGTGTTTTCTAAATGTCTTCCTTATACCAGTTGAATTCTGAAGTGGAAGTGGTGGTCAGTGGTGATTCCTCCTTTGACATCTTTCATGGAACATACCCCTGTCTGCCATTAGTCTGTCAGACATTCTCTTTGATGTATAAAACTTTTTTCAATAAAAAATAGCTGTCATAGTAATTTATTTCTCACAGGTCATTTTTTCATTATTATAGACAAACTCCTTTGGACAATAGACACTGGTGTAGCAAAACATAACCTTTTTTTTGCACCTTCTACAGCTAGGTGCTATAAACAGCATTTTTACAATTTGATTTTGCTTGTTCTTAGTCGTATTCATTTTCTGGAGCAGTATTGTGTTAAAATCATTCATCTATTTACAAAACCATCATAACTAAATAAAAAACAGCAGCATAAGAAGATTTAGGTATCTAATTTGACCTGTGCAATAATTAATCTAGCACTGTTTGCGATAGATTGTGTGCTTGTGTATTGATGTTGGTTTTCTGATGAGAAAGAGGTGACTTACTGAAGATCTCTGGGTATTCCATTGTTTTCATTGTGTAAAGGCTTTTTCAGGGGTTGGGTTATGTCTGTATTATTGGGGGATGCCTGTGAAAGGCATGGATTCCAAAGATGTTCATTTGTGTCCTAAGCAACAGAGATCAGACCTGGGGCTAAATGTAAGTTGATGAAAATAAGGTGTATTTAGCCCAGACTACCTTAAATCTGGCAAGTTATCTGGCTAAGCAAGTAATCCTGCTTTGTGAAACAGGCCCCTGGTATGTTGTATATTTTGAGCCAGGAAGACACAGCTGTTATCTCAGACTCAACCCAAAGGCTGTCTTCATAGGTCTTTCACGTGGAGCCTTTGTAGAGGTAATTTTTTCAGGTTTTCCCACATGCTGGAACATGGACGGTGTTATTGTTGCATATCGTAAGAACCATTAGGTGATAGTCCGGTCATTCCCTCATAGTGCAGCTTGGGGTTTTCAGCCTTTCTCTGCTCACAGTTCATTGGACTCTGGGGCATACAGCTTTCCCCAGCCACGGGGCGCCCGATTAAAGTTGGGGCGATGGGCCAGGCGGTTCCAGGTCTTGCTGGGTTCTGATGGGGTTTCCTGGCGCTCAAACACCTGGATCGGTGAGATTACCTTCATCCTCGCGGGTCCTCCAAAAGGTACTGGTGCTCTGGGGAATAGGACGTATCTGGATTGTAGTCATACCGTTTATTATGTACAGTTGCAGCAGCTACAGAAATTAAGTATTATGGACGCTGCTGAGTTCATCCAAAGAGAGCAGTGCAATGACCTCATATATAGTAAAGGGTTTGCTAGTCTGTCACTGTACAGGGTACCCGCAATCATGGAAAACCTGGAAAAGTTTTGCAATTTTGAAATAATTTTTCCAGGCCCTGGATAAGTTTTAGAATTCTTGGATAGAGAGGAAAAGTTTTGGAAAACTTTTAATGGAAATGTACAAGCGGAAGTCAATAGTTAACTACTTTATACAAATACTGTTCTATCTACCTTAGTTTTACAAACTTGTGGATTTTAGTAAATTTTCTTACGGTACTGGAAAAGTTTTGCAAAAGTCATGGAAATTTATTCTGCCAGAATTGGGGGAACCCTGACTGTATCATTAAGGGATTTTGAGGATTAAGCTCGCAAGCCTAAGGATTCCTACCTGCCCCCTTAGATGTTTCTTAATATTTTACGTCATAGCCAGGAACGACTGCCATGATGAACCTGGATCGAGCATTAAAAAATACGTCTATCTCCCCAAAAACCACGTAAAGAAGCTATACATTGTTCTTTTGACTATCTCAGCAATGTGACGCAATGTTCTCTGCGGTTCGGAAATGCGATCCCTGGTGTGCCCAGTCTGTCCGCGGGTACTGAAAGTTACGCGGTGGCTCAGGGTGTTGTCTTTCCGCTCCATGATTTAAATAGACACTAGATGACTGAAGCCCAAGAAGTTTGCAGCTCAAACCATGATCTGGTTTCCACTTGGACGACGAAATGGAAATATGAACAAGTGCCAAGTTAAGCTCAGAGCCCCTTTTAAGTTGATAAAAAGTAGTTTGTCGTATGTTTTCAACTTCGAACTGTGCACGACCGCCCATTTGCTTCTACTTGTAGGTGGTCATTATCTATGAAGGCACGATTGTTGTTGATGAATCTGAAGTTGGGTTTCCTAAACTCACCTGTTGAAGCATCTGTAATTGACTGGCTGGAGTTTCTGAGGTGGCTCGGGAATCGGGGTGTTAAGAGTATTGAGGAGTTCCTCATTGTTTCCGAGAGCTTCTCTCCACGGGGAGCAATAGGACTTTGGGATCACTGTCATGTTGAACTTCTCACGAGGGATCTCCTTCAGAGGCCCAGAATAACCTGGGCAGGGGAGCAGAAACAAGTACTGGAAGGGGGAACTAGGATAATGCTGCACGTATATCTCCATCCTGCAGCACCCTGGAGTAGCTGGAGGAAGTTAGCCGTGGGCCTGGAGCAGAGTTACCTGGGGCCAGAGTGCCGGGGTTCCCTTTCTTGGCTGATGCCTGATTCAGCGCCGACGCCAGGTTGTGCCGCCCTGGCTGTATTATTAGCGCAGTGCGAATGTTCTCTTTCCCCCCAAGGATGCCTTGTGATTCCTGTGTCTGGTTCAGCTCTTGGTGCTGCAACACATGAGGATTTATTCACAGCTTTAAAAGGGAATCCATCCCGTTAGTACATGTTTACAACTCAGCCAGCTTCCAACATTCATATATCTCTTTCATAGTGGCACTAATGAGATTATTTAGTCCCCACCATTATATAGACCAGTGGAGCGCGATTGGTTAACCTACAAATCCATCCATCTTCTAACCACTTGCCCTGATCTGAGTTGCAAGGGGAGCCTATCCCAGGCAACAGTAGACACAAGGCTGGGATACACCCTGGATAACATGCCAGGCCACACACACACACACACACACACAATCGTATGTTAGCTAGGCAACCTGTGTATCACTGCATATCATTAGAACATGCCATCTCCACACAAAGAGCACGGGCAGGATACAGACCCTCAGCCCTGGAAGTAACAGTGCTGCCCACTGAGCCATCATGCCAACAAATAAATAATTGATTCGTGGTGATTTTAAAACTGTAAAAGTTGACTCTCTACCCCTGTAGGATGAATAGACTATTTTTTCTATGCCAGTTCAGTAATGCAGTTACATCAGCCGTTTGTGTTCTGTTTTGCCTTTCATTATGTTCTTCTGCTTACAGTAATTCTCCACACCAGGTACCCGCAACACAGCAGAAAATGCGATGAGGCCTCAAGCTATTACAGCTGTGCCTTCTTGGGCCACGGCCCCAAACTGCAAAAAGCAAGCTTTTGCAGTGGTTCTTGGTGATGTCGGGAATTGTTTCCAGTAAACGGCCCATAGTTGGTGTCTTACGCTTCCAGAAGCATCTGCTGCATTCTCCAGTGTGAACTTCTCTACTCTTCTCTGCCTCTCCAGGAACATACGTGAACCCCTGTTGGACTGTAGGTTCAGCTCCTCCATCTGCAAGTCTCTTGGTATGCTGATCTTCTTCCCCAAGTCCAAGCGTTCTGGGGCAAACAGACATGCAAAAAGTTACTTCTGACAGATATTGCAAGCCTTGATTGACAGACCATTGGCAGTGGTGATAAATTTCTTTGTATTAGAGCCACATTTAGTGGGATTTTCTCTGTTACATGTCAAGAAATGCCCTAAAAATTGATTTTTTTTCTGAAGTAATTTGTATGGTGCCAATATATTTTTTTAAGCATGACGTCAGCCATTTTGAAATTGACTGTTCTAATCTGGCAGTCTCGGAATAGACTCAAGGATACACTAAGGCTTATGTCTGTTATGGGTACGGTTGTGTGGGTAACGGATTATAAATAGGCTGTTCTCAGGCATGTTTTTGAGGTAGGTCTTCTTGGCAACAGTTACCATATTTCTGAGGCCGTGCCAAAAGCTGTCAGGAGCTGCCTTGGTGTGTCGATATAAACTGCCCCGCGGAGGTCACATTTTGCTGGTGCTCTCCAAACATGTGCTGGAGTGAGAGCTGTGATCATCGGAAAATCGTACGTTGAATGAAAACTCCTGGAATATGCCTGGAATGATCAGCCTGCTCAGAGTTTCCTTTCCTGAGCGGGCAGTCATGTTGGAATACAAAATCATTCCAGTCCACAAATATCAAGAAGCTTGTTTTGAAGGCATCACAATCTCATTCATTGATAAATGGCACCATAATATGTTCTATATCCTAAAAACCTGATTTTCAGGTTTAACTATATTATTCGGACCAAAAAGGAAAAACAAGGTTCTTCTTTGTGTTTTATTATTATTATTCTTTACCTCCCCGAGCTTCCTTTGACAAAATCATGGCCTGTTGCTTCTTCTGCCTGGTCAGGTCACCGTACGGTGTCTGCATCTGCAAGTTTCCGGTGGAACACTGTGAGCCGTCTGTGAAGAAACATCAAATCACTGACTGCTTCATGCCACATCAAACATTCATAGAGGTCTTTGCTAAATAAGGTCCAAAAATAAAATGTTACATTTATGTACCCTGAAAATCCATTCAGCATCTTCTAACCGCAGACCCCAGACAGGGTAACAGACCATGAAAATTCAATGAAAGTGACTGGAGTGATATCAATATATGAAGGTTTGACAGCTGAAATAAGACACCTGAGAAACCCATAAAAACAATGTCAGCACCACACTTATGTTAATTACAGTATTAAGAAACATTCAGAAACTGAATTACCTAATTCATGCCAAATTATTTTGTTACATACTTTTAGATTTTAATCTGTACCCTTTCAGCTCCACTCTAGTAGCATAAATCTCCGATATGCCATAAGGTAGTGAAATCAAGTTCCCCTTGGCACATAACTCATCAGTCATCACCTAGTGCTAACCTGTGGTGATAGACGACCTGCCCTCTCACTCCCCTCTCTTTAGCCTCAATATACATTGCACAATTATCCATGTCTGACAGATGTCCCTCATCCACAAAGCAACGAAGGCATTAAAACGAATGAATTTAATGTAAAGCTAACAGAGATGTCAGCTGGCTCAGATCCCATGGCATGATTCCCAGTCCATGAAGCAAACTGAAGAATGATATGCTGGGAATGATGATGAAGACTTAAAAGTCACAGTTATGGGCCTGACAGCACGTCTTTAATAAAGCAGACAGCAGGAAATATCATATATCTGACATGGGCCCAATGTTTGTCATTTCCAAGTCACCTCAAGGCAGGAAGGGAGTCTATTGAGGAAAGTTAAAAAGCAAAGCTTAGCTCAGAGAGCCATTCTTACCTGCTGGTAGCTGTAGACGTGCCGGTACAGCCGTCTGCTTCTGGAAGCCCGTGGGGGTTTCTTAAATGGGTCAGTGATGCTTTTGCTTACCACTCAAAGAACGTCCGTCTGTAGGGTAACAACTGAGCTCTGCTCTCTGCGTCTCCTGGCCACTTACATCACGGGTTTATTTTAGTCAGAAGATGGACTGTTTGGCGTAGAGGGCGAGAAGGACTTGGATTCACGCCCTCTGCCTCAGCATCCCGGCTAATAAAAATATGATCCAGGAGGGGCTGGACTCGTGCAACCGTGCGAAGAACAGCTGACACCGTCCAGGCCGTGACACTGGACCCCTGTTGCTCCGATTTGAGGGCCACCAGAAATTCCCAGTGCATACATGAGAGTTGACATCACGGACAACACCTGTGCACTTCCCTTCCTGCCCAAATTTGTCGAGTGGTCAAGGCAAGTTCAAAAGTCAACACCAGTTAAAGACCAAGGGTTCACATTCCTGTTTATGATTATGTTATATTCCACTACATTTGTCATGACTGCTGGATTTGTAAAACGTTAGAGTCATTTCTCTATTTTTCTAGTCAACCTGCATCAGCTTCAGTATAACCATTCAGCAAAATATTGATGTATATTTGAACACATTGCTGTGTTCAAACTCCAGACTGAACAGGAAACCTCTATTCTGCAGTTTAGTTTGGCAAAATGGCTTATTGATTTTCTTCCAAAAAGACTTGGCAAACGTGATGAAATCGCTTTCACGTTCTCACTGAAAAGCACTGTAAGATCTTTACTCTTACTTATCTGGCATAAGAGGATAGCTAGACAACACATGTAGTTATTATTCAATAAAAATGCGGTCACAGTAGCATCTGATAAATGAATTGGAAGGAGTTTATGTGTTGTTATATTTGACATAAGCTTCTGTTTTTAAGATACTGAAAGTGCAATTAATTTGAAAAAGAAAATAATGAGAAATATTCTTTAATATACACCACTATCATTGAATCAGTGGCACACAGGATAATGCCAATTGCAAGCATATTTTAGTTCAACAATGAAAAAGAGAAGAAATGATTATGTCATGCTGACAGTATGTCATAATCTACCCTTTGAATTTCAAGTCTTTCTCAACCACAGAACATGCCTGATTAGTAACCTCTCTTACCAACAGTCATGACCAACGCTTGAATGTTTATGGCATTCTGGGAATATTGATGATTATCTGATTAATGAGTCTGACTACTCATTTTGTAAGCATATATTCATGTAGAGTGGTGAACTTAGGGTTTGAACACAAGACCAGCTGTTTACCCAGCACCCCAGAACTTTTCTCAGGGCGAGGAATTGAACCAATGACCTTCTGAGCAATGGGATTTGAACCAATGGCCTTCTGAGCAAAGACACAGGTGCCTAACTCACTCAGCCACACACCACCCCTCAGCATGGATAGAACTTCCCAAAAATACAACAAACTCACCATTATCCCTCTGTGTGGAGCAATTGGGTAAAAGGCAAAAGATTTATATGAGAATAAGAGAGACCTGAGTCATGTGGGTAAATATGCATGACTCTGCAAGTATTGACAGTCATCTGTGTAATAAACTTTACTGATGTGAAAGAGGTTCACAGAGGCTATGTTTGTGAGACTACAGTATATGGGTAAACATGCATGACTCTTCAAATATTGATTATCATTGGTATGATAAATTTGCAGTTCTCAATCGGGATGACTGCGTCTGTGTCAGTGTGTTTGTGAGACACTCAGCATCTGACAGGTGTTTCTGAAAACAGCTCTGGGTCTGTTCCTGTCATGTTGGAGTGGAGGAGGTACAGAGAGCCACCAGGTAATGACAGGTGACACCAGGACAATGCTCTGTGACTCTTTAATTAAGACCAACTACCTATGGCCCTGCCAGAAGGGTCTGTGAGCCCAGAGAAACCAACAGCTTCCCAGAGAAGAAGATAGGAGAAGGTGTTTACTGTGCATGTGTCATTTCTCACAGGGTTTTTTTAAGGCTTTTAATTTGCTAACAATTTCATAATAAAAGTCACCACGGACACCACAACCGAAGGCAGAAGGACATACTATATTCTCCTCTTCTTCCTCTCCTTGCAGTTGCCGGCGTCTTCAGGAAGCAGAGGGTGAGCGTTACGCCCCCCGCTGGTACCACCATGTACGGCCTGCTGTGCGAGAGCCTCCACGACTTCATCAAGGAGTCGTACGGGGACGATGTGTGGAAGCTGGTGCGTGAGCGTGCCGACGTGAGGCTGCACTCCTTCGTCACACACCAGGTGCGGCCGGGGGCGGGGGCGGTATCACGATTACGGGGGGGGGCAAGTGCAGCTGTCACATGAGAACTGCTGTGATCTGGCGGGGCTCCGCGGGGATTGCAGGGTATGATGTTTTAAGGGTGGGGTGGTTATAGGATACGAAATTTTGAGGGTGGGGGCTTTAAGCTGGACAATGTCTGCCTGTCACCATGCTTTGAAATCAGCATGCTTTTGAAACTGTAACCTGTCTGTAACCCTTGTGGCTGTGAATATCTGTAAATGAGACCCTGTCTGTCCACCAGGTGTACAGTGAAAGCGTCATTCCTCGTATCGCCAAAGCGGCCAGCGGAGTGACAGGGACTCCTTACAATGAGCTGATGAACTCGTGGGGCGTCTATTTCCTGGGCTTTGTAGGAAAGTACGGCTACGACCGGATACTGAAGGTGGGGGTGGAGTTTAAAGCAGCTAAGCTCCAGTACATAGCTCTATGCATCTGATGCCAAAGTAATGATCTTTGCACTCTGTGGTATCTATAGTTCTCAGTGTAGTCTAGTTAGTTAAAATTTCAGCATCATGACTGTTGGTGCAAGATGTCAAGTTTGGGAAAGTACAAGTTGTCAGTATTAGAATAACTAAAACTAAAGAGCATTGGGATGGTCACCCCTCAGCGTGTGGCCATGTATGTCAGCATGATCAGCCGTCGGTGTCAGGTCTTGCGTTCTGGGATGGTCGCCTATCACAGTGTGCCCGTGTGTGTCAGGTCCTGGGGCGACACGTCCGCGACTTCGTAAACGGACTGGACAACCTGCACGAGTACCTGCGCTTCAGCTACCCCAAAGTGCAGCCCCCCACCTTCTTCTGCCAAGAAGAGTCAGCCACGGGGGTCACCCTCCATTACAGGTCTGTCACAGGATAGAGAGAGAGCCAGGCAGAGGGGTGGGACGTGGAAAGTGGAACGAGGGAAAGAGGGATGCGAGGAATGGGAGGGGAGGAGCTAAAATACGGAGAGCAAAGACACTGCGTATCTCTCGTGGGGCTGGCTCCTAGCATGTCTATCTGTTGGACCTTTGAACCCATGCAGGAGCAAGAGGAAGGGCTACCTGCACTATGCCATGGGCCAGCTGCGGCAGATGGGCAAGCAGTTCTACGACACTGACATCCACGTGGAGGTCCTGTCCGAGCAGCTGGTGGGGGACTACTCTCACGTTACCATGCGGTCAGTCTCCAATTCAGCATGTGGCCCAGCAGCCTCTCTGCTTGCTTCCCAGGCCTCTGGCTCCTGGCTTATGCTGAGGTCTCCCCTCTTCCACACGGCCGGCCTTCTTTGTGGCCCCACAGGCTGAACTTCGACAACTCGGCCTACCGCTATATACAGAAGGAGGATGAGGAGGAGCAGGAAATCCTGCCCATTACCAGCGACTTCTTCTTCGAGGTCTTCCCTTTCAATATTGTCTTCCGACAGGTATGTCCTTGTGTATATCTATGTGAGTCTCTGTGCCTGAAAATTAAAATTAAAATGTTATTTTTTTGAGGTATTTCATTGAAGGCTAAACTAATATGAAGTAATAACCATTTCAGGAACACCTCACCTAAAGCACTCATATGTATATAATGTATTATAACGCATTAATAATGCATTATAATGCATTCATAAAGTATTATAAACCTGGCTATAACTTTTCTACAAAGGCAGTGTAAAAATTGTAGCCATGTTCATTACGCATTATGAATACTCTATGAAGCTCTCATCTATAATGCATTATAAATACTTTTATAATGCATCCTAATTGGTTATACTGACTATAATAATGCAACATGACGGTATCTATAGTGCATTATAAATGACAGCTTCATAGAGAATCATAATGACTGCTTTAAGTGTTACCAATATTTCTTAAACTCCCTCAGGACATGGTGGTGCACAACGTTGGCTCTGGCCTTGCCACTGTCTTTCCTGACCTGGATGGGAAAAAAATAAATGACGCCTTTTTGCTTGCTCGGCCCCTGGTGGAGTTTACCTGGAACATGGTGAGCCACTGCCTTTGGTGTAGCATAGAATTGGAGAACCGGTAAGATCCCTCCTGAAGATCAGCGAAATTCACACAAGAGTGCAGACAGTGCAACTTTATGTGTCTAATAAGTCACTTTGTATATGATGCTGTTATCAGTATCTATATTTAACTACAGAAATTGATCATTTTTCTACTTTGCCCACCTAGATCATTTCCCACCCCAACAACCTGTTTGAGATCATGTCCAAAGAGCCAGTCAAGAGAGAGCGGAACCTCCACAACCGAGCCCAGAGTAATGAAACCTCCCTCGCTGATGGTCACATGACATCCTTCCCTGTAATCAAAGGGCCTCAATCCAGCTAATTTAGTTCCCTCCCCCCTAGACTCCGACTACGAGAACGCCAATCGTTCGGCAGATGTGGACGTGGAACTCATGGCCTTTCAGTCTATAATCGGAGATGATTACAAAGGTCATTCATTTCTCAAACCTTACATGCTTCACCCACTTTGCAACTACATGGAGAAAATTAAAACTGCAAAATAATATGCATCATACTGTTCAGGCATACTTAATAAATACAAAAATCATTTTATTTGGATCTTGGCTGTAGGAAGATCCTTAATTAGACATAGACAAATGTGCAATGTATGAAGCATTTCATCGTCCCCGAGCAGTAGTGCTGACAACAGACATCAAACCGGAGTCGTGCAGTCATAGAGCTTTGGAGAACCTTTGGTTTGTGAGTTCGAGTCCCACAATAACCGTTGACACTTCACAGCCCTCAGGCGTAGGGATAGAGGATTGGAGGGCGCTTCACTTGGGTCCCGGGGCTGAGGTGATGCTCTTTCCCCAGACGGCAACAGCGCCAACGCCATGGAAAGCTGGGGGGACGGGAGCCGGTGCCTGAAGCTGAAGGGGCAGATGAGATACATGCCAGAGTGGGAATCCATCATCTTCCTGGGGACACCAGTGTAAGGATCGCCGGCACAGCTGCCCGCCACTTCCACACTGTGTCCCGCTAGCTGCGCCTGTACACACCGCTGCCCTTAGTCTCCTGAGCTGGCTTTATCTTACTCTCCAGATGCAGGATGAGGCAAATTCCAACCAAATTCCACTGATTTTGTTCTATGCATCCTCATTGCAAATGACATTGCTTGTTTTGCTGACTTACTGGACTGAATCTGCATATCATCATCATACACTAGTGGCCAAAATTGTCAATTTCCAATGTTTCCACAATTTTGGGTATTAGTGTATACTATGACTCTGGTTTGCATGAATATACCAGTGACTGGCACACACACAGTTTGTTATGGTTGCTTGGTGTCTTACATTTTTATCTCCAGCCTCCTCTGGTGAGTAAGCACCTTGGTACCTCCTGTGTGCTTACAGGATGGAGAGTCTGAGTGCCATGTTCAAGACAGGCTTGTACATCAACGACCTGAGCATGCATGACTCCAGCAGGGACTTGGTTCTCGCTGGGACTCAGCAGTCGGAGGAGCTGAAAAGAGCCCTGATCCAGGTACTGATCTCATGCACTTGAACAGAGCTCCATTGTTTAATCACAAAAAGGCCACCCGCCTTTTGTGCAACTGGCATGTCTCATATGCCACGTAACTGACAGATACAGAGTACAGACAGTCCCCGAGTTAATAATGTCTGACTTACGGACAGCCCGTCCTTATGAATGGACTGTCATAAAGCCTATTGTCATGAAAATTCTAGGTAAACAATGGTCTGTATTAATGAACACACGCGTTACTTTGTGATGCTCATAAAAACATTGTGTGGCTTCAGCGGTTCCTAAATTTGAGGTACATAGTTACATTTACTATTACTGTATTATTATTATTATTATTATTATTATTATTATTCTTGTTGTTGTTGTTGTTATTATTATTACCTACAAATTTGCCTTCAAGACAGACTGGGGACCTATGTTATACACACATTAAATACTCATTTGTTCAGGAGAGTTGAGCTTTAATAGAGTACATTGAGGTTGTCACAAATACCTCATATAGTTGATTCACATTGAGAGCCTGGTATTTCACCATCAAATCCCCCCTCTGTATTATTCAGGAGCAGAAAAAATCCAGCAAGCTGGAGGAGAGCATGAAGATGCTGGACTATGAGATGAAAAAGACAGATGACCTTCTCTACAGGATGATCCCCAAGCCAGTGGCCAAGAGGTTACGCAAGGGGGAGCCGGCTGTGAACACCTGTGAGGTTAGAGCACCACACCTAACCAGCCCCTGAAGGACCATCGTGTGGAGATCATCGTATCCATGCTAGTCAATGCATAAGAGAAAATGCAATTCCATAGCTGGTCTGACATTTCCATGTCATGTTGAAATTATACAGTACAGGCCAAAAGTTTGGACACACCTTCTCATTCAATGTGTTTTCTTTATTTTCATGACCATTGGTAGAT
>JAODJU010000002.1:20019806-20031460 GCA_026776725.1 Gnathonemus echidnorhynchus | reverse complement strand
CCTCATAATCTGGGGTAAACTCCCTGCTAACCGTTAGTGGGTAAGCAGCTATGGAAGATGGATAGATATGGATGCTCTGAGTCTATGGTTTCATTAAAATTGCCAGATATGTAAGAGTCTCCGCCATGGTCTCCTCGTGCTGTAGTGGGGTTACCTTCAGGTACTCCAGTTTCCCCCCCATAGTCCAAAAACACACTGAGGTGAACTGGAGTTACCAAACTGCCCACAGGTGTGTATGTATGAGTTAATGGTGTGAGTGTACCCGTGATGGATTGGCGCCCCATCCTGGTTGTTCCCTGCCTTGCGCCCGACCCCCCATGACCCTGAATTGGACAAGTGGTTACAGATAATGGTAGGATTTCATAGCTTTCCGTTGCCAGATGTACATGGCTTTTAAAAAGTTAAAAATAATATTTAAATAAATTTAAATAAAATAATTAAAATAATGGATTGGGCAAGGAGTAAAGTGGCTTTTTCACATCAAATGAAGAAGGGACGGGCATGCTACAGTTGAATAGCTTCATAAAATTGTGACTAATTTATTCTGGTGCAGTTATGGTACTGCCTTTAAATGCTTTAAAGTAGCTTTTTTGGTCATATTGTGAAGCGTTTACCATTTGGCACAAAATATCGTCACTGAAAGCACTGAAGGGTTCACAGACACTCGGCTTCTTTCTACACAGAACTCTGTAGCTTACTGGTAGATATTTTTGTACTGCTGCACTGGTTTCTTCCAAATCCTCCCCCCCATGTTTCAAATGGAGTTACCCAAGGAGGGACTGGAGGAGCTGCACTGGAAGGTGGCATCTTCCCGATCCACGCTGCACCTGGGGGCAGGCCGATCGCAGCGACCGTCCTTGGGCTGCGGCTCCATGGTGCAGCGGAAGCAGAATGTGTAGAAGAAAGCTGTCAGCAGGAGGAAACACACCACACAGAAGACGATGATGAGGAGGATGGTCTGCACTCGCACGTGCGCGTAAGGCTCAGGGGAGTTTGTGGGGCCGGCGCTGGGCGATGATGGGCCCTTGTAACTTAGGAACGCATTTTCCGTCATTCCCTGCTCAGCCCTCAGACCTGAGGAATAAAAGCAAAATCAAAGGTCAAAAAATTCCTAATAATTTGTACGTGAGTCTTCCATACATCAGGTCCATACATAGTAAATAGTATTAAAAATAAACCTCAAGTGGCCTCCTGTTGCTATGGCTGACTCTGGCTGAAGATGAAAGAGAATGAGATTGGTCAGGATCAGAGGTAGAAAGTTCGGGTCCAGAAAGTACAAATCCAGACCAAGGTTTTGTTTCAACCAACCAGTCACAGTCACAGAGTACTCGACTGGTTGGTTGAAAAAAAACTGGATTTGTACTTTTTGGACCTGAACTTTCCACCTCTGGTCTTTATTCAGTTTGAAGACTTACTGCTGGAGGCCCGGCTCATATAAGACCCCATTAAAGAGGCAAATAAGACCTCAGGGTGATAAGAATGCAAAGTGACAATCTGGGACCCTCCTTCTAAAAATGAAAAACAGTAGTTGTGCTGTGTATGTGAACCATGGTCATTCATGAAGAAAGATCTCACTGGACATATAGTTTTCTCCTGTAGTGACTAAAGACCCAAGAATGGGTGAAGGAACCTTACGATCCTGGTTGGATTACCTGAGAGCTGCAGTACATGGGTATCGGCTGTCGGCTGTGAATTTCCTTGCATCTTGAACCCTCCTCCTCCTCAGTCTCTTGTTTTCAGTTGATGTATTTGTCTAGATGAAGGTTAAAGACATAAAACAATGACAAGTTGCATAAGTTGGGTGGAAGGTGGTTCGTTGGGTGGCACCATGGCCTCACACCTTCAGGGTTGGGGCTTTGTGTGCCTGTTGGGGGTTTGTGTGCCTGTGTGGTTTGTACATTTTCCCAGGGTCACGTGGGTTTCCTCCTGCAGTCCAAAGAAGTGCAGTTAAGCTACCTGGCATCTGTACAGGCATCCTGTCTAGGGCAGTGTTTCCCAATCCGGTCCTCTGGGACCCACAGCCAATCCATGTTTTTGCTCCCTCCCATATAGGTCTAGTGCCCTGGATAGGGTTCCAGCCCCATGAAACCCTGCTCAGAATAAGGGGGTAAAAAAATTTGATGGATGTTGGCACAATCGAAGGCTGTTATTGATGTGTAGCCGACTATTTAGTTAGTAATTTATTTGAAAGTAAAACCATAAACAATCTACTGTCAGAAAATGCACAAACATTCCAATCAAACCTGAAATGTAGCCCAGTGGAATAGTGTCGTCTTCACAATAACTGTGTCATTAAAAACCTCATAAAAGCAAGAAAAGATGTAAGAAAGTGTTTGCAGAGTTCCCAGAGGAAAGCTGCAAAACGTGAGGAGAACATGCAATCTGCACACACATAGAAGCGGACGAAGCATGTAATCCACAGTGCTGGAGGTCTGATATGGCACTGCTGCTGCAGGTGACATTTAAAGCACAAATAAAGAAAAAAATGTATATAGTATATCCCTTTCCGAATTTTAATAAAACGACATAAATGACATATTTATATTCAAAGATATTCCATATTCAGAGAGTACAGAAACACCATTAT
This sequence comes from Gnathonemus echidnorhynchus, assembly GCA_026776725.1. Lineage (NCBI taxonomy): Eukaryota > Metazoa > Chordata > Actinopteri > Osteoglossiformes > Mormyridae > Gnathonemus > Gnathonemus echidnorhynchus. Next base: position 20,028,873 of record JAODJU010000002.1, on the reverse strand, counting down.
CAAGACCCAAAACATAGGAAAATATAATAATAATAATAACAATAAAAATAATAATAACATGCAGACTAATACAGACAAACAACCATGTAAACGACAGTCCTCACCCATATTTCCATCCGTCGCTTGTGTGGTGTGAGAATCGGCCACTTGTGTGATCTGATCTGATGTGCTCGAGGAGCGGCTGAAGTCAGAGGATGAGAGGAAAAAAAAATAAGCGACCGACCTCAACTGAAGGGTTTGAGAGGCAGTGTTTCCATGACAACACTCAGGGCTCGCTCACATGACACTGGACGGCAGGTCAATAGAGACCTGGGGAGAATGAATCTGAGGCCACCGGGCAAACCAGGTTATTCCCTCTATCAAAACAAATCACACATCAAAACAAATGATTTTCTTCCCAGAAACGCAGTGCCAGCTTCAGAGGGTTGGGAGATACGAAATGAAAAGGGTGGATGGATATTAGTGCATTAATCACTTGGTAGATGTTCTTGGAAGCATATTGTAGTGCCAGCAACATGGCTCTGTATAACGGAGCCCACTAACAGTGCAGGGCATGCTGGCACATGTGTAAATAGCCTCTTGTCTTTGTCATGTAAATAGCTGTGCTGGGGACCTGATCGTCATGTGTCCCCTTACCTGTCTTTGTACTTGGTCCTTGTCTGATCCTCGTGTGTCTCTTTGTCATTTACTCAGTGCTTGCCTGATCTTCGTGTGTCTCTTTGTAATTTACTCGGTCCTTAGCTGATCCTCGTGTGTCTCTTTGTAATTTACTCGGTCCTTGCCTGATCTTCGTGTGTCTCTTTGTAATTTACTCGGTCCTTAGCTGATCCTCGTGTGTCTCTTTGTAATTTACTCGGTCCTTGCCTGATCGTTGTGTGTCTCTTTGTAATTTACTCGGTCCTTGCCTGATCTTCGTGTGTCTCTTTGTAATTTACTCGGTGCTTGCCTGATCTTCGTGTGTCTCTTTGTAATTTACTCGGTCCTTAGCTGATCTTCATGTGTCTCTTTGTAATTTACTCGGTCCTTAGCTGATCTTCATGTGTCTCTTTGTAATTTATTTGGTCTTCAGCTGATCCTCGTGTCTCTTTATAATTTACTCGGTCCTTGCCTGATCTTTGTGTCTCTTTGTAATTTACTCGGTCCTTGCCTGATCATCGTGTGTCTCTGTAATTTACTCGGTCCTTGCCTGATTGTCCTGTGTCTCTTTGTAATTTACTCGGTCCTTGCCTGATCTTCGTGTGTCTCTTTGTAATTTACTTGGTCCTTAGCTGATCTTCATGTGTCTCTTTGTAATTTATTCGGTCCTTAATTGATCCTCATGTATCTCTTTCTAATTTACTTGGTCCATGCCTGATCGTCGTGTGTCTCTTTGTAATTTACTCGGTCCTTGTCTGATCTTCGTGTGTCTCTTTGTAATTTACTTGGTCCTTAGCTGATCTTCGTGTGTCTCTTTGTAATTTACTTGGTCCTTGCCTGATCCTCATGTGTCTCTTTGTAATTTACTCGGTTCTCGTCTGATCCTCATGTGTCTCTTTGTAATTTACTCGGTTCTCGTCTGATCCTCGTGTGTCTCTTGGTCATTTACTCGGTCCTTGCCTGATCTTCGTGTGTCTCTTTGTAATTTACTCAGTCCTTAGCTGATCCTCGTGTGTCTCTTTGTAATTTACTCGGTCTTTGCCTGATTGTCATGTGTCTCTGTAATTTTCTCGGTCCTCAGCTCATCCTCGTGTGTCTCTTTTTAATGTCTCACCGTATATGCGACCTACCGTGTGCCGTGAGACCTCCCTGTGGTTCCCTGTTATGTGTGGTCTGATGGTTGTTTGGAGCCTGTGTTAGTCCTTTTAAGGGCTTAATAAAAGGGGGTTCTTACCTCCTTATTGTGAGCCTCCTCCTTTCTCACCACTACGGCAATGCCTCAGTCTGACAGACATTACCATATATTGTATGTATGTGCAGAGATTCATTATACTGCATTCATAAAGTATTATAAATAGGGCTATAGATATTTATCCACAGTATTCCTGAGTTCGCGCCATTACCCCTGATTCATAGCGGAAAACAGTTTTTTACTTCCGCTTGCGCTGTTATTGACAGTTGCGGGGTCACACCTTCACTGTTGTTAAAGGTTTCTCTCACTGCAGTTTCTTTTACCTGGCGTAAATGGCAACACTTCGGGGTGGATACACAATAGAGATGTTTTAAAAAGCGGCGAGGACAGTTTAGTAGCAGTGCCTCACCCGTCACTTCTCACGGACTGGGTAGATGACATGAAACTATGGCCCGATGTTAGCTACATCGACATTATTAATCACCTCGTATTTTCCGAAGGCGTTGATGGCGAGGAATTGCGTAATTACAAGAGCATCGAGGCGTATAATTACCTGCACAGCAACTCAGCAAGTACTGCTCAACAAACAAGGCGGCTTTATTTTTCTTAAAGCAGCTGTAGAGCCGAGCCAGAGCGTTAATCAAGCTAAACACTTAGCATGGGTAATGCTAAGGGAAAGTGGAGTAGGGGAGACAGTCGGCTGTTCCTGTATCGCTGGATTAGGGAAATCATGTTGTAATGCAGCTGCTATTCTGTGGACTTATCTGGATATCAGAATGTTTAAATCACTGAAACAGAAACACTGGACTGGCCAAAGGCTGTGATTGGGGAGTCACGCCGCTGCCATCTAGCTAAGTACTACGTGGAGCACTGCTTACTGTTTACATGTGAAAGCCACTCGTTAAAGCTTTGTGTGGGCTGTATGCTGTACAATCACACAAAGATTAAAATAATATAAAAAAAAATAAAAAAGACAGTACATTAAGGGCAAATTTACAAGATAATTACTACCGCCGATTAATTTGTGTTGCACTGTATATAGTGATGTCACGTGTTGTTCGTGCTGCTGGAAGGTGTCAGACTCAAAGTGGTCCGAGGGAGCTTTCTTCTTTTCTTTGGTGGGGGCCGGTCATAGCCCAGATAGAGCTCAGGGTCGGGGTGTAGCTCTGTGGGCTTTTTATCGATAAAATGAAAGGAGCAAACGTAAACTCTCTTCGGAGGGTGTTTGAGTCTTAAAGCTGTCAGCCACGCTAGATTCCGGTCCTCCTTCCGCGGCATAGAGTGCAGTGCGTAGGGCGCAGGGCACGGACAGGCCTTTCGAAGTTGTTGATGCTCAAGGCAAAATGTTTCAAACGCATTTTTCAGTTTTCTCGAATTATTGTGGCAGCCGACAACAGCACACGTTGAACCCGAGCTCATCCTCGAACAGGTAAAGCCGCCTATTACAGCACAAAGTAACCGATTTTGTTGTTAGCAAAGAGTGAACGCTGGTTCTCGCTTTGAGTAACCAGAAGTATAAAACCGGACTGCGGAAGTAGTGGTCTGTCATGGCAGCCTACGTACGCTCTTACAGAAACCTGTGGATAAAACAGCAGAACATATTATAGCCATGTTTATTATACATTATGACTGCCTTATGACGCTCTCATTTATAATGCACTATAGATACCTTTACAATACATTATAATCAGGGACTGACATAACTGGTACGCAAGTACGCATTCACCTTTAAAAGCGATACGTGCAGCAATCGATTGTTGTAACAGCGTGAATGCGTACGTATTTTATGTGCATTTGTGCCGATACGACAGGAAATTATTGTGCATTTTAACCTTTTATATACTAATTCGTATTTCATTTGCGGTATAGAGGTTAAAATGCACGATAATCTCTCGTCATATCGGCGCAAATGCACAGAAAATACGTACGCATTCACCCTGCGACAACAATCGATTGCTGCACGTATCGCTTTTAAAGGTAAATGCGTACTTCAATCCCTGATAATAATGCCCTATATATGCATTAAGGATACTTTTATGCTGCATTATAAAGGACTGAAGACTTTTAGGACCGCAGAAGTGGTCTGCATGCGTTTCAGGTATTGACTGGATAAACATGGGAGAGTGGAGAGACTGCATAAGAACAATCCTGAAGGAGAAATTGGTAGAAGATGTTCTGCTCTGCACAAGTGACATCATGCTCTTGGGATTACAATTAGTTGTTTTACAAATGTTAGTTGTCATTTGAGAAATGCACCAAAAATAAAATTAAAAAACTGTAATTAGAGGTATGCAAAATGTACAGAGAAAGAATACAAATTAAATCTGACAAGTGAGGTGGCTTTTGGGGCGGTGGCGGGGGTGATCTCTGCATTACAACTTCTCATTGGTTACATTACTTTACATAGTCTAGTTAGTTTACATACTGTTATTTGTGTCTTCTTTGGTCAAGAACCAAAACTTCTCGCAGTCCTTTGTGTGAGCATGCACAAGGGTTATTTTCCACTCTGAAATTATTTTCCTTGGGAGCTTTCCCATCTCCTTGTCAGGAAGATTAATTAAAACCACAGTACTTGCATGCAATCACTGCACATTGTCACTTTTATCCTGGTATGGAATTTATTTATTGTACATTTTCACACAGGCACATAAAACACCCCACGTATGAAAAAAGTGAAATAGGCATTTTGATCATTTTTTCTCATGCACGGTGTTGGTGCAGATACTGTTCATTTCATCCTGTGGAGATAAAAAGGAAAGTTGCCACAGAGTAAGATTAATGGCGATAATTCACATGAGGCTGTTCTCACCGCATCTGGGATGCTGGATGGCTCACATGCTGTGGTCAAAGACTGGTTTAATAAAGGCACTTCCTTTTTCTTTGTTTTTTTTAAAGTATTGTAATATTTATATATTGTACAGGGATCAAAGTACACCAGCATTCAGATGATACATGTGCAGGCTGGGTTTGAACTATTTAATAAAGTAATGGAGCAAAACAGTATATCATTCTTGGAAATCTATTATTTAGGTATAGTTGTAATTTTTTCATGTAAAATGAGAATGTAAATACATAAATGAACCAAAATGACAAAGTCTGTTGTTGTTTCCATCAGTGACGCCTGATTGACCCCACAGCTGACCAACACACATTAATTACAGCACTCTTCCATGTCAGCCTGACTAGCCTGCATCCCATACACTCCCTAATTTCAGTTCCAAATCCAAGCCCCCTCCCGACATCAGGGCTGAGTACACCTGGATCTGCTGTTGGCCCCCCCGCTACATTATGCAGGCTGAGGCCCTCTGCGATGGGGCCGATGGACGATGTGGCCTCCAGCACCTGCCTGCAAAGATGAGTATGGTCACGTTCTTCATATTCTCCTCATCAATCAGCCCGGAGCACTCCTCTTTATTAAGGGGGGGAGCTGTGCTGAGGATATAGACCCCCGCTGGGTCCCAGCTCTGTACATAAAATTCTGATAAGCGAAAACCCTTGAACCTATTACCGAAAAAAATGCTTTGAAACTAGAACATCATCAGAGATGTTGCGGCTCTCATACCTGAGATGTTGTATCTGTGGTAACACTGATGTTATGATGTTAGAACCTCTTTAGAATGTATCAAAAACAGAAAAATTCCAAGTATGAAATCATAGTTGAGGGTGTGTTGGGTATACTTATTGGATATCGCATGGTTTAAAAAGGTATTATAATAAACAAATGATATCTTCCAAAATCTCATTCAGTAGAGCAGTGGCTCCCATCTTAATGTGAAAAATATTGCAATAACTGATCACTGTAAAATATACTGGGGGGTCTACCTCCCTCCTCTGGTCGGCAGAACGTTCTCAAGTCTCTTTTAAGGCGTTTGGGGCTGAAAAGTTTGGGGACCCATGTAGCAGATGTTAGGGTCGTGCCCGTCTGTCCATGTCCTGTGTGCTGGTTCCCCGTTTGGCCAGCAGGTCCCACTGGCCATCCTGTTTGGGGTTACCCTGGCGTGCTGCCCTGCGACCTGGGCTGCTGTGTGGCTTAATGGGCTGAGTGTGTGGCTTAAAAGCAGATATTCTGTATGTCATGAGTTCAAGGCAGGCTTGAGGCAAGTCTCACCTCATGTTTAATATTTTGGTTTTATTTTATCCCTCGGTATCTGGCATTGTTAATACCTTCTGCTTTTGTGTTCTTAATGGTTACCCTGTTCATTCCTTGATTGGTTATGTTTTGCTTATGTTCCTTGATCTCTTCTAGTGTTGATAGCCCTCAGTGTTCCTTTTTTCTAGTCTGTAGTGCCTGTAAATTGTAATATACCCCACCTGTTCCTTGTTGCTCGGAGTCCTTAGTAATTGGTTGATTGGTTATGGTTTTATCTCTCCTCCCTCTTATCTTGTTAGTAGTGTATTGAGGTGCCTGCCTTTGTTCTCTCCCTTAGTTGGTCATTGTGGTTTATTTTCCAGTCTTACTTGGTTCCCTGATTGTGTTCACTTGTTACTTTGGGTTTTTTTTCCCCTGTGTGATTATTAGCTGTAGTTACCCCATGTTAGTTATTGTCGTTTCTTGTATTTCTCGCTACCTTTGATCTTTAGAGCTCTACTGTGACTGCAGCAACAACTCAGAACCTGCACAATTTGCATGCTTTGCACTCATGCTCATTTTCCTGCCATGCAAAAAAGTACCTGAATTAAAATACTGCAGCTCTAAACACGTATAACTAATAAAGACTGTACAGTGACGTGGTTAAGGCCAGACACCAACGGGAGACTATAAAAGTAGCAAGCAGAGATAAAATCCAGTGACAATTTATGTGGGAACAAACTCACACGACACAGGGAGAATATGTAAACACCTTAGGCGCAGAGATGGGGTGGGAATTAAACCCCCAAATGTGGAATTATGAGGGGGCAGTACTAACTAGTTAGTCATTGTGTCATCTTTTCACTGTAACCACATTTTTAAAACAATAATTCCATGTTACACCAAATTTTTACCAAGTAGTGAAGGACTTAGTAAGGAAATGCAAGGCACATACTGTACAGTGTTACTGAAACATAGAAAACATTTGAGAAACATTTCCATATCCAAAGTAACTGTGAAAATTCTCACTACAGTTACAAAGTTACATGGGATGTCAGGGGCAGCTAAGTAAACTGAATGCAAACAAGATTATTTGTCTCAAAGGGAGAAATTCACTTCGGTTTCCATTTTTAGCCATGTATACTTGGGTTTAGCTGACTTCTTTAGCTCCAGTCCATATGAACTGACCCTAACCTTTACTGTACATAACCCTGATTATTTTTTACACTATGTTCTACATGCATACTCAGATCTTACCCAAAGATCAAAGTACACATTCTGTGCCAAATGGTGATTGGAGATTAAAAAAAAAAAAAAAAAAAAAATCATTAAGACAGCAAACAGAGGAAAAACCTAAATGCACAAGCAAAACCTGTGTCTGGAATTCCTCCACCTAGTCCTAGAAGCTGCTCAGCCCCACCATCCTTGGACATCGTCGCCCAGTTCAGCTTGACGAGAGATGGGATCTCCACATCTCTTCCGCTTATCTTCAGATCATACCTCATATGCTCTTCAAGTTGTTCTCTACATGCTGTTTACAGCAAACTCAAGCTAAAGCAGACAAGGCTGTCAATAAAGAAAGGGGTTTAACCTGCTGACAACTTTGGCTACCTCTGGGAGATTGATGATATAAGGTAATCACACACATCACAGGACAGGGTCACTGAGAGCCCGAAGCCAATCCGAGGCAGCATAGAGAATGAGGAAGGGGATCGATACCCTGGACAGGATGACAGTCCATTACAACTTAAGGGCAATTTAAAGACAAGAATTCACCTAACTGCATGCTTTTGAATTTTAACATCTAATACATGTGATACCCCACAAAACATTACCTTTAATTCTCTGTAAACACTATAAAGCACATCTGTCTCGGTTTGAAATGCTACAGATTAAATGTCCAGTTGGACCTGATTGTAATAAAAATATCAGTGCTGAGAGGGCTTTCATTTGGACCATTGCAAGTAATTACTGTGGTGTGGGAGAGGATAAATAATATAAAGCTGCTGAAACCCAAAGTGAAAAAGCAGTGAAAAAGTCTGGAAATGTTTCTGGCATAAAATTAATTTTGGGAGGGAATAGAAAAATCATTCTGTAAAGAAACAATGAAATACTACAGCCAGCGAATCATGATAAAATGACTGCATGACTGATTACAGTAGAACTGCATTGCGAACTTCACTCTGATGTGCTGCCCTACAGGACTGGATTTTTTTAAGCGGGAGCAGAACCTGATGCTTAAAACACCTGCCATCATCATCTCGCACTGGTTTGAGGGGGTGATTGAGAGAGTAGAAGTCTACAAGCTTTTAAACTTCCCCCATTTCCCTGTTGTTCCATCGGCGATGCTAAACACCCACATTCGCTAACGAGCCCCGGAGGCGAGCATGCTATGTGGGGAACCAGCAACCCACAAAAGCATAGGCATCCACAGAGAGGGGTGGAGCCTTTAGGGATGGGGGCGGGGCTAGTAGGATTATGAAAGCCTGATTAAGCTGCATTCACAGCTGTCCTTCTCCTGTATTAGCCACTTTATCTGCATTGTCCCCAAGCCACCTGCCACTCATACGAGTCAGGTGACCTGTGACCCCCCCCCCTCCCCCCCCCCAAAAAAAAAGCAGCCCTGCACCTCTGTTACAACCCCAAGAATAGTTTACTCTGCATATTGGGTGGATGTTTCTCTGGGGTACATGCTGTTCTGTTCCTGGCTCCGCCCACTATTACATTTCATACCTCTCCATTTTAATTGCCTGTTTTCTTCTTTATTCCTTTCATCATTTCCTTTCCTAATTGCAACCAGAAATACACTGGATTAATAGATGATATTTTTGTATCCATCCATTTTCTGTGCCCAGTTGTCTGATGGAGGGTCACAGGGGTCTGGAGGATATGGGCACAAAGCAGGAAATAATGCAGACACACACTCAGTATCTTTGTGGGGACTCTTCATTCACTTCTAAGGGCGCCCTCAACCCCACCCTGCCCTAACCTTAACCAAGAGTAACCAAACAAAATACAAGAGTTTGGGCATTCTTACTTCTTTTGACGGTAATCACATGGTGCTGCAGTGCTTAGGACTCTTGCCTCACATCTCTGGGTCTCTCTGAGTGTGGAGTTTGCATGTCCTCCCCATGCTGTTTTGGGGTTTCCTCTGGGCACTCCGGTGTCCC
>JAODJU010000002.1:20006416-20019579 GCA_026776725.1 Gnathonemus echidnorhynchus | reverse complement strand
TTGTCCAAAAGCATGCTGAGGTTAATTGGAGTTACCAAAGTGTGAGTGAATGTGTGTGAGTGAATGTGTGTGAGTGGATGGTGTGTGAGTGGATGGTGTGTGAGTGAATGGTGTGTGAGTGAATGTGTGTGAGTGGATGGTGTGTGAGTGAATGTGTGTGAGTGGATGGTGTGTGAGTGGATGGTGTGTGAGTGAATGATGTGTGAGTGGATGGTGTGTGAGTGAATGCGTGTGAGTGGATGGTGTGTGAGTGAATGGTGTGTGAGTGCCCTGCAATGGGTTCCTTCCTATCCCTTGTGGGCCTACCTGACCACCTCCTCTCTGCCCTCTCCCCTCACTGATACCGTCCTCTTTTCTCACTGGGACGTCACAGCTGGGGACAACAGCTTTCATTCAAATCCTCAGTTTTTTATTCAACAATGTTTGGAAAGAAATGCAATGAGGTTGCACAGGGAGGCTGTTTTTAAACTAATATTCATCTCAACCAGTTGCAATATAACTATATATATAATAAACATCAAATGTCTAGAGCACAGGTGTCAGACTCCAGCCCTGCACATTTTGGGTTACCCCTCGTTTAACACACCTGATTCAACTTCTTGTGCTAATTACCACATAGCTGTTGAGCTTAATAATTTATGGTGGAACAGGGAAAGAACTAAGCTACACAGGGCTGCGGCCCCCCAGGACTGCAGTTTGACACCCTTGGTCTAGAGTATGACAAACAAGGAAAGAAAACACATTCATATTCATTTAAGTCTTCGTGTCTCAGTCTGGAGCAGCATTTCTGTTTGGAATCTGCAAGGCAGATGAACAGAACAGTCATCACATTGAGCAAAGAAAATCGCTTTCAGCGTTACAGACATCACCCTGCTAAATTACAGGGATTTGCATGAAATAATTGCCGTTGTGTGTTGCATGTCTAATAACCCTTTTCTCACGACCCCTTATTCTGCTGCAAAAATATGTGACTTACTGCTCTGCCTGAACAGACCAACCCCAAACTCAACTCCCCACAAACCACCCACGGGGCCAGGAAATGCCCAGCACAGAAAAAAAATGCTAAACAAAATGGCAGTATGGTGCATATAGGGGGTGGATGTGCAGACCTGAAACCAAACCTATTCTTGTGGCTTCAGCACTAGATAGATGCTAAGACAACCACATAAGTCTCAACCCCCCAGACCTTGTTTATGGAGCAGTAGGGATGTGGGTGAAGTTGCGTTGCTAAACACTCACCAGAAGGTGGAGACTTCAGTTACTGGTCTCTGCTCTTTATGTACGTGTCTGGCCCTGGCTGTGGGGGAAAAAATCAGGCTTTTGTGTGAAGGTCCCAGTCAGGTGTGGCTAATCTGAAGCAGTTCATTTTGTGGGGGGAGAGATGAGGCTTAGAAAGCCTTGGTAAGTGGGATTATGTTGCTCTGCCCCGTGCTGACAAACACACCCACCATTAATGAATTTCTGTTTAGCTTTGACCAGTGAATTAAGGGGTGAAACTCACCGATATCTCTCTTTAGGAAGCATTTTGCTCCCCAGGTGAACAGACAGAGGAAGACCATCGCTACCAAGCCGCACACGATGAAGATGTACATTTCAGCACTGTTGTCTATCTCTAGTTTAGAAAAACCCAAAGCCAGCTTTAGATCAAGGTCACTTTTTGGCCACATAAGACAAAATAAAGGCTTTACCAAATAAATTCAAGGAAAAGTGCAGATCTTACCAATGGTGATTTGTACACATTCTGATGAATAATTTCCACATACGTTCTCATATATACAGCAGTAATTCCCAGCAGTGGATTGGTTGACATTGTCTAGTGACAGTTGGCTGGTATTTGTGCTCTGCAGAAAGGTGCCAGTTTTGTACCAGCTAAACCCTGTGGGCTCTGGGGGCTCCGTATAGTTACAGCTTAGGTTGGTGCTCTGGCTGACCGACAAGCTGATGGTGCTGGTGTTCTGGGACCCTGAGAAATCTGTGATAATAGAGGACAGGGATGAGCTTGGTCTGTGTGTTCTTTAACCTTCTCCAACCAGTGATGAATGTTCCAGAAGGTGAATCTAGAAGGACTTAGGATCTTTGACAAAGTTCTTCTTTAAAAAGAAAAATATCGTATACATTAGCGAGATTAATGTGCCATGTTTTTCTCTGGGTGAGTGAAGAGGGCAGCGTGCACACAGAAGAACAGCGTGAGATCTTTTCTGCAGTTTGGCCTGTGTGTCTTGTGGAGCTTAAAATTCAAGAATTAAATATGCTACTAGCTTAATTAATTAAAACGCTACCTGTTGGCAACAGTAAAGAAATAACGACAACAAATGACAAATAGCCAAATCATTGTGCAAGAGGTACAAAAACCAGTCCATATTAAGCAAAGACCATCTGCTGCTAATGACCCATGAAATGGAACGGCTGCCCTTACTGTCACTTTGCTGGCTTGGAATATCTTTCGAAGGCTTCTTGGTGTCACACGTGAGTGCACCTGTATATGTGAATATCAGTGGAATGTCAATCTAGACAGAATGTCATCTATCTATGTACACACATGCAAACACACACACACACACACACACACACTGACGATCAAACACGGTGAGCAATCTAGAGTGAGCAATAAACCTACCTGCTTGCCTGTGGACTGGGCGAGGAACCTGGAACACAGAGAGGAAGCACGTCCACACACACACACACACACACACACACACACACACACACACACAGCAGGGGGAGAACATGAACATACACACACACACACACAGCAGGGAGAGAACATGCACACACACACACACACACACACACAGCAGGGGGAGAACATGAACACACACACACACACACAGCAGGGAAAGAACATGCACACACACACACACAGCAGGGGGAGAACATGAACACACACACACACACACACACACAGAAAAGCAAATAAATTCAAAGAAAAGAAAAGTGCAGATCTTACCTATGGTGATTTGTACACATTCTGATGAATAATTTCCATGTATGTATTCATATTTACAGCAGTAATTCCCAGCAGTGGATTGGTTGACATTGTCTAGAGACAGTTGGCTGGTATTTGTGCTCCGCAGAATGGTGCCATTTTTGTACCAGCTAAACACCGTGGGCTCTGGGGGCTCCGTATAGTTACAGCTTAGGTTGGTGCTCTGGCCGACCAACAAGCTGATGGTCCTGGTGTTCTGGGTCCCCGAGAAATCTGTGGTAATGGAGAACAGGGATGAGCTTGGTCTGTGTGTTCTATACACACACACAGCAGGGGGAGAACATGCACACAGACAGACAGACAGACAGACAGATAGATTTTGTGCAGAGAAACTGAGAACTGTTTCACCATCTGCGGAGAAGCTAGGCGCTCTCCGGATATATAAAACTTGGCTGCATATCTGAGAAGCAGCATCACCGGATTCACGACACTCACTGGAAAGGAAGATGGCAGCACTCAGCCAGGTCAGCATGGTTTATGTGTGCAATCTGGCAGAACACAAACAGAGAAGGCATGAGATGGAGGTTTTGGTTCAGCCTGGGATACTACACTCTGTCTCTCCACTTGTGTGTCTGATTGCATGCCAGCATCTCACTGATGAAACTTACAGAAAGACTAACAGAAATTGCCCTCATTTTAAAGGTTAAATTCAACAGCTTTCCCCTTGAGTCTCACAACAAAGGTGCTCTGAGCGTAAGTACTCTTGGAAGAGACACTATGATCTCCATGTTGGAAAAAAAACGAATCTGCTATTATAATCAGAAATTGCATTAAGTCATCATCATCCTAGCATAACTACAATTCATTTAAATACTTTAGAACAAACGAGAGTACATTACGTATGTCGTAATAATGGCAGTGGTTTCTATGATGTTAAGTGATATGAATGGAAATCGAAAGATGTTAATATGTCGGAAAATTATGTGGTGACAAACAATGATATTATAATTTGGCAATACCTTTCATTCATTGAGATCTGGAGACCGTTCAGCAGGGGTGGACTAGCCCTCATTGGACCGGGCCACTGGGAAATTTGCTGAACTTCCCGATAGCCGGTCCGCATCTACCGTTCCGTACAATGTACCATTCAAAATCTGTTACTATGCTGAACTTCATGTGACCTACAGCTCTCTGCTGGGCTGGACTGGGATTAACCATCAGCCTGGGTTTTTACCCATGCAGGCCCATATGGGGTGGGGGGAGGGTCCCCACTATACACTTTGTCAGCCCACAGCCCCATCGACTCACCTGGAAAATGCCAAGTTTGCCAGATGGCCAGTCCAGCCCTGGGTCTGCCCACCCACTTAGCTACCTTCCTTACACTAAATAAATCAATTAGACTTCAGATTAGACCATCAGCAAAGGCTGCTCACTGACGCAGGATCAAATCAGGGAAAGAAACTGAAAGTACCGATCTAATCAGAAGACTGTAGATTAGTGGTGCTTTAATTGATATCACTACTATACATTTAACACTTCTTTTTTACTCTTGGGAGAGATAAAATTGCCACAAGCGATCATGCTTCTAAAAAAAAGAATGATACCTTGCCTATTTAACAGGTAATCGATTTGTTAAATGTCCCAAGACGCTTTAGCTGTCTTGATCGGCATGCATCTATGTTATATCTGGTTTTCAGTTAATAACATTTGTGTTTAATTTATTGCATGGACAGGGGCAACATTTTATGGAATGAAGACTGGGTCCCAGTTTATAACTTTGTAAAAACAAGTATTTGGCTATATCCTGCCTTTTGCCCCCTGTTATAGGGGTTAGGTCCCAGGAACTCTGCAACCCTGTACTGGATAAACAGCTACAAAAGACTGATGCACTTATGGACAAGCAAGTAATACTGGTGTCCACAAGATATGTCAAGTCGGCTCTGTACATCATAAATCATTTTTTAAATGATTTACAATTTCAAGAAAAAACAAGAAGTTAGGGTTTGCATGTTTTCTCCAAAGATTTCTTTCAGTATCTCCCATTGCTGAATTTTACCACTTTGGTTAGCATTTTTGCATGTTAAATGTGGAGAAAGATCAACCGACGTGAAGTCCAGCGACTGCGGGCTTCACATTATGGTAGGTGTGAGATTTATGGTTTTGAAATGTATTAAAAATCCTGTTTGCTGTCACCGAGCTTGAACAAAGTGCATTGTCTGAGAGCGTCTAGACCAGGGGTCACCAACCTTTTTGAAACTGACAACTACTTCACGGGTACTGAGCCATATGAAGGGCTACCAGTTTGTCCTCCTAAACTTCATATATAATAAAAAAATTTCAATGCTTTTTTTTTAGATATTGTCATTTTCAAATCTATATGAAAGCAAATGTGATTAAAGAAGAATAGCAACAGGATCAAATTAAATTTTAGACGCTGCTCACTGATGAGTTGTGTTATTTTTAGAACAGGTCCGCGGGTGACTTATGTGGTCCTTGGGGGCATCCTGGTGCCCATGGGCACCATGTTGGTGACCCCTGGTCTAGACAGTAAAGTCAATGCACATCGGGACCATCTAGCCTGCAAAACCAGCCATATCACCCAACCTGGACTCCAATGCAGAAAACTTAAACCTGAAAGTCACATAACTTATACAAAATAACAATCACTTAACCCATATTACATCCCATATAGATAGTGCATTTACATTATCTGTACACACAAATTCAAATAAATGATCACCTTTACTGTCCTTAGGCTTGTCTGTGCAGAGGATGGACACCATGTGAGATAAAAGTCTTAGCCAGGAATGAACAGTGAGATCTTTGTGCCTGGAAATGACCACCATCCGAGAGAGAGAGGATTTCATGCAAATCATGTGTATAACCTGTGGTATTGCTGATGTCTGAAACCAAGACTCATGTGCTCATTTCCATGCCCCAAACCAGAATGGCCTGGAGTTCAGGGTCCTGGATGTAGTGAGCTCAGCACAGTTTTCACCAAGCCAAAACATTACCAAACTAAAACGAACAGATTCACAAACACAATACCACTACAAAGAACACTTAGATATCACCTAACAACACTGCACATTCAAAAGATATTTCTGTTTCATACTTTGTAAACATTACTGATAGGAAAAGTTCAGATTCTAATTTTCTAGCTTTTGTCCACAGTTAAGTCCCACCTCTTCCTACTTTCGCAGAACAATGATTGACATGCAGCTTACCCAATCAACAGCAAGAGCAGATTATTTAATCAAATGTACCATGTCCATTTTTAGGAAAAAAGTTTAAAATGTGTTATCCAGTATTGCTGTTATATTTGCTCTAAATGTGTTTGTTATTAATGTGTTTGTTGTTTTTTTGTTCATGTTAATGGCTTTCTCCAAAATGTCATTCTGCTCTCAGCTACTGTTTTGGTGTTTTAAGTTAATGTTAACGTGTTCTGTAGAATGTCATCTCATTTCATGTTAAATTGCCTTCTCAGTATGGATCAGTGGACGTAGGGACTGGAGGAGGTGACGTGAACGTTGTGAGTTTATGTGTGCATTTCCCATTTCTATGATATGATTTTCAAGCATAAAAGAAAAAAATGTCTGTGTCTTCCTGTCCAGGACACATAGCTGAGATAGTATCTGACTGCAGTAATATGTTACATGTAGCGATGTTAGGGGCTCACGTCTACATCCCAGCGGCGACGCTGGGAACAATCATTCCTGTGCTACCTTTTGTCCACTAGGGGATGCTGCGTCTTTAAAAACTCTCTGGCCAATAAAGGTGTCCTTGCAAATTCCACTGTCCACCACTTATCCAGGTCCAGGTCACAGTGGTAGCAGTCTGAGCAGAGATGCCCAGACCTCCCTCTCCCCAGCCCCCGCCTCCAGCTCCTCTGGGGGGGACACCCTGGAGCTCCGAGGCCAGCCGGGAGATGTAATATACATATAATGTACATTTTATGTTTAATGAGTAATATATTTTGCGTAGGAACAAAGTAAAGAAAGAGAAAACAATATCCTTCATCAAACCATATAAAAGGCTTTTTTTCCCCCCAAGCAAATCATCCTTTTCAAAGATACAGGAAGGAAGACAGGAAGAGATTTTTTTTTGTTTTGTTTTGTAGGATAACTTGAAGGAATTTGTATTTATTATTATTATCCTGGCAGAAAGTAATAATCTTTGCTTTGATTAATATTTTGGGAACTGGATGGAAACACACCTGTCGGATTTAAATACAAAATGCTTTTGCACTTTTGGTTTGGCTCAGAGGATTGATTTATTCGTCGATCTGGCTGTGGATTGTTGTACACTTTCAATCACTGACTACTTTGCAGGTTCTCCTTGTGCCATGCGGGTTCCTTCAGGTACTCCAGTCTCTGCCCACAGTCCACAGACAGACAGTTAGAGGTACTGGTATCTCTAAATCAGACTCAGATTCTTTCCCATTGAGTATGATTGCCTGTGTAAGTATATGCTCTGCAACAGATTGGCCCCTGTCTAGAGTCAACCCCATAAACACTCTAAGGACAAAAATATTGAGACATCTGTCCATTACACCTACAGGAACTTTTATGACATCCCATTCTAAATCCATAGACAATAATATGGACTTGGTCCCTGCTTTGCAGCTGTAACAGCTGCCAATCTTCTGGGAAGGATTTCCACAAGTTTGTGGAGTGTTTCTATGGGAATTTTTGCCCATTCATCCAGAACCTTTGTGAGGTCCGGCACTGATGTTGGACATAAAGGCTTGGCTCGCAGTCTCCATTCTAGGGCTGTGTGCAGGTCAGTCAAATTCTTCAACACCAAAAATCACCCAATCATGTGTTTATTGACCTTGTTTTGCCTTCACTGGAACTAAGAGGCCAAGCCCAATCCACAAACAACTCCACTCCATAATCCCCCCTCCACCAAACATTACGGCTGGCACAATGCAGTCAGGCTGGTAATGATTTCCTGGCATCTGCCAAACCCACACACGTCCATCAGACTGCCAGACAGAGAAGTGTACATCATCCAAAGTCCAGCGGTGGCGTTTCTTACACCTCTCCATCCGACGCCTGGCCTTGAGGTTGGTGATGTGAGGCTTGCATGGAGCTACTCGGCCATGGAAGCCCGTTCCATGAAGCTCTCAGTGCTGGGGTTAATGCCAGAGGAATTCTGGAATTCTGCAGTTATTGAGTCAACAGAGTGTTGGTGACTTTTATGCACCGTGAACTCGGCGACTCCGCTCTGTTACTTTACGTGCTCTGTCACTTCATGGCTGAGTTTCTGCTGTCCCTAAATGCTTCCACTTAGCAGTAATACCACTTACAGTTGACTAGAATATCTAGCAGGGAAGAAATTCCACAAACTGACTTGCAAAGGTGGAATCCTATAACAGAACCACACTTAAATTCACTGAGCTCTTCAGAATGACCCATTCTTTCACAAATGTCAAGTACCCATCAAGAGAAAACAATCTTACAACATGTGTTATATTATCTGTCACCACTAGGTGACAGCAGGTGATCTATCGGCATTCATGGAGCATTCAGTCATTGCAGCACAGGGCAGATGGCTGGGGTACATCCTGGACAGAAAGAAGTAAATGCTGGTATCTTATCTATAATATCTACCACAAAATATGTGTAAAAAAGTGCATGACAGCAAATTAAATGACAAATAGCAGAATAAAAACAGCGGCTGCATGTGATGGGCTTGAGTGTGTATGAAGGACTCCCACTGGGTTTCCAGACCATCAAAATAACAACTAAAAGCCCTGGAATGAAAATGCTCAGTCCCATAATTCCCTTAGCTCTTACTCGCTCATACAATAATTATGTTACTATAATAAGTCACCCGCCATGTGCCTTTGGGGTCAGTTTGACCCCAGGGTAGGCGTGAGAGTTAATTTCATATGCCCCTTGTTAACCACAGGGTAGAGCTGAGGGAACCTTCATGTGTCATATTTTCACCTACGTGAAATTGCCAAGCATCGATAAAAAAGTTTCCTCTTCTCCCATGGTGGAATGAGTTGTTTTAGCTCATTATAACATTTGGTTTGCTTATATTTTTAGCGCCACATTTTTGGAGAGCTGACAGACCATTGCATGTTTTGAATCCTGTTGAATTCTACCTGTGGACTGACGCTATTGCTCATGCCTTTGCTGACAGCTTTTGAGAGGCAGACAATAGAAAACAGTAGTGTCCTATTAAATGCCACTCCCATGATTCAGAGCACCAGGGACAGTCAGCACCAGGGGCAGTCACTGTGCTCTTCTCATGAATATGATCAATAGGCTGACTGCATCTGTACCCCTCTCAGTTTGCTCTGGGGTAGCTGGACACGTTTCTCTATCTAAAGGGACAAAAATAAGCCCATTTTAATTCTCCTATGTAAAAAAAAAAAAAAGAGTCCTTCAGGTGTGACCAGGTTACCCCCTTTATCAATATAAATTGTTCAAGAATCATCATGCAATCAAGAGGAGGAGAATCGAGATACCACATTCTATTGCACTATTTTAAATTCTTTAAAATTGAAATTCTTCTAATGTACACTGGAATGTTGTAGCAGAGAACATTCTGGATACTGGTAAATGATTAACATGTATAAACACAGATTAAAGTGGAACGATTTCTGGTCTGCCTTGCCTCAGAGCAATAATGGGATTGGACCTATTGCCCATTCAGATTTGAAAAACATGAAATACTCCGAGTAGCTACATGATTCTAGCTGTGCCTTTCACTGGGAAACCTCTGCCTATCCCTGTGGCTGTACCCTTGTTGTCATAGCACTGTCTTCTGCAAATAAATAATTAAGCATGTAGATGCAGTTCTGACAGCATCTAGAAGACACCAGTCCCCTGGGGCTGGGTGGTTCTTGCAGCTCTTTTGTTCCTGGTCCACTGCCCAGCAGTTACGTTACTAATAGACACTTCAGAAATCACCGTGGAAATTCCAGAGTGCCTCATTCTCTGTACCAGCAGCAGAGCAGCCCTTCCACCCGTGCATCTCAGCCACATCACTGCAGACAGGTGCATGATCTTCCCACACATGCCACAGGGACTGAAGCATTCCCAGCACACCCTATTCTCCCTGCAAAGTGCACATGCCAGCTCAGACACCGACTAGGCCCAGTGGATGCTAATTTATTCACCATTGCACTTTGTTTCTTGAGTTCATTCAGCAAGTCTGGATTGGGAGAGGTGGAAGTGAGAAGTTTAATACGCTCATGCCCAGAGGTGGAAATTTCAGGTCCAGAAAGTACGAATCCAGACCAGGATTTTGTTTCAACCAACCAGTGGAGTACTCTGTAACTGTGACTCTATATGCGCAACTGGTTGGTTGAAACTAAATCACGGTCTGGATTTGTACTTTCTGGACCTGAAATTTCCACCTCTGCACATGCCGGAATAGGTTCTGGAAAAGAAGTCAGTGAAGATTACTGAGCCATCTGCACACCACCAACCATTCTCAACATCTTTATCCTCCTCTCTCCAAAGAAACTGTGGTTTTAGGGCAGCTATGATCTGACAGCTGGTACCTGGGATTGATGTGACATTGGCTGACATGTTGGCTGGTTCCCTCTGCACCTCTGCCTGTCTGTACACAGCAGAAGGAGCATGCATATCTCACAGGCAGGACAAAACAAAATGGAAGAACAGAATAGCCCAAAAAGAAGGAAGCAGAGTTCTGGAAACACATTCATTAAACACCGAAACAAATAAAACATACCACTCTTAGCACTGTCTTGGTGTGACACAATCGCATTCCAAAACAAATATAAGACAAAAAGCAAAAACTGTTTTTGACTTTCTTGGCAGCTTGGTTCTCTCTTCATCAAACAGGTTTGTCAACTCATTAACTAGGTCAAACAAGTTAACTATATCAGAGGAGGATACAGGTCTCCGTACAGGAAATAAAGACTCCCCACTTCCTGCATCATATAATCACAACATCCGGCAGCCTTGCAGACAATGGTCAGTTGCAACCATCCAGTTCTGCTTTCCTAGAACGACAGACCAAATAGTAACGAAAAGGAATATAAGTCTGGCTCCCGACTGCTGTAGCCGAGGAAAAATCAGCAGCAACAGCCTTGGGGATTCGAGGAGAAGAGACGCAGTTCCAAATGCCATCATGCACCGAAAACGATGTGTCAGTCAATGACAGACTGCATACACAATGGTGGTCCCATAAGATTACAGTGTAATGGAGCTGAGAATTTCCTATCGGCCAGTGATGTCGTCACCGTTATAACGTCGTAGCGCGACTCACGTGTTAATCACATGTTTAATAACCGTCACTGGTTTATATATTTGCTATACTGTACTTTTATCGTTATTTTAGAGTGCACTCTAATGAATAACTTTACTATAAAACAATAGGCTATACCATCTAGATTTGTGTAAGTACACTCAGTGATGTTCGCACAATGATGAAATTGTCTATCAATGCCTTTCTCAATCCCTGTCATTATACGACGCATGGCAGTATCTGATTTGGTAGCAATTGCAAAACATGCAAATACGGACAAAAACCAGTCATGGTGAAAATAAATCCAACATCATTCCATCATGCAGGTATTTACTTTCTGTATGTCCGTAGGTTAGATACATTATCTGGCCAAAAGCATGTGGACACCTCACTATATGTGCTTGCTGAACATCCCAGAACCATGGGCACTAATGTGTGTTGGCCTCCACTCTTCCGGGAAGGTTTTCCACTAGATTTTGGAGAGTGGTTGTGGGAATTCGAGCCCATTCAGCCAAGGCACATTAGTGAGGTTGGACACCGATGTTCTATGGAAAGACCTTACTCGCAACCAGCATTTCAATTAATCCCAAAGGTGTTCAGTGGGCTTGACATCAGGGCTTTGTTCAGGCCAGTCAAGTTCTTCCACACCAGGATATACGGACCTCACTTCATGCTGCAACAGAAAGCAGCCTTCCCCAAACCGTTGCCACAAATTTTGAAGCACACAATTATCTAAAATGTTTTAGTATGCTGATGAATTAAGATTACCTTCACTGGAGCTAAGGGGCTTAGACCAAACCATGAAAAACAGCCCCGAACATTATATCCACTCCACCAAACTTTACATCTGATACTGTGCATCTGATACTATGCAGGCTGCATTTCCCTGCCACTTGCTCAAATGAGGAAAGGCGCCTTTTTATGCACCACTTGCTTCAGCACTGTGGTCATGCTCTGTGTGGCCTACCGCTTCATGACTGAGCTGTGGTTGCTCCTATATGCTTCCACTTCACAACGACAGAACTAACGATTGACCTGGACAAGTCTAACAGGGTGGACATTGACAAACAGATTTGCTGCAACATAGGTATCCTGTGAGGATGCCACATACAAAGTCACCAAGCTCTTCAGTATGACCCATTCTACTATCGGGATTTGTCTATGGAGATTGCATGGTGTGTGTGTGTGATTTTGTGTACCTGTTAGCAATGAGTGTAGCTGAAACAGCTGAGCACAATAACCATAAGGGTGTCAGCATACTGTTGGCCAGGTAGTGTATGTCTGTGGGACCCCTGGCAAGCAGAAGAGCTGCAGGCAGTTGCAGAGAGCAGTACAACTTTTGACCCTTTATGCGTTGAGTTTGACTTACTTCAATTCAATTAAATTTATTTTACATTCACAATGTCTTCATGTTGCACCTGTCTTGTCTCATATGGGAGAGGTGTGACCCCAGGCCGAGATCGAGGCTTGGGATACCCCCTGCTATAACGGATAAACTCGTAACTCCACCCACCCACAAAGTGGAATAAAAAGCATCAAGATGTTTTATGACTCATTACAGAAACTCTGCTGTGTAGTGGACTATTTGTCTCTGTGGGTTTGTCTCCCACTTGACTGACACATGAGTAACACCATGTGCTTCATAACCTACATCACAGGCACATCCAATTTACCTGAAGGCAGATGAAATTATGCTATTTAGCAATAAGGTGAATCTGTGTCGGTTCACCTTTTTTTCTCAGAGGTGTCAATAACCCAGTGAAGCTGTTTTATTGTAATTGTATGCTGTGATTCAAAAACCACTAATAGTGAAACTCAGATGTAATTATAAGATACTTCACAGAGCAGAGTGAGTCGCAAAAAAATAGCAGCCAGCAGAATGAAATGAACGCCAATGGATTAGGGATGTGCATCTCCATAACTGAGGTCGATGCGATACGCATCTCGATGCATAGCCAACGATACGATACATTAAAGATACATGAAGCAGCTAGCGATGCGATGC
>JAODJU010000002.1:19963644-19975129 GCA_026776725.1 Gnathonemus echidnorhynchus | reverse complement strand
AACTAAATGGCAAAGTGGAGATTGTATTTTCTTTTTATCATTTTCATTTTATTTTTTGCAGAAAATACCTCCCATAGTATAGATCCATCAGCCAGCCTAGACTTTGTCTTGCTGATTGCAGCAATGGACTACAAAGAATGCCATCCATAACTGCTGTGTGTAGGTCAGAGGAGGGAGTCTCACTGCAAAAAGCATCCCTGGATGTGTAGTTTAGTCACATTTGATGGAGTTAACAAACTGCCTGGTCGACCCAGACCATCAGTCTTATGGGTTTAGGCAGGATGGCAGTGTTGAAGGTAAGTAATGAGGATTCCAGTCAGCAGTCACTCTGCTGTACGATTTACATTTGTGATGCTACTCGGGGGTCGTGACGACCGTCTTACCTGAGATATCACAGTTTGGTGGTGGGAGGTTTTAATAGGTCAAGGAAAGATGCGTCTTATGCTGTTCTTGGCATGGTGCTTTAAAAACATCTCTGCCTTCCAGATACTGTGCGAGAATCTGAGGGCTCCTCCGACGAGGTGAGAGAGAGGATCTCAGGATTCATTGCAGTTTATAGATCTTAGCAGAGGGTTTGTGATACATGACTGGGAGACAAAAGGCAGATATACTTGAGGTTTTTGTGGTCTTATGGTCCAACTCCAGGATGTATAAATCAAGATCTTGGAGGGCCAAGATCAGGCCAGAGGACTGTTTAAACGTAGCCTCGCCATAGACTGTTTAAATGCAGCCTTGCCATAGACTTTAAATGCAGCCTTGACATAGACGGTTTAAACGTAGCCTTGCCATAGACTGTTTAAATGTAGCCTTGCCATAGACTGTTTAAACGTAGCCTTGCCTTAGACTGCTTAAATGTAGTCTTGCCATAGACTGAGCCTACAGTTATGTTGTAAAGTACACACCCCCATCAATCAGGCATCAGTTCTGTGTCTTGGATGGGTTAAATGGGTCATCAGCAATGGCAATATTATTATTATAAATAATAGTAATTGATAAAGGGGTAATACATTTTAAGGCTATGTGATTATAAAATGCAGCATGAAAGCACACTCACTATGGCTGGATGCCATTACGCAGCTGCCCCCTAAATGTCACCTTGGGTTAGGGTTTTGCTGGGCGTGGGGGGGGCCCTTGTCAAGTGCCGGGCCCCCTGAATCTGCCAGGGTCTCCATGCCCTTCCAGCACCCCCTGCACATGGCGGCTGTCCTGTTTCTCGTCACGTTTCACCTGCACCTTCAGAGGCCGAATGGTTTGATGCCCACACTGCCGTCGCCTGGGTGGCCATTGTGAGGCTCTGACTGTCGCACTACAAATAGGCATGACAAGAAAAAGCCCCCTCAGATGTCACACTGTGTGTTGTGATGGGAATTAAATTATGGCTGGTTTTCGTTACCTAGATCCTTTGAGTACCAGGCCACCTGGAGGGTATTTTGTCAGTGACGGTTCTAGACCATTTCAACTGGGGGGGCAGACTGGGGCCAGTTGTTCTGTTAGGGGGCCAGATGCATTTGACCTTAATGTCCTCCAAGTGATGCTTACACTAAATTGCCAGCATTAAGAAGCAAAGGACAATTTATGCAATGCTTAGCAGTTACAGTACTGTGCAAAAGTCTTAGGCAGTCTAAGAAAATGATGTTTAAATTATCTTCATGTTGGTGTAAAACTATGACATTATGTGTGTCAGTGTGTCAGTTTAGCCATTTCAAAAGTTCTCCTTAAATCACTCCAGTATTTGAAGCAACCATCCAACATACCAATGAATTTTCTGACTCATCCACTACCCCACTTTGTATGGCTGATCAATACATCAATGACTTTTTTAAACTAATGAAATTAATCAATGAATTGAGCTAGATGTGTAATGTAACAAATACACAGAATGACTCAGCACTACTCAGCAAGATATCAGCGAATGCTTGGAGAACAGAGGAAATTCTTGTTCGTTTTTGTTGCGTTATTCTTAATTATTATGTTTTAATGTTAAATTGTGTTTTTTTTGTTCTGAGCACACATACCCTCACTACTCAGACCGATAGATTACACATTTCCCATGACTGCCTGAGACTTTCCACAGTACCGTACATTTTACAGTTTTTACAAGTGTAACTCACTCTGATTTCTTGCTTCCACAAGCTTATTTTTCTGTCATTAACTTTTTTCTATCATTAACGCTTTTCACCAACTGAAGCGACTCGACCACCCGGTGCACCCGTGTTAAGAGTCCATCAAGAAAATGTGCTTACGTTTGTGTTTTGCCGATTCCCGGCGCACAGAATTTTAGGCCACATATATAAATGTAAATAATAATAATACATTTATTTCAGACCCAAGCAGCATAAGTATTTAGGGGGGGCACAGGAGGGGCCAAGCATGTTTGCATGCTGTAATGGGTGTACTGCCCCCTCTGGCATTTTGTCCTTGAGTGCTCTCTGTCCCTACAGGACATGTAGGTGTGTGAGGGCCACTTCAATGCCTTGCACTTTAACGTACATCACATACAGTAATGGGTACACATTAACAAATCCATATGGTCCAACTGCACAAGAGCATTTTTGTTGGGACCTGGAATGAAAGAAAATATTATTCTACGTTCATAAAAAAATAGATTGTACATTTGCAGTCTCTTAATTCCCTGTTAGATCTAAGCAGATTTTATAACTTATTTCCTCATATTTCAATGGGACAGAACCTGCAGTGGCTCTGCACAGAGGCACAGTGACGGAACAGGTTCGGCAGGCAAAGGCTGGGGGCCCCAAGCTGGGAGGGGGGCCCCCGAGGACGGCTGATTACATAGTAAATTGCAACGACAAATCTGCCCTATTTGTATATTCTGTTTTTCACAGGTCTTGTGTTTATTAAATTTTCTTTGTCGATATTATAAATTTACACTTTTCAGTAAAAATAAAGGTAAAAAATGTTACCATGCCGGGGGAGGGGGAGTTGGAGGGCCACATAGTTTTTTTTGCCCCCGGAGTCCCTAGAATCGCCTATGGTTCAGAAGAAAATCATAAACAGAGAAAGCCCTTAAATTCCCTTTTGTTTGTTCTCATTGTCTGGGGGGGGGGGGGGGGTTAATATGCCTCATTTCTCAAGGGGGACAATTAGTTTTGGTCCATGAGAAAATGAGAGAAATATTAAACCAAAGGTGAACGGGTACACAGGGCTATGTCAGGGTCCAATCCCGAAAAAAACGCTGATATCAGAAACAAGGTCCCGGTTAATGACTGACATCTTCTTATAGTTTTATTATTACAAGTTTTTTGCCTCTGTAGACTTCTTTGATATGGATTTTAATGTATATATTATTATTGCTCAGACCAGCCCTTGGGGACCCCCAGGCGGTCTGCATATTAGCAGGGAGGGTGCAAATCCGTGGATGATCTGGGGGTGCGAGTGGAATGGGCTGAGAAATGATACCCTAACCCCCACCTTACTTTACAAAAATCTTCTTGAGGATTAATTAATAGAAATTTCTATTTCTATAAGTATTGCAATCCTGCCATGCTGACACATATCAGACAGCTGTAAGCTGTAAGTCTTCACTACCCTGTGTGCCACGTGCCTGTCTGCAACTGAGTCATCCAGAGACC
The DNA here is from genome assembly GCA_026776725.1 of Gnathonemus echidnorhynchus. Taxonomy (NCBI): domain Eukaryota; kingdom Metazoa; phylum Chordata; class Actinopteri; order Osteoglossiformes; family Mormyridae; genus Gnathonemus; species Gnathonemus echidnorhynchus. The sequence goes on along the minus strand of JAODJU010000002.1, from coordinate 19,971,539 downwards.
CAAAAAAGATCATACAGGTGGCACTGTGTCACATTTTAATCTGTCCTGTAACTACATCCACCCTTCTGTCTCCCACAACCGGTAGCACAGGGCACAAGGTGGGGGAACAGCGTGTACAGACCCCGGACCCAGGTCTGTCGCAGGAGACACACACACACACACACACACACACTCACACGGTCCCAAGAAAGCGGAGTTAGCAGAAGACGACAATGCAAAGGCAGTGCAGCTGTATGACCCCCCCACACACAGCTGGGGGGCAGAATTCAGAGCCCCAGCCGTGCATGTGGGGCCACAGCACTAACAATGGCCCAGAATATTACATCTGGATCATAAAACATTTCATTCGACAGCTTTCCGTTTCTGCGGTATAAATCCCAGTATTTTTCTTTTACGTCTGAGAGCTTGTGTCCATCCATCTTCAACCGTTTATGCTGCTCAGGGTCATGGGGGATCTTGGAGCCCATCCCAGTCAGCACAGGGTGGGAAGTTTAGGAAGGGATGTTAGTGGATTAAAGGGGAACATACATGCACACTGAAGGTTTTGTGGTATTGAAGTCAACCAGCATAATAAATGCAAATCGCATATGACCAAACACTGCAGGTGTGAGGAATCATCGCCACCCACTGAGCCACTTTGATTTTTTCACATTTTATATATATATCTTACTCAAGTTTATCAGCATGCTAAACTCTGAAAAAGACCATCAAAGAGCAAATGTCCAAAGCTCACTCAGTCCACAAGCTGTGTTTTCAGGAACATTTCTGTGGACTTAGTGAGTTTTGGAAATTTAACAAAAGTCCTTCGCTGGATTACCTGACGACTGACTCCTCTCAAAAACAACAAAGAATGGAGTGAGTGATTTCTGGAAATCTTCACCTGCACAGGTTCCTTTTACAGGGACCTTCCATGAGATCACTGCGTATAAACATGAACAAAGAATCACTTGGAGCTTTGGATTCCTGAGCTGCACCCTAACCCCCCCAGCTGGACACGGGGCATATTACAACCAGACAGGTGAGCCTTGATTAAGATAATCTTAGGGGTGTAGCCAGACCTTGCTTTAGCAAAATAAATGTGCATTTATATAAATTTCATTTATATTAATGTGTATCTTGTATTGTTTAAATAAATGCAAATCCCCCTACACTATTGATTTATTATTAATAATATTACTGAAGTGCTAACTGCAGGTACAACACTGTTGTGAAGTCGACGTTTACATTTCACTGGAGTCTTCCTCTATCCCTGGACTTGGGAGCAACATAAACGGTTTATTTTTTTATAACCGTTAATTTGCTTCCTTAATTCGCAAAAATGTTATGCTGGAAAATTAGCTCATCTGAGCCTAACAAGGATGGAACTGCTTTTTGTAAATAACGAGGAGGAATGCTAAGCCAACTTATCTGTAATTAAAGGAGGGCCGTTAAATGTTGTCTTAGCATAGTCTCACCACAAGATGTCGTTAATCTCCGGGATCAGAAAATTATGTCAAGCTAAAATAATTCCCCGGGGACGCTCACATCAGGGATAATTTGTAAATATTCGGGATTTACCTCACTTAGAAAACATTTTTGGCGTCTCAGCTTCTGCTAATAATTAGCCTTTTCTGCACGAATCAGGTTAATTACTGAGGGACCTCCAAACTTTGGACCCGCTGGCAGGTGGTATAAAACGTCCCCGGTCAGTCCTGCAAAAGAATAAAATAAATAAAGATCTGGTAATAACGAGAACCTAGAGCGTCTAATAGAAATTATAAGGTAAGTTTGGAAAATTCATGGACATTTATCGGAGACATTTGTGCCGCTGTTCAATCGTTACTGACAAACTGGTTTTATTTGCCACGCAGTTGTGATTTTAAAAAATATAATGCACTTTTCATTTTTTTCCTAAATTGTTTTTCTGTTGAATACTCAGAATAGGGAAGTGTATACGGTACATGTAGAAAAATTCACACGTTATAGTTTCTGCTGTAAAATATTTTATCAACATTGTCCAAACATTTTCCCAAGTACCATTTGCGAGCTGCTGCTTACCTCTCTCTCTCACTACTCGTTTCGCGATCATATTGTTAACTTTTACTTTTAATCAATCATGTTGCTGTGTTTCGAGAAAAGGAAAAAGATTAGTTGCAGAACTGCAAAGTAATTGTGCGGCACTTGATCCGCCTCCACTGTTATTATCTTATTATCCTGGAAGACGGAGCGCAGAGAATGCGCGTCTGCGGACACGCTGCTTCATACTGCGCTTTGCTGGAGAACGAAAAGCTGGACGGAGAAGCGTTTTGATCTCCGACCGCAACCTCCCCCCTCATCAGTCGCCGGGAAAGCGACGGCAACACGATGACCGTTTAAACGAAGCCATCTTTTCCGCTCCGCTCAATTTGCTCGGCTTTGTGAGCCGTAGAAGCGGAAGAAACGCAGCTCAAGCGTTCATCGCGCTCACGCAGACATCAGGCCCATCGTGTCACTTAAGCTCCCATCGTGACCTGTGCCTTTGAGAGTGCGTCAGGAAACGCTTTGTCTCAGATGCTGTGCAATTAACACATTTTGCAATTTAAAAATAGTTTTTATGTCTTTGGTGTGCTGTTAATTTACAATAAGTTTCAGGGATATAAAACACCTTATTCATTTCATCCTGCCCTCATATTTAACCTTTTTTTTTTTTTTTTTGTAAGGGGTCATGTCTTCACGTCCTATAACAATAACCATAACCACCGGAGAACCCATGGTTAACTACAACGGTAAATAACGGCTCTGTGTGCAGGAAGTGTTATGTTTGAATAATAGGGAACGATTCATGATCCCCACATGACACTTTTTAATTCAGGGTTATCTTCATGACTAGTTATTAATTCAATGCTGCAATCGCTCTCTTGACTTCAGAGCTGAGCTTTCATGGACCTAAAGGCAGTCTGGTGGAGCAGGTGGACCTGGGCTCTGGGTCTACCCTGGATCTCATAAACAACTGCGAGAGGGCTGAGGTGGACATTGGCTCAACAAGACTATGGAAGGACCAGAAGCATCAAGGTGAAGGAGGTGTACATTACAGCAGTTTCTTTCAGCGTAGTTTAGCCTAGAAGTATTGAGGTTTTTATTAAATTCTATTGGGAGAAGAAGTGTTATCTGGAAAGTATGGTAGCTAAAATAAAATATAGCTCAATATGAAGCCTTTCAGATGGAAACACTGAAATTTCATTACCACGGGATGACACTGGAAATAAAACTTTAAACCTCTGATTCAATTTTGTTGGTTAGTTTAGTGGTATTAATTTTTTACCTGGATTTTTTTGAGCATGTGGGGGATGTTGTGCTTTGAGGTTCTTCTGTTTCTTCCAAAACATCGCTGCTGGGCATTCCGGTGTTCCCGGAATGAACATTGCGAGAGCCTCTTGCATTCTGGGATTGCCATGCTCCTCTGGTCTTCTCAGAGCCTGATGCAGAGAATGGAGATGGAGTGAAACCACTGCTTGTCAACGTCTTCAAGATCCCCCTCCTCCTCTTTCTCCTCTTCATTTTTGTCTGTTCCCTGGACATCCTGAGTTCAGCCTTCCAGTTGGCTGGGGGTAAATATTCAAATTCCAGGCATTTACCGCCCTGGGCTAACATTTTGAGTATTGCCTTTCCGACGTGCTACCTTGGTGCATCTTCTAACCTAACACAGCACTGTTGCCTTTAACTGCTACAAAGTTGGAAGCTGCCTTGTTACTATAACATGCAGGCCCCCCTCACAGAGCAGGTCTACCCCCCATATAATGATTCCATAAATCTCCATCTAAGGAAACCCACAATATCAAATTAGCATCTTTAATATAAGAGCCAGTTAGCATGTTATTTAGGAACACCTGCTGGATCAAAAGATGCCATGCTAATATAATCACTAATTTTACTAAAATCAAATTTTGAGGCTTAAAAAATCCTATTTTCTGTAGGTAAGGTTGCAGGAGACATCTTCAAGGACAACGCCATACTGTCCAATCCAGTAGCTGGGCTAGTAGTGGGGATCCTTGTGACTGTTTTGGTCCAGAGTTCCAGCACGTCCACCTCTATTATCGTCAGCCTGGTGTCTTCTGGATGTAAGTGACTCACTGTGACGCTGGCTGATGTCTGAGTGTCTCAGTATGGGCAGTCTCACATGTTCTGAGCTCCGAAATGGTGATCCACTTTAAAATATCCATGCCACTGTGAGTTAAAATGGAGACATCTACAGTGAACATGCTAGCGACAATTAATAGTGAGGTGCGTGTACGTATATGTGTCTGCACATGCTAATTTTGTTTAGATAATACTTTGTGAAAAGCAGATTTGGCCAGTTATAACAAAACAAAGTATCCTTTCAACATATTTGCCTGCTTTAGAGGTAAGTCTTCAGTCATGTTTCTTGATCTGTCCTTGAGTGTGAATGATATGCATTTAGCAATGAAAGTCGCACAGAACTGACTCAGGGTGGAGAACAAGATTGGTGGCCTCCCGTAAATGCAGAACCGGCCCCCGTACCACACTGACGACTCTGGTGCTCTATAGAGGCATTAATGCACAATATCAACTCATAAAAAAAGATTAATTATGGTCCTTAGGCAGAAGGGGGACTGTTTTCTCATCATTTGGATCAATGTATTTTTTTTTCCATGTGAATTGTCACAGATTTATATGAGTTTCTAATGGCAGGAACTAAGACACAGAATGTGGCCACATTTTGTTTATTCACTAAGGAACTGATTGAACGGTAAAACTATTCACTGGGGAATCTGCATGGAGACGTTTAATAAGAGAAAGTCTGCGATACAATAAACAGGCAATAAACCAATAATTAGGCTTCACTTTAGCTGATGGTTTACTTAACTGGATAACTGAGAACATATTAGAATATTTATAAATACTGAAAATCCAACCACAACAAAAAGAAAATTGTGTGGCATTCCACTGAAGAAAGTTGTATAGTTATAAAATTGTTATATAATTGTTTTTAACCATCAGGGAGGTTCAAATCTGTTTATTTCTCTTTTGGGTAGATCTAATTAAATATTGGTAAGTTGTACAGGAAAAAATATGTGCATCATATTATTCTCTTTCTTGGCTGAGATGTAGCTGCTCCTTTGTAGGGCTGCAAAATAAAATACAAAAAAGCCATTATCTTTTTTTTTCTCTCTCTCTCTCTCTCTCTCTCTCTCTCTCAAATGGTTAAGCCTACATTAATTTTAAAAATTGCTTTAGGATATATTTTATGAAATGTCTTTGCATTTAAGTTTTCAAAGTTATTTACAAGTTTTAGATAATTCGTAAATTAATTTTAAAATTGTCCCCTCTGAAACAAGACTGTGCCAATTTAATATGTTCTATCCAAAGAGTTTTGTTTGTTTGGGAGCTTTAAATTAAACTAGACTTCTGAAATGCTTTTCTAAACATTTCCCACTTTTGCTCTCTGCTGCAGTGCTGAATGTAAGCTCAGCTGTTCCGATCATCATGGGATCCAACATCGGCACCTCAGTCACCAACACCATTGTGGCTCTAATGCAAGCTGGAGAGCGAAACGAATTCAAACGGTACTGGGATGGACGACAGCCTGGCTAGGCCTCATCTGTCTGTTCACAGCTCACTGTTAGTTTCACCTCTTACTTCAAAAGAGTCTGTTGTCTTGATGTCACTTCTTGAACTTATGACATCACTTCCTGCAGGGCCTTCGCAGGAGCCACTATCCATGACTGCTTCAATTGGCTATCTGTGCTGGTTTTGCTGCCCTTAGAGGTGGCCACCGGCCTACTGAACCATATGGCCAGCACCCTGGTGAAGAGCTTCCATATCCAAAGTGGAGAGGATGCTCCAGAGCTGTTGAAGGTCATTACAGAGCCCCTCACCAAACTCATCATCCAGGTATTGTGTCACTACCAAGCCTCTCCCTAGATATCATCGCAGTAATGTCACCACATGTGCCTGACTGGGTCAGTCACATGTCTTGTGATCATCTTATTTTATCCACCTTGTAGCACATTAATTTCTACTTTTATTCTGTAGCTTCGACACAGAATGATTATTAAAATGCTTCTTAGGGTTTTTCACTAAGGGCGATAACCCCTTTTGTAAATAGTGAACAATTACGCTGAGAATGGTTATACAAACTCTCCTCTATTTACAAACTTTCAACTTACGAACTTTCAGACATACGAACGAAGAGGACTGTAAGTCCTAATTGTGTTCATTGGGCTCCCGTTTCCTGGCCACAACATCAATTTTTTTTTTTTCGTGCCAATTCCGCCTAGTACTTCTGGCCACTACTCCCACCGCGCAGCAGCGTAGTGTGCGTACTCCCAGCATCCTAGTTCTTAGTACTTGCGTATACCCTTAAAATTATGTTGAATAACGACTTACGAACATTTCAAGTTATGGATGGCCGTTCGGAACGTATCTTGTTTGTAAGTAGAGGAGCATCTGTATTTCATAGGGCTATCTGGAGAAGGACAATGGACCTTATCAACAAGCCCTCAAAAATTAACGTGCACCAAAGGAGGCAAATTAAATTTTAGTCCAAAACTGGTCAGCCCATGTGATCGATCCTTCAGAGAAATGTCACCTTTCCTGTAGGACTGAACATGGGAACGGAAATTCTTTGTGGAGAGAGAACAAAAACTTTTTCTTTTAACATTTTATAGAAAACGGTGTCATTTATGGCGGTTCTTGTAATATGCCTTTGGAATTTCTGATCATGAATGCAGCATCTCTTGAACTTGGAGAGACTGTAAGATGTACTGTATACATTGCAAACGATGTGTAGTAACAGAGTATAAGTTCACACTTAACTTGAAGATTCAGCAAGGATAGACATAAATATGTGTGAGTAGGCATGAGAATTAGGCTGCGCTATTGAGAATTGGATTTTGATACTGTGTTGATTCCTATAAATGGCATATATGTGTAACATTAGTGCAGTACGTCTGTTATGGATGGATGAGAAAATCCATTCACTTAGTAAACTTAGCAGGTTTGTTTTCACTGGTGGCACGCACATATACTGTAATCTCTTAAATTAAATCCTGACTTGACCTGGTGAGCTTTCCAGCTGACATTTTCATCCAGAAACCCAGCAAACTCGACAGGAATTATGTCATTTATGTGACTAATTGGGGGGGGGGGGGATTTGGGAACATAGGTGGCATGGTGGTGTAGTGGTTAGTATTGTCCACTCACACCGCTGGAACCTGGGTTCAAGTCTCTGTCATGTGTGTGGATGGTGTGTGTGTGTATGTGTGTGAGAGAGTGGATGGTGTGTGTGTGAGTGGATGGTATGTGTGTGTTTGTGTGAGCGGATGGTGTGTGGGTGTTTGTGTGAGTGTGTGTGTGAGTGGATGGTGTGTGAGTGTGTGTGTTTGTGTGAGTGAGTGTGTGAGTGGATGGTGTGTGTGAGTGTGTGTGTGTGAGCGGATAGTGTGTGAGTGTGTGTGTGTGTGAGTGGATGGTGAGTGTGTGTGTGAATGGATGGTGTGTGAGTGTGAGTGGATAGTGTGTGAGTGTGTGTGTGGATGGTGAGTGTGTGTGTGTGAATGGATGGTGTGTGAGTGGATAGTGTGTGAGTGTGTGTGTGAGTGGATGGTGAGTGTGTGTGTGAATGGATGGTGTGTGAGTGGATAGTGTGTGTGTGTGTGTGAGTGGATGGTGAGTGTGTGTGTGTGAATGGATGGTGTGTGAGTGTGAGTGGATAGTGTGTGAGTGTGAGTGGATGGTGAGTGTGTGTGTGAATGGATGGTGTGTGAGTGTGTGTGTGTGAATGGATGGTGAGTGTGTGTGTGAATGGATGGTGTGTGAGTGGATAGTGTGTGAGTGTGTGTGAGTGGATGGTGTGTGTGTGAATGGATGGTGTGTGAGTGGATTGTGTGTGAGTGTGTGTGCGTGAGTGGATGGTG